>CM050911.1:17459301-17991801 GCA_027742785.1 Vigna reflexopilosa | reverse complement strand
CAATTAACTTACCCTCATGGACCTACCAAGAAAGACAAGGAAAGACAAATCACTCGATTCCTGGATATGATTAAAAGACTGTAAATCAACATCTTATTCATAAAAGCCATGGAGAAAATGCCTACAAATGCAAAGTTTATGAAGGACTTCCTGACTAAAAAAAGGAGAATTCATAAAAAAGAAATTGTGGAATTGGAAGTTGGATGCAATGTTGTCATCCAAAAATCTTGTCCATAGAAAACTTGTGATCTAGGCTAGTTTACAATACATGTAACAATAGGTATTTGACAGTTGGTAAGGCCTTGTTAAACCTTGAAGCAAGCATAAATGTTATGCCATTGTCAATTATCAAAAGAATTGATTAAGTGGATATATTGCCCACTAGGATGACATTGTTATTGGTTGACAAATTAGTCTAACACCTTTGGAGAGGTGGAAGATCTATTAGTCAGGGTAGAGAAGTTGTATTTCCTATTTGATTTTATGATGATGGACATAGAAAAGAACTCTAAAGTTCCTTTTATCCATGGCAGACCATTTACGAAGATGACCAAAGTCATAATTGATGTAGATAGTGATAAATTGAAGGTCTAAGTATAAAATGATGAAGTAAACTTTGATATGTTCATGCTTCGAATATGAATATTTAAAGTATAAATCAAGGATATCTTGTGGCACTATCACAACTCACCACATATAGAGCATTTAAATAAAGACAGAACTACTGTTAAGGTTCTACAATCAGGTTTTTTTTGTCCTACATTGTTTAAAGATTCCTAAGAAGATTGTAAAAACTGTGACAAACACTAAAGAACTGAAATCATATAAAAGGGGCATGAAATGTCTCTACAAGGCATTAATGAAGTAGAAATTCTTTATCATTGGGGTATAGACTTTGTTGGTCTACTACCTATGTCAAATTCGCACGAAAATATATTTGTTGCAATAGATTATGTGTGAAAGAGAGTGGAATCAATTGTTCTACACAAAGTTGATGCAAAAATAGTCATAAAATTCCTAGAGAGAAACATTTTCCCCAAATTTGGTACTCCTAAGTACTAATAAGTGGTAAAGGAAGTCATTTCTGTAATGTGTTACTTAAGCATGTGCTCAAGCACTATAATGTTAGACACATGGTTGTTACAAATTATCATCCATAAACCAATGGCCAGGCTAAAGTTTCAAATAGATAACTAAAGAGGATCCTGGAGAAAATAGTTTCCAACTCTAGGAGAGACTGGTCTTTGAAATTAGATGACACATTATGGGCATATATAACAACATTCAAGACTTCCATAGGCTTATCACCATTCTAGTTAGTCTATGGAAAGGCCTACCACTTACCAATTGAACTTGAGAACAAAGCTTTTTGGGCTCTTAAGTTCCTCAATTTCGATCTAACAACAATTGCTACTGAGAAAAGAATTTTGCATACACAAGAACTTGAAGAACTAAAGATGGAGGACCATCTCGAGGAAGCCGCATTGGACCGTTGACAAGAGCTACGGCTAGAAGAATGAAAGGGGAAGAAAGACTTCAAAGAACTTTATTCTTGTATAGGAGAGTTTACTAGCTTATCTTCCTTCACTCTACTCTTGTGAAGCCACATTCCAGTCATTTTTTGACAGCATGTTAGTTTTTGCTTTTAAACTTGCTTCTTGAGTATAATGCGAACCAAAGTGAGTTTTTGGGCTTGCTTAGGCCTTAAGGAACCCTTAGGAACCTTGCTTAGAGGTGAAGGGACCTTGTACAATGCATATACTCTTGAGGAAGGTGTCAAAGCGGTGCAGCAAAATGGTTAGCATGAACAAAAAACCAATAGCGGAGTGAATTTGTTACTTATCACAAATCATGTCTTTAATAATCTTCTCGTATTATTTAAATTCCTTAATAATAAATTAAAACAAATAAGAGAGTAATGAAGAGAAAAAATTGCATAGGTGATTTTTATACTAGTTCAGATCACAAAGATCCTCCGCCCAATTGTTAATCTCAAAAGAGAATTAACACATCACTATCACAAACCAATAAATTGTTACAATCACAAAGAAAATAACAAAGTTTAAGGTTAGAACACCTCTCTAATTACCACAAGAGATGAAACTCACTTCCCTAGAAACCCATAAGGGATGAAGACATCCTCTAAATTCTTCACGAAGGATGAGCACCTCCTTTGAATCTTCACAAAGGATGACAGGCTTTAACTCAGCAATTGCAACAACACTCAATCACAACTCCCGTGAAAGTTCTCACTCTATGCCAAAGCATAAGGGTTTCACAAACCCTAGAACACTTATCACATCACACAATAGAAAAGATAAGATTTTCAAATTCTGTATTTTAGAATGAAAGTCCCAATCAAATATATAGAGATCTCACTCAAGGATACCTCTAAAAATCTGTTGTCAGCTATTTAACGCGTGATAATCGATTATCCATTTATGGTAATCAATTATGCATTTAATGAATTCACAAAGGTCAAAAACTTACTTGAAAATTCTCATTGATTCTGGATAATCGATTATTGCAAGTCATAATCGATTATTGATAATCGATTATCATTAGTTGGTAATCGATTATCCTGAGTGAAAATGAGGTTTTCTGATTCAAAACGAATTTTAACGCAAACCAAGGCAAGCAATACATGGAATCAAAGATAAACCACATCCTATACATAAATCTACTAAATTACAAAAGTTTTAACACAAGACAAGTCTTCATGAAGGTCTTCTTGCGACTTGAGCACTTAAGACTTGACTTTAAGACATCGTCAAAACTTATAAGCTTCATCTTTATGTTAACTGAAGGTTCAAGAAGCTCCTAGGTTCATTAAACTTTTCTTATTCATTGAATTCTTTTCTTTCTTCTTTGTTAAGTCTTGAGTTCACTCCCCCTTATAGAAAAGGAGTGCTCAAGCATTTGTAACTTCAACATGGAATTAATAAAGAGAACCTCTATTGAAATTAACAGTCTTCTTTTTCTAAGTTCAATAGGTTAGTCATCAACTTGACTTCTCTTAACCTTTTTCCTTTAGGGTTTGCCCAACCTCCTTTAAGATGTACTTTAAGACCACTATCCAAAACACCATACCTTTCATCTTCGCATGGTTCCGCGTTCAGAACTTATCTAGATGGAGTCTCCTTCAACTTGCTTGAAGAAGGATTCTACCAACGAAGATTGCAAGCTTATGACTCTATTAAGACCTACCGAATCGTATCAACTAATAATAATTGGTATGACCAAGTATCGTTTCCCAAGAGACTCACGACACTAAACAGTCGTGTAATTGATTACCTAATTAAAACTTTAAGAACAATTTTGGGGGTTTTGAATGCAAAGTGCAGAAAAAGTAAATATGAATGCAAATTTGATCAATTGAAAAGAAACACAAAAGTGAATGGATGTTGAGAATATGAGATGAGTTTGTTGTTGGGGTTTAGATTTCACCTTTCTTACTCTCATGCATATAAGATTTCATCTTCTTCATTCAATTGTTAATGTCACTCTTTAAATTACTTAAAACTCGATGTCTCGGTGAAGAAAACATATCCTTAATTACTAGACCACAATGTCTTGCATCCCTAATAATTAATTCTGCAATACGAATAGAAGCTTAAGACAACCAAGCGTTCTATCCCTATGTCTAGGCAATAGTCCCCTTGGGAGAAATTCTCCAGATCTAGGTTTCTAGGTATTTGTCAATAACAAAGAAGACCAAAAATCATGTCATGAATGAGTTAACTATCACAAGCATAGAGCAAAGAAGAAAATCCCTAACAATTAATGAAAGAAGCATATAAAATTAGAATCAAATCAAATACATGAGAGTTTAAAGGATTAGATCTACCCCCAACAACAAATAAGGTTTAGTTCTCCATTATCATGGAGAAACTAGATGTACAATGGAATAAGAATGAAAGATAAACCCTAAAAACTGAAGAGGATAGTTTTCGCATCCAATTCTGCCTTTAGAGAGTCAAAAAGTGTGTTTTTACGTCTCGAATGCCAAAAGATACAAACCCTAGGACGAACAAATCCTTAAATAGAGCAAAAACAAAGTCCAAGCCCACGTCGATGGCACTCAGCGCCCCAACTTAGGGCAGTTGGGCGGTGGTGCGAGAGGATGGCGCTTAGGGCCCTTCAGAGGGCGCCCATGCGGTGTGCGACACATTGAAGTTAGCGCTCAGTGCCCTAGAAAGGGCGCCCAAGCGTTATCAGACTCCATAAAAATCTACAATAAAAAAATGAAGGCCTATGAGGACATGAAAATTTTAAAGTGTGAATGCAGGCCAAACGAGTTGGTGCCACTCTTCAACTCCAAATTGAGATTATTTCCAGGGAAACTAAAATCCAAATGATTTGAACCATTCGTTGTTAAGTCGATAAAACCAATTGGAGCCATTGAAATTGAAGACCCTGAAACAAAAAGGAGTTGGATCATGAATGGATAAAGACTTAAAGAGTATCAAGATGGTGGTGGTCTTGTTAGACTAACCATGAGGAAACTCTTGAATGAATCATGACAAATAAGTTGTTGAGCTAAAGACTTTAAACAAAGGCTATTGGGAGGCAACCTAACTTTGATTAGATGTGCATTTTAATTATTGCATTGCACTCATGTTGCATGAATAAGTAGGATGCATATAACACAATCAAGGGTTAAGAAGTTATGGAGGAACTGAGAAGAAAACTGATATAGGTGAAATTGTAACATAAAATAGATTTTGTGGCTCAAGCCACAAATTTTGCGCTTAAACCAATGATGAATCATTATTTTGTACTATTCACTTAGCTTTCTGCACCGAATTTAATTAGTCAAATGTGCTTAATTGTCCATTATTTTCTCAGTTTTGCTAATTAGGATTAATTGATCAGTAATTCATATTTTTAATTAATTTGAATTATCTGAATCTAATTATTCTCATTATTAATTACAGGACAATTTTGGAATTATAATTAGGTCTTCAAGAGGGCTGCCACATCATTTAAATTCGTTTTGTAATTTTAATTTTGGACCACATTTGACTTTTGGGCCTATTTTTGGTCAACTTTAAGAGAAGCCCACATGGAGGGTAGTTTTGTCTTTTGGCCTTTTAAAGACCCCACATCAGATTTGGAACCTCTCTCTTCCCCCTCATTTTCGTTTTTCTTCTTAGGGTTTGCAGCTTGGAGCATTTTTCCACCCCCTCCCCCTTTGGGGGTTTAGGTTTTGTTCTTTATCCTTTTCCTTATAATGAATGATTTACGTTTTTAATTGCAATTTGTTTTTGTTTCTGGCTTCCAATTGTGTTTCCAGTTTCATTTATTGCTCCTAATTGTGTTTTCGATTTCCTTTCTTGCTTTCCATTTCGTTTTTGCATTTTCGTTCCAGCTTGCTATTCCGTTTTCCAATTTTTGAATTTGTTTGCATTGCATTTTCGTTTTGTGCATTATGTTCCAGATGTAATGTTGAATTCCCTTTCGCTTTGCTGCTATAATTTCAATTTAATGTTAGGTTTGTTTGGTTGGTCATTTGAAAAATGGCATTGTTTCCATGAGATTTCTGAGCTAGAATTGTAATTCTCTAAATCTGACTTGGCGTTCTATTATATCTGATTGTGTTCTTGCAATGGGTACACACTTAGTTTCCCAATTGATAATTGAATCTTCGCTTATTTGATCAATCTGTAATGAGCACAATGGATGGAAAAGGTGTGTTGCGTTCGCTTCGTTAGCAATTTTAAAAACATGGTTAGACTTCACTTAGTTGGTTAACTTGTGTTGGATTAGGGGTTAGAGGAGTGAGTAATTGTTGTTAATCTGTGATTGGAAGCATTTTATTTAAGCTAATGACCAATCGTTTTCAATTAGTAGTTCAATTTGTGTTTTAGTTGTTTCAATTCAAGTCACAAAATTGTCCATAAACCACCCCCTACCACGTGTTTGATCTAATTCCTGAACCACATTTGGTCCTTGAGAGACGACCTAGGGGTCATTCTCCTAGCTTATATTGCATTTAATTGCTCATTAAATTTGATTCGGGTACGGCCTCGATCAAGCCACAAATTTTGTGCTTAAGCCACCACTCACGGGTGACTCATAGTGGGTTTAAAAATTTAAAATTTTGAACTAAACTCTTATATAAACCTTTTCAGCTTGAGATAAATGTTAAGTACAAATTTTAAATCTTCTACTTCTTTGAATGTTTTATTAAATTTGGTTCCAAGAAATCTATGTGTAGTCTTCAAATTCTAAAGAGGATAATTTAACTCAAGTACTTTATTCTTTATCCATGTAAGAAAGAATTTTTCATATTTTGTTTCTCATGCTTAATATATTTTGACCATAATTTTCAATTAAACCTTAGAAGGTAGATATAGTTCTTTGTCATAATTTTATGATGAATGTATCTTCTTCCTTGTCTTCCTCATAAATAAAGGTAGAAATATTTTCTCCATAGTAATTAATTTCTTATTCCATGGGAGGGGTTCTTTGACTTGTTTCCTAGTAAGTTATTTGCCTTCTATGTTTATCCATCTTTATTGCTAGTTGTCACTACAATATTTAGTCATATTACAATGACATAAGGTGTTGTCGGTTCTAAATAAATTGTTCTAATTAGTTTTAAGAACAATTTTAAATTTGAGGTAATATAAGGCATTGTGCTTGGCTTTGAGAATATGTTTTATCATAAAGGAAACATTTCTAGAAATTTCATTCTTGTTGGTATGTTTAAGAGAACGGTTGTTTATATTTTAAAAGAACAATTTTTCCTGTAATAACTTAGTAGAACATGAAAAAAAATCACAGTATATTATTGACATGAACACATTATTTCTACTCGAAAACATAATAGCTCAAGTGTCATGATATAAATAGGTTTGCGAGAATAACTTAATGAAGAATTATGAAAGGATATTCAAGAATAAATATAAGAAGCATGAGAAATATAAAAAGTGATAAAGGATAAAATACTAAAGGAGACTCCAAGGAATATTCCCTTGAGATACGCTAAAAGAAGTAGAAGAAGATATAAATAAGCTCTTAATTTTTGTAAACTGAGATCATAACATATTCCTTGGAATATTATAAAATTCAAAAGTCACCAAGAGTCATGAAGAGTTACTAATCAACACATGTTACTTTCATGCATATAAGAATTGTTGTGGCTACTTCCCAACTCATAACTAAGCCATGTGCCTCTTAGAATTGTAATAATGAGATTTTCCTTAATTTTATGAGTTATAACATGTTTTTCCCTAATTTTAAGGAACCACCCATGTGCTATGATTAATTAAGAGTTAACTAAGTTAAATATAAGATTAGTTAAGTTCAATTTAGTTTAAGTAGTTTTATATATGTATTTGGGTTTCCAAACACTTTTTTACTCTTAAAATTGATGGCATGCTCCTTATAAAAGAGAGTCAACCTCTCTCATATTATCACTTTTAAATATTGAACTAAATTCTCTTGATGAGCTCACTTTGAAAGTCATGAGTGTTTCTTACTCCTGTCTTGGCTCTTATCTTGAAAATTTTTCTAAAGTGGTAAATCTTTCTACACTTATCTTTTAGTATTCATCACAAAATGGCTTTTTCATTCTTATTTCTAAGTCTCAATCCATTTCAAAATTTATTTGCAAATTTTCTTATTTTTCATGGGTTTTTTATGAGTTGCGAATTTGATTCACCATGGGATGTTCTTTTGCAAGCCTCTACTTCTCCAAAAATGTAACATTCCAATAAATCTATAACAAAAGCTATATTTTATTCTAGGAGTTACCATAACAATAATAGAGAACAGTGAAAACATAGGCACAAAGATAGAAATGGAATATGAAATATCATAGAGAATTAAAAGCTGTACATTAAGCAAGATGTTTGATACAATAGATAGTTCAAGGCCGAACGGTCATGGTAACAGTTCAAGACCGAACTATAATACAAAAAAAGGGTATCTACACCGAACGATTTTACAAAATAATCTAACCGAATGGTTATATACATGAGGTGAAAAGTAAAACCTAAACTAAGGACCGGACGGTCCTGCACAGCTCTCAGGCATAGCGTCTATAGGTTGCTCGGTTTGCAGGGCATCCTCCAAAGTATCTTCGCAATCACCCTCTGCTCACACCCAAAAGGATGATCATTGCAGTGAAGAGAACAACCGAACGGTTAAGACCGAACGGCACAAGGATAAGAGAGGAAAATAAGGGTAAGCTTATGTAAATTTAATTAATCATTTTCAATATACTTTTAAAACATACACATGAATCACACACATCAATATCTCAACCATAAAGCATAAGTCAAGTATATCCATATAACAACCGAACGGTAACATCATCATAACCAATCTCTCTCTAGACGCTGTCCGGACTGTATGAACCATGTAGCTCGCCGCTCTCTGCACCCGGGTGGACCTGGCTGGGATACACTCAACAGACCGCCACCCGAGGCTAGTCTAGTGGAACCACCTCGATATAGAAATACCCTGAAGCTAAAGGACCTCCTGCCATTCCCACGCATGAATTACCCTCCTCTAAATGATAAGGCATAATCACGGAATATCAGGATAGAGCAGAACCTGAGTTTGACTATAGTCATACTTTACCAATAAATTTCCAAATCATGAGCTATTCCTCCCTGGAATACTCTTAAATCATCATAATAAACTCATTCATCATTCTCGTTTCATATCACCAATAATCTCATTTTTAAATACTTATTTCATACCATCCAAATCTCATAATCTTATTCAGAAAATAATTCTTTCATATATAGAAAATATTGTAAAGAAATGAATTGACCTAACGGTCAGATACTGGTAGAAGACTGAATAAGAAAGAAGCTCTAGTAGGTGGCCGAACGGTCAAGCAAAGAATGGAATTTATTATAGAAATTGCTGTAGGCAGAGACTGAACGGTCTAAAACTAGGTAACTCGAACATCTTTTAAGACTGAGCAAAATCTCAAATAGATTATGTGTGAAAATGGTCGAACGTTCAATAATAACTTATCTTTAATAAAACCGAACACTTAACAATTTGGCCGAATGCCTTAACATATAGAAACCAGAGTTCCCTTCAATAAAGCGAGTGCTAGTACAAGACCGAACACTCTTTGGGGAATTACATGTCAGTATAAGATCGAACACTCTTCCAAGGAGATAATGTTAATATAAGACCAACAACTTCAGATATCAGAGTGCTAGTCTATGACCGAGCACTAACAAGACCCAGCACTCTTCAAGACCGAGCACTCTTAAAATCGAGTGCTCTCAAGACCGAGCACTTCAACAATGAATATGATATGTGTAAGACCGAACGTTATTCAAAAGAAAATAATTAATATAAGACCGAATACTTAGTCTATGATCGAGTACCTTCTCAAGCCGAGCACTCGATCTATGACCGAGTACATTCAACAAACATTATCAATATAAAACCGAACGTTCAGTGTATGACCGAACGTTCTTCAAATAAATAATAGAGACCTGAAACCGAATACTTCATAAGTTAAGTATCAGTCTAAGACCGAGCACTTGTATTACCGAACTCTTATTCAAGAGGAATCATAAGACCGAGTATATTAAGTTATTAAACATTCAGTATGAGACCGAGAGTTCTTAAATAGGGGATTTGTTTTGAATGACTAACTAAACAAGGTATTTAGGCTTTAACATAGTTTGTATAAGACCGATCGGTCTTCAACTGATTCCTAAAAGGGAACACAATTAAGACTGATCGTTTTAGGGGGAAACCGAACGGTCCTAATGACCCTCGGTTACAGCATCAGAATTTCACTAAGTTTAATACATTTACACTAAGTTTCTAACCAATATCAAACAATTCATGCAGCAGCATACAATATTCCAACATACCAATTAAATCATCAAACATACATTAAATCATGCATCCAAACCATACAAAGAAATCATAATTAAATTTTATAAGCTTCCCTTACCTCTAACTCCAGCTAGCTTCCAAGCAACTACTTCTATGGCTTCCCAAAAATCCAAAGTGCTCCAAATGAAAATTTGATCGGTGCAAGTGAAAGAGCTTGGCACCGGGAAGAATTATTCTTAAAGGTGTAAGGTGATCGGAGGAGAGGAGGTGGTCAGAAATCTAGAGAGAAGGCTGAGGTTTCTAGAGAGAAGGAGGAGAAAATGGTGGTTTCTGGAGGTAGAAGACGAAGGGTTTGCATGCAGAGAAAATGGCTCTAGATTTTCAAATCCTACTTTAAATGTTGTCTCTTCAAAATCGAACGGTCGAATCTCAAACCGCCACCTGTTTTCCACTTTCTGAGCTCTGCACTCCATGCACTGCCACTTGGACTCCACTTTCTGTAAATTCCCTCCTTTCCTGCTGCCACACGATTCTCGAGGAATGGGAAATTAAATGCAGCTGACAGCTTTGTCTTCGACTACCATGGGGAAACTGGAAGGGTGCGACATGTGGCTTCCACTAAGGTGGGGAATTAATGGGGTGTGACATTCCCCCCAATAAATAAAAATTTTCGTTCTCGAAAATTAGAATCTACCCAAGCACTTAGGGCTTGGCCGCCCAAACGGTAAGACTAATCTTACCCAAAGATTAAGACCGAAAGGTCAGAATACTTTTCTACTAAACACGTGACTATGTGGCTGGGACAATGGGATAACTCTACTATGAACCGAACACTCTGGACTTGGACCGAGCACTTTGTCAAAGGATGAATTTCTTTGGAGTTGCTTAGGGTTGTCTTTCATTAATATTGATTAGTTGCACCTAGACCGAACAGTGAGGTTGGGTAAATACCGAACGGTCTTTGAAGAAATCAGGTGAACAATTGGGATTTTTAAATTGAATGACCAAATGATAAAGAAAGCTGAAGATTTTGAATTCAAAATTCAAGGATCCAAAAACCCGAATGGAAAATGTTTAATTAAGGAGAACCAATATGTAATGGAGATGTGACCGAACGGTAAGGTGAAATACCGATCGGTGGAGAGTTGATGTTGGTCATAAGTCTTGTTTAGGAATTATGAAAATGATGGAAAGTTTTCTAACGGTTTATGGTAAAAGACTAAACAGTTTGGTAAGTTGTTGGGTTCGATTTGGAAATCGAGCAATAGAAAACCCGAGAAGGAAGTGGTCTGAATATTAGTCGGAGTGAATTCCTGAACATACAGAATGACCGAAGGGTCATATAAGTAAAAGGTTGAACACAGACCGAAGGTCTAGCCAACGCACCGAACGGTAAACCAATTGGTTTGAGATGTCAAGAATATCAACTGAACGACTATGTCCTATGCACCAAACGGTAAAAGGGTATAGTTTAGGCAATTAAGTGCTCGGTATAGAAAGAAAACAAACGACAATAATCAATCGAAGAAAATAACCGAACGGTATTGACCAATATAGTTCAAAACCGAACGGTATTGACCAATATAGTTCAAAACCGAACGGTATTTGATCAAAGGAAAGGAAAGAGAGAGAATGAAAGATAGTAGGGGAGGAGTTGCCACCTCTTAATTCTTTCTATGATACGACCACATCAGAATTTTCCCAAGTTTTATTGTTCGAACCTGGAGAACAAGGTTGTGATTATTAACTCCATAAATCTTATTGAGTTAGGTGTCATCATACTCACAAACGAGGAGAGATCTAATTGTCATCTCATGAGCATGAAGGAAAGAAGATCGAACCATTAGAGAATCAAGGCACGAGATAACAATTTGATGATTTCAGCCAAATGTCAAACCATTGTAGTCAGGTTGCAAAGAAAACTTGATAGTAATGACTGAACAAAATAATAAAAGAACGATCAGTTACTAAGGTCTAGTATATAAGGTCTGAACGGTCTTCAGAAAAGATCAAGCTAAAACTCTGCTCACACCCAAAAGGATGATCATTGCAGTGAAGAGAACAACCGAACGGTTAAGACCGAACGGCACAAGGACAAGAGAGGAAAATAAGGGTAAGCTTATGTAAATTTAATTAATCATTTTCAATATACTTTTAAAACATACACATGAATCACATACATCAATATCTCAACCATAAATCATAAGTCAAGTATATCCATATAAAAACCGAACGGTAACATCATCATAACCAATCTCTCTCTAGACACTTTTCGGACTGTATGTACCATGTAGCTCGCCGCTCTCTACACCCGGGTGGACCTGGCTGGGATACACTCAACAGACCGCCACCCGAGGCTAGTCTAGTGGAACCACCTCGGTATAGAAATTCCCTGAGGCTAAAGGACCTCCTACCATTCCCACGCATGAATTACCCTCCTCTACATGAGAAGGCGTAATCAGGGAATATCAGGATAGAGCAGAACCTGAGTCTGACCATAGTCATACTTTACCAATAAATTTCCAAATCATGAGTTATTCCTCCCTGGAATACTCTTAAATCATCATAATACACTCATTCATCTTTCTCGTTTCATATCACCAATAATCTCATTCATAAATACTTATTTCATACCATCCAAATCTCATAATCTTATTCAGAAAATAGTTCTTTCATATATAGAAAATATTGTAAAGAAATGAATTGATCGAACAGTCAGATACTGGTAGAAGACTGAATAAGAAAGAAGCTTTAGCAGGTGGTCGAACGGTCAAGCAAAGAATGGAATTTATTATAGAAATTGTTGTCGGCAGAGACCGAACGGTCTAAAACTAGGTCACTCGAACATCTTTCAAGACTGAGCAAAATCTCAAATAGATAATGTGTGAAAATGGCCGAACGTTCAATAATAACTTATCTTTAATAAAACCGAACACTTAACAATTTGGTCGAATGCCTTAACATATAGAAACCAGAGTTCTCTTCAATAAAGCCAGTGCTAGTACAAGACCGAACACTCTTTGGGGAATTACATGTCAGTATAAGACCGAACACTCTTCCAAGGAGATAATGTTAATATAAGACCGACAACTTCAGAAATCAGAGTGGTAGTCTATGACTGAGCACTAACAAGATCGAGCACTCTTCAAGACCGAGCACTCTTAAAATCGAGTGCTCTCAAGACTGAGCACTTCAACAATGAATATGATATGTGTAAGACCGAACGTTATTCAAAAGAAAAGAATTAATATAAGACCGAATACTTAGTCTATGACCGAGTACCTTCTCAAGCCGAGCACTCGATCTATGACCGAGTACTTTCAACAAACATTATCAATATAAAACCGAACGTTCAGTTTATGACCGAACGTTCTTCAAATAAATAATAGAGACCTGAAACCGAATGCTTCATAAGTTAAGTGTCAGTCTAAGACCGAGCACTTGTATGACCGAACGCTTATTCAAGAGGAATCATAAGACCGAATACATTGAGTTATTGAACATTCAGTATGAGACCGAGCGTTCTTAAATAGGGGATTTGTTTTGAATGACTAACTAAACAAGGTATTTAGGCTTTAACATAGTTTGTATAAGACTGATCGGTCTTCAACTGATTCCTAAAAGGGAACACAATTAAGACCGATCGTTTTAGGGGGAAACCGAACGGTCCTAATGACCCTCGGTTACAGCATCAGAATTTCACTAAGTTTAATACATTTACACTAAGTTTCTAACCTATATCAAACAATTCATGCAGCAGCATACAATATTCCAACATACCAATTAAATCATCAAACATACATTAAATCATGCATCCAAACCATACAAAGAAATCATAATTAAATTTTATAAGCTTCTCTTACCTCTAACTGTAGCTAGCTTCCAAGCAACTACTTCTATGGCTTCCCAAAAATCCAAAGTGCTCCAAATGAAAATCTGATCGGTGCAAGTGAAAGAGCTTGGCACTGGGAAGAATTATTCTTAAAGGTGTAAGGTGATCGGAGGAGAGGAGGTGGTCAGAAATCTAGAGAGAAGGTTGAGGTTTCTAGAGAGAAGGAGGAGAAAATGGTGGTTTCTGGAGGTAGAAGACGAAGGGTTTGCATGCAGAGAAAATAATCGCATATACGTCGAGCGCCTCACTAATATGACATCCATTCGATTTAAAAATTAATATTTGTGTTATATATAGACATCGACTTGGCGGGACGTGACGTCTAGTTGGCGGAAACGAATGACTTTTCACATACATAGTCAGACTATAGACGTCGGTTAGGTGGGGCCCTGACGTCTACAAAAACCACAACCAACACCACCACCACCACGATCACCGTCGCCGTTGCCACAAACACCACCACCACCACAACCACAACAACCACTATCACCACCACCACAACCACCACCACCTTCACCACTAACAACACCACCACCACTACCACCACCATAACCACCACTACCACGATCACCCCCGCCGCCACCACCAACAACATCACCACCACAACCACAACCACCACCACCAACACCACCACCTCTACCACTAACACCACTAACACCACTACCATCACTACCACCACAACCACAACCATTACCACCACCATTCCCGCCACCACCACCACCACTACCCCACCACAACCACCACCACTACCACCACCACAACAACCACAACCGCCGCCGCCGCCGCCATCACCACCACCACAACCACAACCACCACCACCACCACCACCACCACAACCATCACCACCACCACCACCCCCACAACCACCACCACCAGCACCGCCGCCGCCGCCATCAACACAACCACTACCACAACCACAACCACCACCACCACCACCACCACCACAACCAACACCACCACCACCACCCCCGCAACCACCACCACTATCACCACCACCACCACTTGCACCACTACAGCCGTCGCCGCCACCCCCACCACTACCACCACCACCCCCACAACCATCACCACCACCACCACTACCGCCGCCACCACCATCCAAACCTCACAACCACCACCACCACTGCCACCACCACACACGTCTAGATGGCGGAAAAAATTAAATTTTCACCTACCTATCAAACTATAGACATTGGGTCAGAGGGGCACCGACGTCTAGTTAGCGGAAACGAATGACTTTTCACATACCTTGTCAGACTATAGACGTCGGTTTTGTGGGTCCTTGACGTCTATAATCGCATATAGACGTCAGGTGGCGGGATCACACGTCTAGATGGCGGAAAAAATTAACTTTTCACCTACTTGTCAGACTATAGAAGTCGGGTAGGAGGGGCACCGACATCTACATGACGGAAAGAAATGTCTTTTCACTTACCTCTCAGACATATAAACTTCAGTTTATAGGGGCACCGACGTCTATAGTATTATAGACGTCGGTCCCCCCTCCCCTAACAGACGTCTATAGGCTTAATTTATTTACGCAATTGTCACCGGTCAATAATTTAAATCACTGTCTCTTCTAACTGACGTTTAATGGATGACATTATAAGTCGATTCTGCACTAATGATAGGTTTTAAGAAATTAAAGTCACAAACTCCAAAGAAGATCTTGACACACCCGCACCCTAATTGTCCAATAATATAAGCTCATTCCTATGCAATCATAATAGTTGCTCAAATAAAACATGATTTTTACCCAACAATTGGAGTATAATGGTGAATTTTAGCCAAATGTTTAGCATATATTCTAAAAATCTTTAATAACAACAATGGACAAGCATTGGGTCACAATAGATTTTTTATTTTTTATCAACAAAGACTTAACTAGATATTCACACAAAACTCATTCTACCTAAATAAGTTGTCACTCTTTTGTTCTTTGAAGCTTCTAGTGTTTGAGAAACATTGTATGTTAAATGGCTTGCAATTGAATGATTTTTCATTATCATTCACATTTGTGCAAAGTTAGATCTAGACATGGATTAATTTCATTTCATACCCACTGGTTGAATGTGAAACCTTGTAAAAAAATAACTTTAATGTTGTGTAATATGTGGAGACTTTGTGTATTTAGAAGAGATGATATGTACTCATTATTTCTCGATAACTTGTTCAACATGAATAATAGATTTGATGATTTCAACCTCTTTAGACAAATGTCATGATAAAGATTTTAGGGTTTATCCTTATTATTTTTATTAAGTTATAATTCATAGAATAAGTGATTAAATAATGTTTGAGTATGTTTTAAGTTTTTTTTTTTCAAATTGATTGAATTGATTTAAATTAATGTCAACTAATTTCAATAATTATAACTTCATTTTAATTAGTTCGTAACTTGTGAAAATCCAAACTTAAATATGTAAATGTAAAAATCTTCATGGAAAATCCATTTTAATCTTTTCAACCAGTTGAAACATGAATCAATCTATTGAAAATACTAAAAAGACTGTTGTAAATAATTTCAACCCATTAAAATAGTCTTTTGGAATTTTAATATTTTATATTTCGACTTATTAAATTATATTTCAATAAGTCGATTATATTAGTTCAACTTCTCTAAGTTTACATGTCTTTATATAAATACAAAAGCACAATATGATTAACACATTTGTTAAAAGGAAAATAAAAATAAAAATCTTTACTTCTAAAGTCGAATATACTTCTTAGAACTACTTTTGTAAAATTCTTTTCTAAATCAAGATTCAAGAAGTGTTCTACTCATCTCTTTGGTGAAGCTCACCTTGAACTACTTTTTATTGAGAGTTTATTCCTATATGCATATTGAATCTAAAAGGTTTTATTCTAATCTTTACTCTCTCTTTTTTTATTTACTATATTGTAGCTCTCTTGACAACAAGACCTAGTGCTTGTATTATTTTTCTCCTAGAGTGCATGTAAAAACTTGAATTTTGTAGATTGACTTTATCAATGTGCTTAGGCTATTGGACATAATCATAATTAGAAGTGACCCAATATAATTCTTTTTTTGTGTTTATCTTCTTGAACTCATATTTCAATATTTGGTCATATTACTTATTTATTAGGAACATAAAGAAATATGTAATACATATTATAACCTTGATCAAGAGTTTCTTCTTGAGTTAATTGATTCAAAGAAAATTTGAATTTTTTTTTTAAAAGATTGATTAAAAGTTTTGAAAGTTCAACTCACCCCTTTCTAACATATGCTACAAACTTTATATACTCGTGTAAATCAAAACATATTTAATGGTTAGTAAAATTCTTTGTAGTTTACATTAGAACTTCATGTAACACAAGTTAAAGATCAATCATTATAAAACTAAAACGTTCATTATCTCTTTTTATTACTCACATGATCTTCTCTTAATTGTCTATAAAATCTTTTAGAAAACGACTTCATTTAAATGTTTAATAGATTATTTGTAAAAATATTCTATGTGGTGTTTTTAGCTTTATTAAAATTCTTATCTCTAAAGCTAACATTTTAACTAATTTTTTTCAATTGAGATGGCAACAAAAGAATGAAAAGAAAATCAATAAAAAGGTTTTGAATTATCATTATAATCTATCCTAAAAAACTATTAAAAAAATAAAAAATAAGAATGTAATTTATGAAAACTAAATTCAAGGTTAAGAAGTCGGTTATGTGTAAAAAAGGTGTCAACACCTTACAACCTCCAATAGAAAAGATGTCAACACCTTACAAAGTCGGTTATGTGTAAAAAAGGTGTCAGTACCTTTAATTAAATATAAAAAAATAATTTTTCTAATGTTTGTTTTCCCAAAAATAATAAAAGGAAAAAGATTGTAAAACAAAACAGAAATACTTTTTGAAAATTTTGGACTGACCCTCTAAAGATTACATTCACAATAAAAAAATTAAGAAATATGTAGTTCTTGAAAATAAAAAAAAATAAGAAATATGTAGTTCTTGAAAACTATTTGAGAAATCTTTTTGGATAAAAAATTAGCCTGTTCATATATATTTTTGTGTGCAGTGAAAAATCAAGGATTATGTAATTTTCACAAAAGATAAATTTGTTTGAAGTATTTATTTTATTTTATTTTTTTGAAAATTTTATATTTTTTCATTTTTTAATTGTTTGAAAAAGGTATTAAACTATGCAGACAACATGCAAACACAAAAAGAACAATGCCAAAAAATATTTTTAATCATCTTCGCTTTTTATATTTTTATTATTTTTGTTTGTTTTTATTTATTTTTTTTCTAAATGAGTATATGTGAAAATGTTGGGTGTCAAATAGTAAAGATGTACGAGGTATAAAAAGTGAAACAAGGGTTTTAAAAAGTAAAATAGAAGCCCAAAACTATAAAGAGTGAGAAAATAGAAAATATGAGTGTATGGGTAAGACATGGTGCGTAATCAACAAAGGTCCAAAAATAGAATACAAGGGCCGGCGGTGCAGGAATAAACGCGTGGCTGGATACAGGAAAAACCCAAATAATAAAATACACAAATAGGGGGGTGAAGGTAGAAGATCATGAGGGTGTAACCAGTAAGATGTAAAATGAAAAAGTAGGGTTGCAAAAGTGAATAGCGTGGAGGGTGGTACTCCCTCCACCACTACCCCTTCTCCTTCCACCTTCCCACAAATTTTGTAATGACAAAATTGTCCTTTTAATTTTTAACCTTTTTACTTTTAATGTTATTTATTTACCAAACCCTACATACTTCACTTTTACTCTCTCGCTCACAGCCCCACCTCTCCTAACTTTCTCTTACTCTCTCTCTGTTTTGAGATCTGCCTTTTGTTCTTCCCACCTTTGTCTCACTCTTTTCTCTCGATGAGACTTCTTATCACAATTCTACCTTTGCTCTCTATTCGTGGTGGTGCAGTGGTGTGATGCAGTGGTGTGGTTGTTCTTGCTGTTCGTGGTGCGGTAGTATTTCGCTAGTACGGTGGTTGTTCGCTTGAACTGATTGGTGGTGCGTGGTGCAGATCTTCGTTCGTTTACCAGGTGTGCTGTTCGTTTTTTACTCTTTAGTATGCATGCATAGATCTTTAATTTACTACTTTGAATGTGTGCATGTTTGTTGGCTGGTTTCTGTTTCGCTGTTGTGTGCTGCCTTTTGTGTGTGCAGGAAGATGATAACCGCTCAAGGCAGAACGAATGTCGCATATTCGTTTGGCCTTGAAACGGATGTCGCACATCCGTTTCAAGGCCAAACAGATATGGGACATCCATTTTGGCTTTGGGTGGTTTTTTTTTTTGTTTTTTAGTTTATTAATTTTTTTATTTTAAATGTATATATAGATTTATTTAAATTTAGTTTTTATTTTAATTTGTTGGTCGAATAACTTTTTTTTTTAATTTAGTTATTCAATTATTATTTATTTAATTATTTCAATAGAAAATTAAAAGTGATGTTAACGTTTATATAAACGAACGTGCCACATCTATTCACAGATATGTGATATCCGTGGAGGTTGTTAAATTTTTTTTTTTAGTTTTTAGATTATTGAATTATTGTATTTTAAAATAATTTATAGCTAATTTAAAAAATTATTATTAATTTAATGAAATAATTATAAATTAAATTAAATTAGTTTTTGTCAGAAATGGCAAGAACACGCGGAGCATCTTATAGTTCTCGTGGAGAGAGTTCTCGTGGAGAGAGTTCTCGTGGAGAGAGTTCTCGAGGAGAGAGTTCTGTGCAAGGCAGATGTAGGAGACGACCTACAGCATCGGCTCGGAGAAAGCGTGCAACTCCTATTCAGGATGACCCTATAGCTAAGGACTGAGCATTTGAGGAGCAGGCATATGAGGCCTATGAGGGTCATGTTCATGAGGAGGCATTTGAGGCCCATGAGGACGATGATGAGGAGAGGAGCATGCAGATGTTCCTGTCGGTGGATTTCCTGAAGGTCCACGTGATGCTTCATTACTGACACACTGTGTTCAGCATGTTGCTTATGGTATTTCGAAGTCCGGGTGAGTGCAGAACTTAAATTTTGATTATTAATTTTTTTTAATACAATTTATATTAAATATTGTTGTGTATGATCGAGGGGATACACTCAAGTTGATCTCGCATGGTAAAAAAATTAATAAGTTAGGATTGTGCATCGAGGGAATTCAACACATTGTGTTGAATTCCTCTTTGATGCCTCTCATAGATATTTGCTATGATTACGTTGATAAGGGCTTGTTGCTCGGTTTCATAGAGAGATGGCACTTTGACACGAGTAGTTTCCATCTCCCTGTAGGGGAGATGTCGATCACTCTTGACGATGTCTCCACTTTACTTCACCTCCCGGTGCTGATACAGTTATGTGATTTGGAGGAGTTGGAGTTTGAGGAGGCTCGTACAGCCCTTGTAGACCTACTCGGCGTTGATTGTGGCACAACTGGTGCTGAGATGGAGGATGGACGTAGTCCGAAAGTCAGACTCAACAGGCTTAGACAGATATATGTTCAGAGGTATCAGTCGCAGCACTGGGACTATGCTGCCAAAGCATATCTGTTGCATCTAGTAGGATGCACGATTTTTGCAAATAAAAGTGCCACTTATATACGTGTGTCTTACCTACTATTATTTAGAGACATACACGCATGTGGCAGATATGCCTAGGGCGTTGCTACACTCGCCCATTTGTAGAAGTAGCTCGGGGATGCGAGTCTGGTTTCCACGAAGTAGATGGCTGGATATCTGACTTTGTTTCAGGTACAGACATATACCCTTCACATTTATTTGATTTATTTATTTCCATGTTCAAAGACAGAAGATATTTAATTGAATAATTGCATTTTTAGAGTTGGATATACGAGCATTTCCCTAGCATAGGAAGGATGCGGTTGGTGTCTTCTTATGATGACACCACACCATGTGCGGCTAGGTGGCAGAATCCTCGGTAGAGTTCGACTCTTGTAGAGATTCGGTCGCAGTTGGATGGCCAGACATGCACTGGAGTTGTATGGCATCCATATGAGGGACATCGGGGCATTCGTCCATTCTTTGACATCTGTATGTATTCTGGATGGATTCGGATTGGTGACACTCTTTCCCGTCATTTGCCTGAGCGTGTGATGAGGCAGTTTGGGTTTTACCAGGAGATTCCACGACCACTCACTGCCATTGCAGATGCAGATGTAGTTGTTGTTGATTATGCGTGGTTGCACTTCATAGATCACGTTATTAGAAATGTGAGACAGGCATCATACCCTTCTGAATGTGTTGATGGATACATACAATGGTTTAGGAGGGTTTCACATTCCTATATTATTGTTGCTCCAGCTGACACGAGACCAACTCTTGCACCTACACAGTGCCCCGATGTTCCACAGGAGGCACGACCCCATCGTAGATCCTTCCCACCTTCACCATCTGGCGTCTTGGTATGTTATTTTTCATTGCTTATGTTATTAAATGTTGCTTAACCATGTTTATTTATTTTTTTGATATAATTATAATGCAGGCTAGATTTAGGCGAATGGCAAGAATGTCACAGTCGTTGATATCGTGTCGTCATTTGATCGAGAGTACTGTTGCATATCAGATATTGGTGGAACTACTTCAGTTTGCAATGATGGAATCGACGAATATTCCCCAACTAGGAGAGGGCAAAGGCATGTATGTCGTAGACGCTCGACGTCTAATTGATAGGACTTTGTATTTTATTTTTTCGTTATGTTTTATTGTTGTCATGCAACATATATCAGAAAAATGTGGTGAAACTGACATGGAAGAAAGAACATTGTTTTAGTCTTTATGTGATTTAAGGGATGTTAACTTTTAGTACTATGTGTTTGTTTGATTTTGGAGAACAGATTGTTTTAAACTTAACAATTTACAGAAGAAGATGTGAAATAGCCAAATCAAAATACATAATTCACATGCATGCAGTAAAGGACAGGACCACCCTTATATTATTTTTACTAAATTTTGAATGGAGAAAAATGTCTGCAATATACTAGCCATGTTTTTTTGTCAACATATTATTTATTGATAATTGTAAATATAATTACATTCTCTAGGGTTCAATTTACAGAAGAGAGCTAGGTCTGCTGCAATGAACTATGGAACTTTGGAACTCAAAATATTAGTGAACTCAAATATGAAACATAATCAAAATAAGCAAGAAATATACAACTAGGCACGACTTCATCAATCAGAGACAATGGACACAACTAACTTATTTCTTCTGTTTAGTTTTACATTGAAACATATAGTTAAAAATAAACCAGTGTTGAAATGCTGCAATCGCTGATGTGGTTTTCCACAAGTGACAGAAAAAAATTTAATGATGAAAAGGACGCGCTATGACATTGGGATTGGATGGTGCAGTGGTTAAGTATCTGATATTTGATTATGTATGGAACACGAAATAGAAGTCTTAATTCTTAAGGTGAATTAAAATAATAATAATTAAAAACTATAGGTGTGAAAGTAAGTGCATGCATTAATGAGAATAATTATTGGAGAAAAGAGTCAACTCGTCAAATATAGGTTCCACTACACTACCTTGGTGATCCAGCAAGTAATTCTGTACACTTCTCTCCATTAAATAATTGGCTATGTACAGTTGTATATAAACATAATTACATTCTCTTGTATATTGTATGTTATTTTTATATTTATGGATATGCATAATTAAATGACCATATTATTTAATATAAGTGTTGGAATTTCATCATTTATAAGTTTAAAAGTTTAAGTAAAGGTTGAAATTATTGATTCACAATGTAAGGAGATAAGAGGCAAGTGGGACAAAAAAAATTGATGATTCACAGAACTTAAAATTGAATTTACATCTTAAAAAAAATAATGTATTTTTACATATTTTCATAAATATCATAAATCACTTAAGTCAACATAAGATGTTGTTACGTCTATCAATTGTGCAAATGCTTGCATTCTATTAGTATAAATAGATGACCACACTCGTGCCTCAAGATAACAGTGGGTTGAAGAGATGATATTCACCATGGGCAAAGGAGAACCTTCTTGTAGTTTAACCTGCATTATACAAATTACAATAGTTAATTGAGTCATAAGTAATTTTCACATGAAATCACAAATTAATAAAATTACCTGCATGAAATGACATCCATGAACATGTCCTATACAAATTAAGCGATATTGAGTAAAATCAGAAGGTGGTGTGGAACGTAGTGGGAAGATAGTATAATTTTGAGAGGATGACATACACACTAAGATGACATTATATCGGTTAGCAATTGCATAACCAATGTCTGGTAATGTCATCCACTTGTTCCTGTTAGCTTGTTATGAATAAAAAAAGTTGTTAGGTAAAATAAATATAATAAATAAAATACATAAAACGGGAAACACTTACCTTCGACTGTGACTGCACCAACAAATAGTTCCTTAGTTCTTCTAATCTATCAAAGCCTCCTACTAGGCTTGTGTATTCATCACGCCATTGACTAAGTTCTTTGTACAAATCATTTCTGATAATGGGCCGTGAATCTTCTCTGAGTCCTAACGACGCAACAATGCATCTATATCCACAGTGACCATCAGCCACAACATCAACAACGTCCACAATAAAGGGGTGAGTAATAGAATCAAACTGGTCTATCATTGGAACTCTTTTTTTCTTCACTGCATTTAGCTTTGATTGTAATTTACTTTTTACAAATGAAGATTCCATGGTTGAATGAAAGGCGTTGACATACTCAAAATATGATGGATCCCCGCGTAGTAGACCTTTTTGTTCGTTGAACTTTTCTTTTTTGTGCACCCTTTGTCTTGACTTTATGTAATGGAGGGACCATTGATGTCAATGTAGGACAACTAATGTCAAGTAACTTCTGCTTGATGGTGACTTTACCTCCAATGTCAGCCTCATTGAATCGTTCTTCTACTTGTTTCAACTCATCTTTAATGGATAAATGGGGCTCGGTTTCATTTAATTCAACATTTTGAGAAATGCAATCTTCGCCACATGATATGAAATTCACCCACAGGGATTATCCCAGGATCATATTGTGCGAATTGACCAAATGTACGTCTCAATACGCATCCACACTTTGATGAGTCCAATCCTATCTGCTGCACTCTTTTCAATTCCTCAGCAATGAGATCTAATGCATATCGAGAGACACGCCCAATAAGTTTTCTATATATGTATCCTTTAAAAGGGTCACTCGTGAGCAACAGACTTCTTTCAAATGACGTCTTAATCTTGTTGTGTTGTAGGATAACGACGTTATGAATATTATCCCAACAAGAACACAAATCACCCATATTATTGCTCAGAATTTTCTTTAGACTCCAATGAGCAAACTCAACCCTAAAATAAAAAAAGGACATCAACAAGTGCAAATAAATATTTATCTACAAAACAAAAAAATAAAATAACATTACAACATACCTATTTGTTGTTGTGTTCCCTGAATGTATTACTCTGTTCGTCCAGAATTTTACAAAGTATGTACTATACGGAATAATCCAAGTCTGATTCACATATTCAAAGAACAAAGGCCATGAACTGCTCGCGTATTGAAGACCATTCACATACTCAGCAAACAAGCTCTCATTAGCACAATCCATCACATTTTTCCATGCATCCATTAACACATCCCAAGCCTCAGTAGAATGAACTAACATTTTGCTTCTAGCTTTAACATTTTTAAGGATGTGGAATCGACATAACATCTTATATGACTCAGGGAATACATTTGCAATGGCATTCATCAAAGTCAAGTCTCGATCAGTGACAATGACTTTAGGACCACCCTCAAATGTTAAAAATAAACCTTTCAGGTTTTCCAAAGCTTATGTGAAATTACTTTGCCTTTCAGTAGACAAGAAAGAAAATGTTGTTGAGAAGGTTAAACAAGTACACGTCATGCCCACAATCTCAAGCAACAGAAGTCTATATCTATTTGTTTTATATGTGGAATCCATCAAAAATACAACATTAAATGAGTTTAACAATTTCACCGCATCAGGATGTGTCCAAAACAGGTCAGTAACAACCTCTTAATCGTCGGCACACCTACTCCAATGAATGTACTTATCTCGGTCCAACATCATCATAAGTTGTTGTAGTTTAGTTCTGGACCCTTTCAATGATCGTTTATACGCTTCCTTGCGTTGTAGATTTATTTAATCGTTGTGACATTTCAATCATTATTTTGTTTGAGGGTTAATAAAATATTTGCAGGTGTAACTTTACACTTTGTCATATCAACCAATAATGACTGCTCACTCATATTTAACTTGCCAACATAAGGGTGCCCAATTAAAGTTCCAGCCAACTCATGGTTGTGATGTCCACACATCACCTTCAACACCCTTTCATCCCCATTTGAACATGGTTTACCCTTTAATCTAAACGGACACTCACATTTACGAGTGTCGTATACACTAGGCCCTACATCAGCTTTGTATTTCCGATATTTCCCTCCTCTTTCACATCCAAGTATGACGAACGTTTTTCTTCCCCATTCACCAGTAGCTATATCAGATCTTACTATTACCACAATAAATCCTAAATCATAAGTCATCCCTCTTACCCAATCAATTAAGTGCTCCCGTGAACGAAATATTTTATTTGTGGTAAATTTATTTGTCAAATCTACAACTTTACTAATGAATGAAGAGAAATCAGATATTAAACTAAAACCAACTGGAGAATCCATATGAAGATGTTCATCCATTTTAAACAACAATCACCTATAAAATTATAATCAGTCTTATTAACATAATTAATAATTAATCAAAAAAAAAAATATAAAAATATTAATATAAAAAATTATATATTTCATATAATTAAACTAATAACTAATTTTTATATAATTATAAAATTGTTAAACAATTAAAAATATATTATAAAAAACATTAAATTTAAAAATTAATTATATATAATGTGCAAAATACAAAAAAATATAAATATAGATCTTCAAAAATACATTATTGAAATACATCAAAAATATATTCAAAAATAATACATCAAAACATATAAATTACTTTATTAAAATATCTCAAAATTAATATAAAAGAATAAACTAATAAAAACAAAATCTTAAATCCTGGAAACCCCCTAAAACGGATGTCGACATCCGTTTCACCTTAAACGGATGTTGACATCCTCTAACGGATGCTCATATCCGTTTAATGGTTTCCAAGTTAATTTTATGGTTGATTATGTACCTCGACGCAATGCACCTTCACCCCTTTGCACCTTCAAGCACCACCGAGACCACCAAGATTGAACTTTGGCACCAGTGGAACAATTCCTTCCACCACCACCTGCAACCTCTCACTCACCACACTCTCACACCACAATGAAAGAAAAGAGAGGAGAAAGAATTCGCACAATGAAACACTAACATTGAGAGCAGGAGAACGTAATAGAGGATGAAGAGATTGTGTGTCGCTGTTGCATGCGCATAGAGGATTACAATAGGTAAAAATTATAAAATATTAACCCTAATAAGTAAAATTTTATTTAAGGATAAAATAGGAATACAAAAATGGAGTGAGAGGTAAAAGAGAAAGGGAGAGGTGGAGGGAGCAACACCATAACGTGGGGTATGTGAGAAGTATCATGACCCAAAAAAAAAATAAAAGGAGTGGGGTATGTGTAGTGAGGGTGTTTCATCCTACACCTCAAACATCTCACTCTACACCTCCAAAAATTCCATTTTTGGCTTTCTCAGATCTTATCCTTCACTTCCAACTTTTCCAAAAATTTCATTTTTAACTTTAATAAATATTTTTTCATTTTTTTCTCTTTCTTATTAAAAGCACTCTACACCACCTAAATAATAATCTAATTTAATTTAAAATTCAAATATTATTTAATATAATTTTATATTTTAATAATTATTAAAATATGATTTATAATATAATAATAGTTATATTAAAAAAATTAAAATAAAAATAATAATAAAAATAAAAAATAAAATAATAATACTAAAAACAAAAAATAAAATAATAATAATAATAATAATGATAATCAATTTGCTTTAATATATTCAAATATATTAAAATTATTTTAAAATATTAAAATAAATTAAATAATTATTAAATTTTAAATAAAACTAAAATTCTAAAAAACTTGTTGATGAGATATTAAAATTCATAAAATATGCTAACAGTTTTTTTTGTTTTTTATTTAAAATTTAATAAATATTTAATTTAATTTAAAATTATAATACTATTTATTATATTTTTATATTTTAAGAATTATTAAAATATGATTTATATTTTTATAATAGTTTTATTAAAAAAATTAAAATAACAATAACTAAAATAAAAGTAATAATAATGAAAATAGAAAGAATATTTAAAATTAGTATTTAAATATATTAAATTATTAAAATATTAAATTAAATTAAATAATTATTAAAATTTAAAGAAAAAACAAATTTTGAAAAATATTTATTAATCGGATATAGAAATCTGATAACTTATGGTATGGGTATGGATATCCGATAAATAATTTTCTTTTTAAATTTTGTTTTTTGTTTAAATTTGAATAATTATTTAATTTAATTTATTTTAATATTTTAATATAATTTAATATATTTAATTATATTAAATCTGATTTTATATTATTATTTTCTTTTATTTTTATTTTTATTTTTTAATATAACTATTATATAATTCTAAAATATGAAGTATGGAGTGTAAGATTTTTTAATTATAAAAGATAATTTAAAAATTTTAAAAAAAACAATATAGAGATGTAGAGAGAAACGTGTGAAGATGCATAAAGAAACAACCGTAATATAAACCAAATGTAATCAACCCAACAAATAATAAAAACAATAAAGTTGGAGTAGAGATGACATATCTCATACAAAAATACGAACTAACTTTTCTTATCCATTCTACATAACATTTGATTTGTGATTTAATTAAATTAATATAGATAATAATTTATGTAAGCTCTTTTTTTAAAATAAATAATATTTATAATTTTTAATTATAAGTTATTTAAATATAAATGACTTTAAAATTCACTAAAACTAATGTGAATAAGAAAACTATTTTTGAAAAAAAAAAACTAACTATTCTAAAAGGAAAAAAAATGTAAAACAGTATATTGCCGATTCTTTCAGCACTCAGTAAATTATCATCAAAGACCAATTTTTACCCGTTAGTCAACAGTCAAAATCCTAACCCTAATTTCCCATTCACATTTTCCCTAAGCTTAGATCATTCTACAAAAGTGTATACTCTTTAATTATATAATTAAATATCAAGAATTGCATAAAATGAAATAGATTAAAATAATAAATCAGAGATACATGATCTGAAATTTTGTTTATATAAAAATAAAAAATGTGTCCCACAGTGAATAAATTTTGAGAAATTGATGTTGTGAAGTGAAAGAAAGAGGAATAAAAATGAAGGTATGATTGATTAAAATGTTTTGATGAATGTTTTTCTCCATTGAAGTGCTTCCTTATTACCCCATTTCCATGCTCCATTGTCTTCCAACATTGTGTGTACAATGGCCTGCAAATCATTCATTTCACACTTTAATCTTCATCATCAAATTCATCTTAAACAAAATTCAAAATGACTAACCTTGTAAAGGATCAATTTAGCTGTCACCATTCTCCTCCCAAATCTAGAATCATCATCGTAACGGTTTAATAGTTCATCACATTTCTGAGATTTACACAAAAATAAATCTTAATTACTATTTCTCCTTATGTAGTCGGAAAAATAACTATAGATTAGGTAAAGTTAAATTATAAAATTGTGATGATTGTATGTATTTCAACCTTAAGTTAAAAAGATAATAATTTAACCTTAAGTTTATTAAAAACTACATTTAAATTATCATTAATCTAATTTTCAAGTGATATAAGACTATTTGAAATGTTAAAATAATAAATATTTTAATTTTAATTATTTATGCATAATTTGATATATCTTTTTTCTTTTACGAAGAACATACATATCAAGATTTAAGTCTTCACTCCGACATGTGAACATATATGCTAAGAAATACCATACTAATTACAAGCTATTTTCTTTATCAATTCATAATGATTTTAACTTCAATTTACTTTATGCATTTCTAATAAAAGTATTTATTAATTCTTTAGCTAATATAATTAATTACTTAATTAATAAGATACAATTTAACATCAGCAATAAAATGGTAGAGGGAGTATACTAGGTAAAGTATTTCACTTTTTGTTTATTTATCTATTTTTTCCTTCCACTCAATCTCCTATTATAAAATCGCAATTTTGAATCTTACAATTAAAAAAAAATATTTTACTAAAATTAATTGATTAAGTTTTTTCAATATTAAGATATTCTTCATGAATAAATTATAGAAAAAAAAATCATATAAACCATCACAACACTATCTTTAGTAAAATAAATCTTAAGAGTATATTCTTTTCTTATATATTTTTCATTTTATTTGGTTATAAATATAAATAAATAAATTAGGGAAGAAATTCACTAACCTCTTTTGGGGTTAACATTTCAGCCTTCTTACCGCTAATATTTTTAGGGTCGGTTTGACGCAGATAGATGATGATTTGGTCGTCAAGTATTTTACTGGCCGCCTCCAAATTTTCCTATACAATCAGTCCGATTCCAAATATTTTTATTTTATGTATAGTATAATATTAATGTACCGTAAAATTGTTCATTACAAAAATAACATATATAATAAAACATAAACATACAAACTATAACGGTAAACTTTAGTACATTTATGTATAAATTAATTTTAATTAATTAAAAAATTATTTTATTTTATCTTTTTTATCTTAATAAAATTTATGCCAACAATCATCTCAGTCAAATTCTTTATCTTACTAATTTATTTTTTTATTCAATTGACTATTCAAAAATTTTATATTTTTATTGAATTTTTATATTATTAATACAAAACAATAGGAACAATAATAAATTAAGAGATTCAATATTGATTAATTATAAAAAAACTTCTTTTTAATATTTCAGAGACAAGTAAAGAAAATGACTGACAATTAAAGAAAAAAATTAAATAATGAAAATTCATTAAAGAATATAAATTTTTTTAATACTCAATTAAAAATACATAAATTTATGAGAGATACTTAGTATTCTTTCTTAAGATACTTTTTACTTTTATTTTTGTCTATCTAAAATATTTAAAAATAACTAAATGTAAAATATAATTGGAATATAAAACTAACACTAACAAATATTTATAAATAGATACATAAAGGTGGTTTTTATTTTAATATTCTTTTCATTTAAATATAAACAAAATGAGTAAATAATCGGTTTACTATAACAATTCTTAACATATTTTGTGATTAGTACAATAGAAAAAAAAAATACGGTCAAAATTAATTTTATTAATTTTGTTTGAATTCGTTAATACAAGAGGTGTTTTTTTGTTTTTGATGTTTAGTAATAATCACATCGATTTATTAAAAAAATAATGTTAATGTTCAATTAACATGTAATCATTTAAAAATTTTAATTTAGAAAGTGTTAATATCTCCATGAATAAAAACAATTAATAAGGATCAAATTACTTTAATCATGGTTTTTAAGGACATTGAGCTTATCTGAGAAAGGAAGATACACTTATAAAAGATTATTCGATGTTCACGTTAATATGAAAGTTAAGATCTTTACGTATATCAAAATTTATCATAGTGTATGTGAATGTTTATGAAATAAGTATTTTTTAAAAAATATTAATTATATTTATAAAATCAACATATATAATGAGTCTATGTTCTATTACAATAATATTTACCTAAAAAGTATAATAACAATATAATAAATAGTAAATAATAAATAACAATAAAAGATATTAAATTACCCAAAATTTAATTATAATAATACGGTCCAAATAGATGTAATTTATTTATTAATAAAGAGACTTGATAGTATATTGAATAGAGTAGAAATAATTATCAAAAATATTCAAACAAAATTAATGAAATTAAAAAATTTGTAAATAAGATCTTTTTTTTTTCATGAGAACAAATTTAACTAATTTGTATAATATTAAAAATATAAGGTAAATTAGTTTTTCTGTTGATACCTGGAGCAGGAGGAAAACTTCTACCAAAGCCACTGCAAGGTACTCTTCTGCCTCTCCAAGATCATCATTATTCTTGAATTTTATGTATTGTTCTTGCAGCTTCTTCAGTGCTTCACGTCCCTTCGGAGATTTGCTTTCACGAATAGCAATACACTGAAAATCAGAAAGAATATTAGTGTTTCACTTCATTCACAACAAAATCTAGAAGCAGTATTATATTACAGCAAAAGAAGAAAACCTTAAGGGTGTTAACTTCTTCTCCGCTAGGTCCACGCTCCTCGTTAAAGTGGGAAGGGATTATCTCATTCTCATGAACTCGTGCATCTTTCATTATTTTCAACAATGATTCAAGAGCATCTCTTCCTTTGTCATCAACTTCATTCTCAAGCATGGATGGATTAAAATGACCAGATGAAGAAGAAGAAGCATGAGCAGTGGTGAGTTTTGGATTCATCTTAAAGTTAAACAATCCAAGAACACATGCCAGCACAAGAGAAGCTCCTGTAATCCCTCTCAGAATTTTGCTTCCTCTTCCCTCGTTCTGGGTGGGCTGAGAGAATCTTTCAAACGTGCAATTTGCATGCCAAACTGAACGTGTAACTGGGTATCTGGTGGCAGAAAATTGAGGACCACAAAGAGGTGTGGCATGGTTTAACCTGAGATGAAATCCGATAGAAGCTGCACTTTGAAATCCTTTGGAGCTGTAGGGAAAGGGACAGTAACGTAGGGAGATAGCAGATTCCATCTGATGGAAATTATTCAAGGACAAATAATGTGTAAGCAGAAGCAGTGTATTACTACTACTATTTATCATGCAAGTCTAAAATGCTTCGGAATGGAATTTGTGCATCTTTGAAGGAAAGTTTGAAGGGAGGTATCTATTTTGTGTTTTGAAAGAAAGCTGAAAAAAAAAAGGTAGGCATAATTTCTTTGCTTCTTTTTACACATTAGGCTTTCGTTAACTTCACTATAGCATAAGTTCGAATAAATCTTTGCTTAAAACAAGGGAATGAGTGTGGACACAAATTTGAATTTCTTTGCCTATCTACCAGGACTAGAATAGAATCATGAGTATGTTTGTGTGACACTTCAGAAACTTTTTATATTTTTTAGTTTTTTGTTTATGCTCTTAACTCGTGAGGAATACTCATTTAATAATAAACCTTGTTCTTTGTCATGGACCAAGGAGCTTTTCCTAGTTTACTACAAAAGCTAGCTTCTGTATGTGGAAAATTTGGTGAAAGAATTGGAGGAATATGGATCAAAGTGAAGCTTCAAGCTCAAATAGGGTTACTACTATATATATATATATATATATATATATATATATATATGGAGCTTTTCCTAGGTTTACTACAAAGATAAACGAAATCAAACAGCGTTATAGATGTTGAGATTCTTCTAGGCTATACTTGATTAGGATTATATGGATCTAAGGCTTTCATCACAATGCTGAGAGATTCATTGATACCCAGAGACAACTTTGATTTAGAAGCCACCTTGTTTGCAAAAGAGAGCTGCTAAAGAAATATTAGCAACACTAGCTAAAGCAACATACACCTAACAAGAAAATCATGTCAGATCCTTTGGTAGGGAAAAAGCTAGGATAGTCGAAGTTTTTTTAATTTTTGCCTTTGACTCTTTGGTAGAAGATTACTTATTTTATATTTTTCTTATCAGTAAAAATATCTTAAAGGTGACTCAACTCTTATACACACTCGTAAGCACATAAGCTATTTAAAATATTGACTAGTGAAATACTACCCTCTGGTCTAAATCACCTACAAGTCCTACCTCTACAATAGAATTCATATTGTGCTAACTATGTTGTTATACAAAAAGTTAGTAGCCATTTAGCAATATTAAATGCTACTTCTTAACACGTTGATACAACATTTTCTTATCACAGATGCCATGTTCTAGTGTATTTCATATACCTATAGTAGAGGTCTTTGAATGTAGATATTGGTGACGAGCAAATTTTCATGGCTACACTTATTAAATGTTTGTGGTTTTTTTTTTTTTGGTGAATGTTTTGGTGTCTCTCTCCATGTGGATCTATTAATAGCATATCATATATAATAATTTCAATGCTCCCATCTCAGCTTTAGATCAAATTCAAAGTCACCTAAAGTGTCACACCACCGAAAATCATCGAAACCGTATTTGAGCTTGATTTATCACCAGCCGAATCCTGTGAAATTTTTGGAAAAGAACTCTTCGGAATAGTCCCTGGAGAGGCATTGTCAGATGACAATGTAACCAGTGAATCTGCTGACATGACAGAACTTGATAGAATTCCAACAGGAGACTCTGGAATTGGTGAAGGAGTTCAGTGGCAAAGAAATGTTTTTGGCTATGTTGAAGATGGTGGCTGAGTAGCCGGAGCCTCGACCATGACGAGGAATCAGATTACCTAAACAAAGAAACCATTAGAGATTGCAAAAATGGTGATAAAGTCAACTTAAATTTTTATTTTTCATTTTTTAAATAGTTTATTTAGTTGAAGTAATTGAAATATTTTAGATTTTAAATATTTTGTTTAGATAAAGTAATTTAATTTCTATTTTAAGATAAAATTATATTTTAAAAATGTTTTAATAACTCATCTCATTTTTTTCGTCTAAGTTGACTTAGTTTAAAGTTTAGATTAACTTAATTCAACCTTTAATCTATGTTAACTCATTACGACTTTTAATATACATCGTCTCATCTCAACTTTCAATCCAATCAACTTGTTTCAATTTTTGTCTTAAACAAAATTCCTTGGTCCAAGTTCGACATTACTTGATTTTGACTTGGGTTTGACGAAACTTGATCTTTAGCTTGAGTTTAACTTAACTCGACCTTTGGCATATGTTTAACTTGACTTAACCTTTGACTCTGGCCGACTTGACTTGACCTTTGTCTTGGTCCAACTTGGGTCTAATTCGACTTAACCTTTAGCTTGAGACGACTTGGTTCAACTTTCGGTTGAGCCTACTCGACTCCATCTTTAGTCTGGGCCACTCGGTACGAGCTTCGACCTGAGTCTACTAAGCTTAATCTTCGACCTGGACCACTCAATACGATCTTCGATAGGTAACTAACTCGACTCGACCTTCGTCCAGACTCAACTTGACTTACCTTCGGTCCGAACCTTATTCGAACTGACATTTGGTTCAGATTTGACTAAACTCGATCTTTAATCCAAACTGACTTGGTATAATCTTCGACTCAAGCCAACTCAGTACAACCTAATTCAGTTTAAGCATAAGGTCAATATGTGAGTCAACTTTTTGGATGAATGGACTTTTTTTCATTTTGACCAATAAAGAATTTAATAACTTATGAAATTTCAATTTTCTTCTCTTTTAATCAATTTCAAATTCTATTTTAATTATTTAAAATACTTTCTTAAAATTTTTCAATTTCAATTTCCTTTTAGTTTTCTCATCCAAACAAATAATTTTACTTCAAAAAAAATTGTTAAATTCTTTAAATAAATAAATTACTGTATCAATTGTCTCTACCAAACACAATATAAACTGTGTGACAACATAAATACAGTTTAGTTTAGTTAAAGGCACATTACTTTAAAGTTAAGTATTAACCAATATTTGATTATTGGAAGGTCCTTTAAATTATGATAAAATTGTGTATAGATGAAATGATAAAATGAAGAATGTTTGATTAGACTATAAGAGAGTATATGGGTTTGTTGTGAATGGAATCTGGTTGATATTGACAGATATAGAGTTATTCAAAGCACCAAGGAACACTCAGCCGACCATAATCCGCATAACTGGCTTGGCTACGTATGATTGAGGGCTAGCTAATGAACAATCATGGAATTGAAATCAGCAAACTTGATTCTCAGTAAAAGCTAGTTCCTTTCAGCAATCAGATTGTTCTAAAAACCTGTTCAAACCGGTAAGTAAACTAATTTTTAATTCCACATTTAAACCTTTAAGCTATGTCACTTCTTTTAAATTAATTTTGCGAACCTAGAAGGCAAGTGAACTTTTAAATCGACATTTTTTTTAGATTTCTAACAACAAAAATGTTAACATATCTATAAATTATAACAATACTAGTTATTCACATAAATTAACAATAATGCTTCTTGATAAGTTTTAATATCGTGATCATGAAAAATGTGTTAGTATTTTTTTGTAATTAGGTGATATATTACACTACACTAAAATTGCTTAATTTTGAAAACTCTTACTATTAAATTTTTTTTATAGGCACTAAAATTACAAATTGACAAGACTTTGTGATAAAAAAAAGCAATTTTAAACCTTTTTAAAATTTAAAGAAAAAAAAGTACATAACATCTCCAAATTATTTTTTATTTCCTTAGTTGTACTTTTTTTTTATTCTCAACTCTATTTTCTAAAACATGGTTTTTATAACCTAGAAAAAGAAAACAAAATTAAGCACTCTTAAGTCAAACATAATTACATTTCAATTAAATTAATAAAGTACATGTGCTTTTACTAATTTACATCATTATTTCAATTGAGAACATTCTTGGTGATAAAAGTAGGTGATGAAGTACAACTACCTTACAAAGAAGGTCCCATAGCCCATGAATGAATGTGTGTGAGTCTTAAGTTAATGGAACAATGAATATCTTATCATCACATCACTCCTTTATCAAGTTCCATAATCAAAGCAAAAACTCAAAGCAAGGGAAATCCATGGAAAACCTAATAACATTAACTACCACCAGACATCTCTTCCTTTGTTTCTCCTTGTTATATCTCTTCTTCACCTATTTTTTCCTTGCTCTTTACGTCATTTCCTCTCAATCCAAATGCCTTTTCAGATCAGACCCTTTTCATCCAATTCAATCTTCTTCTCTCTTCTCCTACCCTTCTTCCTATGGACAGCACAAGTATGCCATTTCAACTTCACGTTCTACCTGCTCTTCTCCTCTCAATTTTTCAGGTACTGTGGACCAATGCCAAGGCTTGTAATGACCCTACAAAATTTTGGCGACTTTTTTTTTTGTTTTAGGATGAAGATAGCATCTTTTTGCTAAAGGGTGTTGGTTTCTGTGTTCAGATTACTGGGATGTATTGAAGGAGATTCAGAATTTAAGCAGGAACGCTGAATGTTCCACAAGAAATATGAGGTACGTGCAGATGCAGGGTGGTGGTGATAGTTTCGGTGGGAATCTGAGTAGCCATTTAAGGTTTTCTTTTTTTGATCAACAAAACGGTAGCAGTGAACTGCCATGTGGATTCTTGAAGAAATTTCCAATGAGTGATTCTGGTAAGTTTCTCCCTCCCTTTTCGTGTAGTGCAGTTAAAATGGGTCACAACTTGCGGACTAATTCGGTCCACCAGGTTCTAGTTATTTAAACTCTGCTCATTTAAACCTGATTCATACGGATTGAACCTTGGTGTGTCAGGTTGGCCCACCAACCCACCTACCTAATTTTATTTTATTAAAATTTAATTTTAATTTTATAAAAAAAATATTTATTATTATTTTTTACTTAAAAAAATTATTTAAGTTTTCTATTTTCAAAATTAATTAACCCATGTTGGAGTGAAATTTGTTTAGATTTGAATCATAGAAAGTTTAATTTTTTTTATTTAAAATAAATTGTAATTAAGTGAGTCAGTGAGTCAACCCGTTTACCCATCAACCCGTGGTTGGTCGGACATGGTTCAATTTTTTCTGGCTCGCTGATAAATGAGCTCGGTTGGATTGACTCACTAAGTGACCAATCCGTGGTGATCCGGGTCGGATCGGGCTGGATGGCCCGTTTTGACAGCTTTATAGTTTTATTTTATTAAAATTTAATTTTAATTTTATAAAAAAATATTTATTACTTTTTTTTGCTTGAAAAAATTATTTAAGTTTCCTATTTTCAAAATTAATTCAACATTCATGTTGGGAATAAAATTTTTTTAGATTTGAATTATAGAAAGTTTGTAATTTTTTATTTTAAAAAAATTATAATTAAATGAGTCAACCTGAGTTTCAAATTTTTCTGACTAGTTAATAAAAGAGACGAGTTAGGTTACTTCACTAAGTGACCAACCCGTATGTCGGATCGGGTCGGATCGGGTGGTCTGTTTTGACAACTCTATATGCATGAGTGAAAGATAAGTGTATGCAATGGAGCTGGCAAACATTAAGACTTGGTTTGAATTTATGTTCTTTAGTACGAGGAAATGTTAAGTTCAAAGTATTTATTTTTAACTTTTTTTTATGTAAATTTTATTTTGGGTATGGATCAGGACAATATAATTATCCTCATTTAGTTTATTTGTTTTTACTGGAAAAAAAATAATGAAAAATGGTGAAGGCTCTTATTAGTAAAGTATTAAGAAAATGTTATGAGATAGATTGAAGAAAAAATAAAGTATTTATGCAACTTATGCTGAAGTTATATGATGTATGATACTATAATGATTAAATGAGAAATTCTAACAAAAGTAAAAGAGAAAAAAATTAGACATATTTTAAGGTGGTGAATATTGAAGTTTAAAAGAAATATTTAAACTTGAAAAAAGCAAGCAAGAATTACATAAATGAGTATGATAAGATGGATTCAGAGAGATAACAAATATGAAAGAATTATCCACCAGAACATATTTATGTGATACTTGGGGAGAAAAAGAGAAAAAAAAAATGATTAAGATTATATTAGAAGTACTAAAAGAGAGGGCTAGTAAATAATTTGATGAGAACTATGTTTTTAACTAAGTTTAAGGATGTCTTATATGATAAATAAATGTATCAATTCCAATTATATAAATAAACATCATCAATTATGAATATGATAATATGTCAAACTTAAAAATGTTTTCGTAAAATTATTATGTTAGGAATTTATATGTTATTAGTATTGTGTTTATGTGAATCTTCTCAAAAGATGTATCATAATATCGTAATTCATGTTGTATTTCTCTGGATGCAGATAAAATTGCCATGGAAAAGTGTGAAAGTGTAGTTGTAGTTTCAGCAATATTCAATGACCACGACAAGATCCGACAACCTAGGGGTCTTGGGTCCGAAACACTAGAAAATGTCTGCTTCTTCATGTTCATAGATGATGTTACCCTGAAAGGGCTTGAATATCATGGCTTAATCTCACCATATTCCAATGGATACAAGATAGGTGTGTGGAGAATTGTGAAGGTTACGAAAGAGGATTTGTATGAGAACCCAGCAATGAATGGTGTTATACCAAAATATTTAGTTCATAGGCTTTTCCCAAATTCCCAATTCAGTGTTTGGATAGATGCAAAGCTGCAACTGATGGTTGATCCATTGCTGCTCATTCATTCACTTGTTATATCTCAGAATGCAGACATGGCTATATCGAAACACCCACATTTTGTTCATACCATGGAAGAAGCAATGGCCACTGCAAGATGGAAGAAATGGTGGGATGTGAATGCCTTGAAGATGCAGATGGAGACCTACTGTGAAAATGGATTGCAGCCATGGAGTCCCACCAAAATGCCATATGCCTCAGGTTAATTGCATCTTATTTTTAACTATCTTTATTCTTTTGTTTAATAACTATTATTGACATGTTCCTCATTAAACTATTTGTTAGGAGAATTAAGTTAATTTTATGGGCCATAGAGTCATTAACTTTAGAAAAGAATGTGCTTTTTTATTTATGTTTGGAAGCTTCATCAAAATAATTATTAAGAAATCAATATAATTGGCAGATGTGCCAGACAGTGCACTGATCCTGAGGAAGCATGGACTAAGAAGTAATCTATTCTCATGTCTTATATTCAATGAGTTGGAGGCTTTTAACCCAAGAGATCAATTAGCTTTTGCATTTGTTAGAGATCACATGAACCCCAAGTTGAAGCTCAACATGTTTCAGGTTGAAGTTCTTGAACAAGTGACTGTGGAGTACAGGCACAATCTCAAGCCAAGTGATGTGTCCTTTGTCAAAAAATCATCTATGACAACAAAAACTATAAGGGCACAACCAGATTTATTGCATCAAAATGGAAGTTGTAGCAGCAAGTGCCAGCAGTATCTTGCCACCATGTGGGGGTCTCACCAATAATACCCCCCAAAAGCAAAGAATGAATAATTGTTTGATAAAGGAGGTTCAAGAAACAAATCAAAGAAAAAATGGAACTTCATGATTTGATTTGTCTTCTAACAAAATGCTGTGATAAAAAAAAAAAGGAAAAGAAAAATTCTTCAATTAAGAAAGAAAAACTGACAACTTGTTCAACGGGACCTTTCTGTTTCCGTTCCTTTTAGAAATAAATCCATTTGATTAACTCCTTTTACTTAATGATGTTATTGTTTGAAAATGTGTGAAACTTAAGAACAGTGGTGATATTTTTCCAAAACTAGCTAAGAATGAAGGGAAGAAAAAGATTCGTCGCACTTAGCAGTAATATAAGTTGGGGACAGTTTTGATCCTATTCCTCATAAGTTTATACGTTCTCATATGAACAATGTGGATAAAAAGATCTAATCGAGTCATTGCTGTTGATATCATAAGATCTAATATAAAACTGAAAGCAAGTGGTTTGAACTTTTACTTTTTAAATGTGATTTAAATTACTCTTGTCTAGAAGTTCAGCAGGAAGCTTCAAAATTGTTATTTGAAACCTGAAATTGTCCTCCTCAATGGCATAAAATCATCACTAAGATCAACATTTTGGTTCTGTATGATATTTTCAGATATTATTGAAGCTTTCAAGCTTAGTTCTACTTATGATTTATTTTTTCAATTAGTTTATGTCATCTTCTTTGTTTAAAATATACAAGATAGTTTAATTTCTTTTAATATTAAAATCAATATATAAGTACTCAATAAATTAGTTTATGAAGTCATTTGATCCTATAAATACTCAACCGCAATCAACAGAAACTCACCAACCATTAATTAAATTTTAGTGTAAATTAAAATAACATTCTCTATATTTTAGAAAAAAAAAATCGAATTACCTATGATAATTCTATTTTATTAATACTTACAACAATGTTTTTGTAAGGATATAAGTAAGAGTATTATTCAAAAAATTAAAGATTAGAAGAATATATGAAAAAACGTCAATACAATGCTAAAATAATTAACAAAGTTGTGTAAATCACCGAAACAAAAATCGAGCAAAATCTGAAATAAACATAAAAATGCAATTTCCTCTAAATTTGAAGCTATTACACACACCTAAAATTACTTGTGGAGTTGAATATTAATTCTGGAACCAAAATTTAACGACTTGGTACTTTCAACAGTCGACTAATACAACACAATATAGTTGGAGGATTCAAGGTGGGAAAACCCAAGTCATGTAAACTATATACGATAAAAGAGTAAAGGGGTATTTAAACTGTTGCAGGGTCGTTGATCACACCCAAGAAATCATCTTTTATGGTACCTATGCAGAACTGCCAAAAGAGGTCGCATTATATCAGATAAGTGAGTTGAAAAAAAAAACGCATTCAAATTTAAAACCACATAAATATTCAATATGCGAAGAAAAAACTGATTTGTGTCTGAACAGTTGCCAAGTTCATATCTATAGACTATAGCACTACAACTGAAGGGAAGGAAAACATAGACCAACACGTGCAGGAGTAATAAAACTTAACAGCGTACAACCTAGTATCATATGCTTGCTAAAATGATATTAGTTTTACAAGGCCATCAGCATCATGAGTTCTTTCACACAAGGCGTACAAATAATCATGGCAGGAACAATACAGGCAACAAGTGACATCAACAAGGTGGTAAAAATAATATCACTCTGATTGCATGCAGTAACTGGAGAATATCTACTCATAATTTTCTCCCGACATTAAAGAGTTTACTTTGCAGCGCGGAGTGCCAATGCTTATTTGCATACCACAAATATGGGCGTAAATTTATAAGACCATCATGGTAGCTAGAAACATTGCTTAGTAAAATTCCTCGTTTGATTACTTTGGACAAGGGTTAAAGTTTACCACCAAACAGAGCATAATTAGCATTCCAGAGACGTAAAAATATCACCAGTTTCATGATATTCACAAACTAATGCAAAGATAGTGGTCATGAGATGAGCTATGCATTAAAATTAGCAAAAACTGAGGCTCTTCTCAAAGGCATTAGTAATTGTGAAAAATTATGTGGGAAAAACAAAAACTATATCCTTTACAGAGCTAAAAATCTTTCTATTATTTTAAATTTCTCAAAACAGAATTTAGTATAAAACTGATGGAGCTTAAATTAACAGCAATCAACAAAATAAAGTATAATGCATAATATATGTGCATACAATTTCAGTAGCATCCACTCGAGTCCCAATTATCTTTAGTCTAACTTCACTATCTTTTTGAATCTTAACCTGCAAAAGACCAATGTACTAAAATAAATACATAACCCATAATCATCAAATAAGGCATGACAACAAACAGAATATAAATAATTTGCTCTCTTCTTTTCCATTGGGGAAGCAATAAATGATACATACAGATCCATCTGAAGTAGTGTAATTTGGCATGTCTCCAGACTGGAACTCCATATCATCCGGAATCAACTAAAAAGGGGAAAAAAGGATCTCAACAAACAGATCTATGTATAAAAAAACTACAATTACATTTTGTAACTTTTCAGTTTAAAGTATTTCCGTAATTTATTTTAATTTGATGAAAAACAGGGAAAGTTTTAATGGGTTGAGATGTATGGTAAAACTAAAGCATACCCATTATGATTTAAAATTATAGATGCCACCAGTCATCCCATTATAAACTGATGTTAGTTAGTATCAGCAAACAGAATGTAAAAGAAGAAAGGCAAAAAATATGTAGGGGAATCTAAGCTCTGATTACAACTTAAAGTTGGCAAAATCGCCTGAATTATAATCACTCCTCCTGACCCTCCTTAATTGCACCCTCTTTAGGTAGCCTGCTGAACAGCCTCCAGCACTTTCAATGTGTTGGTGTGAGGGGATGCGCTTAGTAACACATAACCTAGTGACATGACCTAAATAGTGCATACTATAAGGATTCGGCTGTTCTCACTTTACAGACCAATTTTGTGGGGTTGTGTTATGTCCTAAAGCCCAATTTCTAAAAGATACCATTCATATATAAAAGAAACATCAGATGGTTATATCGCTTTTATTTTTCACTCCTGCATTTGTGCACCTTTAGATAAAGAGGAATTAGGAAATAGCTAGAGAATACATATTAAATAAAATATAGATTAGAAATGAAGTTATCTATAGTCATACTGTCCTTGCCCAAAATAATTCAGGCATTCTCTGATTGGTTTAGGGGAAAGGTTTATGTAAGAAGAAATAATAAAGTACGGGTACCTATCATTGGTATTCAGAGCCTCTTTCCTGGTGTTGTGGTGGTTGTTGTGAGGCATGGTAAATATGAGAATGGAGGCAAGATTGGATAAGTTGGAGCGAATAGTGCAAGAACGGAGATGATTAAGGGGCTGACAGTGGTGGTAGAACGAATCACATCCTCTGATTAAGGAGATGCATGAGTCTCCTACAAGAGGACATAGTGGTTATTTTTGGATGTTTAAGAGGATAGTGGGGGTTCTTTATTGGGAGAGTATGAAAAGAGACATTAAAGAGTGGGTTCAGCACTGTGAAGTTTGTCAAAGGAACAAAGCTGAAACAATTGCTCCAACAGACTTATTACAGCCTCTACCCATTACAACTCAGGTCTGGTCTGACATTTCTATGGATTTCATTGGGGCCAACCTAAAGTCCAAGGGAAAGAAACAATCCTAGTGGTGGTGGATAGACTCACTAAGTATACTCATTTTTGGCCCTAGCTCCCCCTTTACAGCAGCAGAGGTAGCTCAGTTGTTCATTAGAGAAATAGTAAAACCTCATGGGTTCCCCTCTACGATTGTCTCTGATAGAGACAATATTTTCTTAAGCAATTTTTGGAAAGAATTGTTTAAACAGGCCGCCACAAAACTCAAGTTCAGCACTGCCTGTCATCCCCCAATCTGATGGCCAAACAAAGGTGGTTAATCGCTGCCTAGAGACTTATTTACATTGCATGACTGGTACACATCCTAAGAAGTGGCCAGAGTGGTTGTCTTGGGCAGAATTTAGGTTTAATACTAACTACAACGCTTCTACAAAGATGTCCCCTTTTAAGGCCCTCTATTGCCGTGACCCTCCTCTGCTGCTAAAAGGTACTACTATCCCATCCAAGGTGCAAAGTGTGAATCAATTACAACAAGAATGAGATAATATATCGAGGGAGTTGAAAGAAAATTTATGCAAAGCCCAGGATCAGAATAAGGTGCAGGCAAATAAACATCGGAGAGAGGTGGAGTTCCAAATAGGTGACTGGGTGTACCTTAAGTTGCAACCCTATCGTCTGAAATTGTTGGCTCACACCTAGTGAGAAGCCCAGGCCCAGATTTTATGGTCTTTATACAGTCAAGGACTGCATAGGGGTTGAAGCTTATAAACTGGATCTCCCTACTCACAGCAGAATTCACCTGGTCTTTCCTGTCTCCCTCCTCAAGTCCGTTGTCCAACCAACCACTCCAGTTCAACCTCTTCCACCTATGCTTACTGAAGATTTGATGTTCGAGGTCTATCCAGAGGAGCTACTAGACGTTTTCACTTCTCCAACGGGAGATTTGGAAGTTTTACTTAAATGGCAACACCCCCCATCCATTGAAAACAGTTGGGAAGATGCTACAACCATCAGTACGGAATTTCCTGCTTTTCAGCTTGAGGACAAGGTGAAACTTCATGGAGGGGTATTGATAGGTTTAGGGGGAAGGTTTATGTAAGAAGAAATAAGGGGATAGACAGTTATAACTGTTTGGGGGTTAAGCTGTTGTAAACAGACTATTATATATAGTCTGGACAGGGTTGTTTTCTTCAGTTTTTCAGTGTTGTTTTAGACAAAGGGAAGGGAGAGACAGGTCCTCTCAAAAGACCTGGTGTTGTCTGTGCATGTTCTACTTTCTGGGAAGACCAAACTGTCTGGTCTCTTTGCAAGATCATCCAAGAACCTGTCTTGGAGTTCTTTGAGGAAATAATAAAGTATGGTTACCCATCATTCTCCCAATTAGAAGTCCTACTGGATAATTTTGGGGTTACGAAGTACTTTGGAGGGGGTGGATATCCAAAAAACCTCATTTGCAATATTTTGAAATATCAATAAATGAAAAACATAATTTTAGCATTCAAATTCTAAAACTTCCATGACAACAATAATAACGGACATATAATTTTTAGTGTTTAACATGAAGAACAATAGCAAGAATCTTTTAGATATAACACATTATAAAAGACAAATTCCAAAGACAGGAATAATAAAGGACACACAATTTTAGTGTTTGACATGAAGATCTATATAATATCACATTATAAAGCACAAATACATACGTGGTTGGAAACAAAGATTTGTACAGGTCCAGCTTCAGCAAAAAATCCCATCTGCACAAAACAGAACTCAACCGCTATAAACCACAATCTCCACAAATTCTAGTTGCACAGCTTCATTACTCTAAAGAGAAAGGAACTGTCCAAACCTTGTTCACCATGGTGACAACAGCTTCCAAGATCTCCCCCTTAAATGGTCTGAAGACAACACATTGGTACTTAACTGGAAATGTCACAAACCCTGTTCCATCACGAATTAACCCTTTCCCTATGTTTTCTATCCCTGTAACTGCCACCACAAATCCATGTCGACCACTGCAGAATAGTTGAAAATCCAAATGTTAAATCCATCCAAGGTCCAAAACAGTCAGTTAGAGAGAAATGCTTTGTTGTTCCACGATCTAAATTACATACTTGGCATGGAATCTAATCGCAAAATACTGTTACAACTAACATTTCCAATTATCATCCAATAGTTGAAAATACATACTTTTCCTTTTTCGTTTTCATTTAATCACGACGAAGAAAAAGTATCAATGAAGAACAAAACACCTGCAAGTGCCTTCCACATCTTTCATTAGCTTGGAAACAAGGTTATCACGAAGGTTACGACCAAAGTAGCGTGGATGGAGCTGCATATTTCGCTCCAGCACTATGTGGAAGAACATTTTCGCGTTTCTCCTTTTCCTCCCTTCTTACCCAACCTTGACAGTTACTTCTGGCCACAAAAAGCAGAACAAGAATAGACTCCAACTATTAAAAAAAACCCAAATTCTAATATAAAAATCCTAAAACCTAATGAATATTATGTTCAATCCTTCTCGACAAAGTTCTAAACTTCGATTGCTATACTAAATGCGAGAAGCAGGAGCATGCCGAAGTAGAAGAGCAATAAAACCGAGTATGCGAACTTCAATGGTCAAAGTGAGGTAGGATATGCTGAAATTTAGAGAGAAACAACGGCATATATTACCCTCAGTGATGAACGAAGAAACAAACATAGAACAAAGAATCGCAACTAGGTAATCAGTGTGATTGTGATTCCTAATATTAGGGTTTTCAATTGAAGAATTTGATGGTGTAACAGACCATAATTAAAATTAAAAACTCACAATGATTATCGGAGCGGTGAATGCTGTGAGAAGAGACACCTCAAAAAGAACGATTTCACACTTCTTCTGTCTGTCACCAGCATGAATAACCTTTTCTTTTTCAGATCTTCAGTCTGACGCTCTCCCAACTTGATGCGGTCCGCTCCGGCGAGGAACCATAGATCTGGTGCGGATCGAGCTGATGAGTCGAACAATAGGCACAGCGGAAGATGGAAACTGAAGGAAACCCTAGGTTTTGGAGGTTAATCGGTGTAGATTTTAGGGTTAGAGGTAGGAAGAGATCTAATCGGTGGAAAAGAGGGATTCACCGATTAAATCGAAGGAATGGGAAGAAATCGTGATTTTATTGGTGAAAGGGCGAAGAACGATGGCGGAAGCAAAGATAGGGCACCAAACAGAGCTATCCCCGCTTATTGGATAATGATATATTGTTTCTTATTTATATACATTCGTTATATATTAATATTATATATTTCTTATTTATTGAAGAATGTTTATAAGAATAAAAATATTGAAACCAAGCGATAAAAAACATAAAATAGAAACTGAGCCATGATAAAATGGAAAAAGGAAATAAAAAAAGTGAAAAGTAAATTCATATATTCACTAATCATACAATTTTCTTATTATAGTTATTTGAAAATTTATATATAAGTTTAAATAATTAATAGATTTAATTAATTAATACATCTATTAATAGAAAACAAATCAAAATATCCTTCCATCTAATATGAATTTAATTATCAAGTCAGGACAATGGATTTTTCAATTAATTTCTAAAATAAAAAATATATACATTAATATTGTAAATCCGCAATTAAAAAAGTAAAAAATAAATTCAAAACAATAAATTATCAGTACAAACTTAATTTGAATTATTTAATTTTAATTTCATAAATTTATCTTCAAAAACTATTTATCTATTAATGAAAAATAAAAAAAAAATACAATTGGAAGATGAGAAAAAGGAAAAGGTTTTCTTATTTTAACTTAATACTACTTTTAAATTCGTCTAGCCATATTTGTATGTGTGTTTCTTAAAAATATTTAGAGATTGAGGAAAAGAATAATAAATATTTTTAAATTTATTATTAAATTATGAGAAAATCAACATGAGAATGATCTATATGTTTATAAAGTTAATATTTTTGAAAAAAAATGTAGAGTAGGTTTTGCAAAAATATAAATGATAAAATGTATATAAAAATATAAAATAAACTTTTTAAAAATATAAATAATAGAATACTCAAAAATATATAGATTAGGTTTATTAAAAGAATAAGTTAGTGTATGAACAAACCGATAACATCTTCTTTAGGCTAGGTTGAGCTACAACACAAAGATGAAGTTATGGAGGTGGAAGTGACATAGAAACTATTGATATGATAGATATGGTAGTGAACCTCACGGTTTTGGGTGTAGTACTCACGAGTTTGGTGAGTATTTGTGGTTGAATGGAAGTGTTTGATGGATCTCTTAATAAGTTAGACTAACTCTAGAGAAGGATGGCTAGATGGACCTCATGGGATTCTTTAACATTGAATTTTTAGTGTTTAACATGAAGAACAACAACAAGAATCTTTTAGATATAACACATTATAAAAGACAAATTCAAAAGACAGGAATAATAAAGGACACACAATTTTAGTGTTTGACACGAAGATCTATATAATATCACATTATAAAGCACATATATATACGTGGTTGGAAACAAAGATTTCAAAAAATCTCATCTGCACAAAACAGAACTCAACCGCCATAAACCACAATCTCCACAAATTCGAGTTGCACAACTTCATTACTTTAAACAGAAAGGAACTGTCCAAACCTTGTTCACCATGGTGACAACAGCTTCCAAGATCTCCCCCTTGAATGGTTGAAGACAACACACTAGTACTTAACTGGAAATGTCACAAACCTTGTTCCATCACGAATTAACCCTTTCCCTATGTTTTCTATCCGTGTAACTGCCACTACAAATCCGTGTAACTGCCACCACAAATCCATGTCGACCACTGTACAATAGTTGAAAATCCAAATGTTAAATCCATCCAAGGTCCAAAACAGTCAGTTAGAGAGAAATGATTTGTTCTTCCACGATCTATTGGCATGGAATCTAATCACAAAATACTGTTGTCGCAATCGGGATCGCGACGACGGGAAAACGGGCGACGAGAAAAATAATTAAATATTGAAAATTAGAGTTTAGAGTCACCACCATAGTTTATTCTGGAAAACTACGGAAAAATCATAAAATAAGGCTTGGTCTGCGAAATAAGAAATTATGGGTTGGGGAGTCGGTTACGTTTAGGGAAGGTATTAGCACCCTACAGCGCTTGTCCAAAAGCAGTACCTTTAATTAAATGTGCAAAAATGATGTGATTTTCAAAATGATTATTTTCCCCGAAAATAACAATAATGCAAGACAATAAAAATGAAAGAAAAATATTTTTTATTTTTTAGAAAATTTTTTTAAAAAATTATTTGAAATAATTATGTATAATTTTGGATTTTTAGAGAGATAAACCTGACAAGTACTAGCCTTACTCATAAGTATCTCTATTTTGGATAGAGAATCAAGAATCACATAGTTCTAACAAGGTTGCTATTTGAAAATTGATATTTTTGATTTTTTTTTATTTTATGATTTTTTTGATATTTTTGAGATGATTAGAAGAAAGAAATATTAAAGGCACACAACCAAATTCTTTTTTTTTTTTTGTAATTTTTAGAATTTTATTTAAGACAACCAATATTTAAATTGGATAATTATTTTTGTGAACTTTTTAATTTTTTTATTTAAGGAAAACAATATTTACAAAGATAAAGTGAACAATACTATTTTTATGATTTTTAGTTTTATTCAAGAAAAAAAAACAATACGAGAAAACTATTTTTGGAGTCTTATGATTTTATTGAAGGACGACAAAAAGAGACAACAAAAACCTAAAAATACTATATTTTTTTCGATTTTATAATTTTATTTAAGAAAAATAACACTTCAAAAAGAATACAATATTAAAATCCTAAGAGCTATTTTCTGATTTTTACAATTCTTTTATTTAAAGAAAAAGACAACATTTACAAAACAACAATAAAAATCTTATAAACAATATTTTTGTGATTTATAAATTTATATTTTTACTTTGATAAAAAACAATATTCACATAATAATTGAACTAGCAAATCAAAGTTCTATTTATTTATTTACAAACTCCTATGCGGTCAGAAATCAGAAAAAGAAAAAACATTTAATTTCAGTCTTTTTATTCTTTAATTTACATTTTTTATTTTTCTTTTATTTTTATGATTTTTATTGAATATTTATTTCTAGACGTGTGTGCATGTTAAAAAGCAAAAACCAAACAAGGCACATACAATGCAGAGGGATGGGGGATTATATACAAAGGGGTACACAAAAAGAAAAAAAGAAAAAATAACCTAATAATCAAATAAAAAAAATAAAAAGCATAAAATAAAGTAAAAGTGCAAGAAGGGTGTTTCATCCTGCACCTCTCATTCCCTAAAATACTCTTTATTAATAAATTTTTTATTTATTAATTTTATGTTTGTTGACCGTTTTTGTGTCAAACTATACCCCATTTTCTCACTATTATGAAATATGCACACTGCATCTCATTTCTTATGTATTAAAATGAAAACCTACACTCTGCACCCCGTTTGAATTCTGTGATAATTTCTTGTCTTTCTTAATATTTTTAAATTTATGTATAAATTTGTATAAGTTTATAATGTAATTATATATTTTTTAATTGTTATAAATTAATTTATATGAATTTATTAAAATTAATAAAAATATTTTAGAATAAAAAAAAACTTAACATCTGTATATCGTATATGAATATCCGATTCTATCGAGATGATTTGGATATCCGATGTTGTGTCAGACATCTTCACCAACGTTTCCATACTCTTTCATCCCAACTCAAGCATAACACCATCATCCTTAAACCACTGTACCGTTCATTATCATCTTCAACATAAATTTAAAAATATATGTGTTGGGTTTCATTTTAATACGGGATGCAGGGGTGCATATTTAGGGAGAAAATAAGGTGTAGTCAATGTTTGGTAAGAATTGTTTACCAAACATAAAATTAATAAATAAATAACTTATTATTGATTAAGGGTAATTTAGAAAATTGGAGGTGGAGGATGAAACATCCGTGCAAGAATGAAAAACAGTGTGTGAATCACTTTGGTCCAGGCTTAAGCCTAATTCCTTTTTCTCAAATTAGAGACCACCAGGTTTTCTTTTCTTCCATCAAAGGCTCAGGTATATCATTCACGGCAGCAGCAGCCCCTCTTTCCACCAAACCAGCGCCGTTGCATCTCTCTCCGGCCGACCAGGATCCTCACTGGTGACCTCCTCTGTGATGACAGTGCAGCCACACACCGACGTTTCAGCTTCTTTCTTTCCTTTTACGAACTACCACCGAGACAAGAACGTGCCACTGCTATCGCTTCTTCTTCAATCTTCCAGATCAGAATGCAACAAAGGAAAGTTACCTCACCTCTCCAAATTTGCTAGATCCCTTTCTTCAATTGGCTGTAAATCTGAGAGAAAATTCATTTTTCATTTTCTTCTTTAAAGTTTAGTTTCTGATTTTAAGAAAACAAGAAAATGAATTTTGTTTATGTGAATTGGAGATGAAAGTATTGTTTTTGGAGTTTGGGGTTTCTTCGTAAATTTGGTGAAAGAACAATAAAATTATGATGATGGATGATTAAAGTTTTACTGGAAAAGAAGAATGGAAATATGGTGATAATTTGAAGAAAGAATCAGAATCATGGAGAATTTGATAAAAACTGTTTTAGGTTATTGCATGTCTCATAATTCATAGGGAGAGAAGTTAGGAAGAATTTTGGTATGGTATCACTGGATCTGGAAGATCAGCTCAGAAATGATTGTCAGAGAGAATCCATAAGGATGGAAAATTTGAGAAATTCTTCGGATTCCCCCTCACCTCCTTCTTCAGTTATGATATTTTCTTATAGAGCAAAATGAAGAAGATCATTGGAGGAACTTGCCGGTAACTCTAATTGGATGCATGAAAAAATAATTAGTTGCACAGTGATTGAATTGCAGATAGACAATAAAATATTTTTTTATACATTTTTATTTTTAAAAGAGGAAAATGACGAATAAAGATGGGTAATGGATTAGAATGAATTATTGAAACAAAAATCAAATTAAATCACATATTATCAAATGAACTCACATTAAGCAAATTAAACAAAATAAAACTAAATAAAATCATTTCATAAATAAAAACGTAAAAAAAAGAAATAAAATAAAAATCCCTTAAAAATGAAATTTCAAAAATCAAATAAAGCACACATTAAGAAGAAAGAAATATTTACAAAATATTTTTGCAACTAACATTCCCAATTATCATCCAATAGTTAAAAATACATACTTTTTTCTTTTTCCTTTTCATTTAATCACGACGAAAGAAAAAGTATCAATGAAGAACAAAACACCTGCAAGTGCCTTCCACATCTTTCATTAGCTTGGAAACAAGGTTATCACGAAGGTTACGACCAAAGTAGCGTGGATGGAGCTGCATATTTCGCTCCAGCACTATGTGGAAGAACATTTTCGCGTTTCTCCTTTTCCTCCCTTCTTACCCAACCTTGACAGTTACTTCTGGCCACAAAAAGCAGAACAAGAATAGACTCCAACTATTAAAAAAAAACCCAAATTCTAATATAAAAATCCTAAAACCTAATGAATATTATGTTCAATCCTTCTCGACAAAGTTCTAAAGTTCGATTGCTATACTAAATGCGAGAAGCAGGAGCATGCCGAAGTAGAAGAGCAATAAAACTGAGTATGCGAACTTCAATGGTCAAAGTGAGGTAGGATATGCTGAAATTTAGAGAGAAACAACGGCATATATTACCCTCAGTGATGAACGAAGAAACAAACATAGAACAAAGAATCGCAACTAGGTAATCAGTGTGATTGTGATTCCTAATATTAGGGTTTTCAATTGAAGAATTTGATGGTGTAACAGACCATAATTAAAATTAAAAACTCACAATGATTATCGGAGCGGTGAATGCTGTGAGAAGAGGCACCTCAAAACGAGCGATTTCACACTTCTTCTGCCTGTCACCAGCATGAAAAAAAAAAAAACTTTTCTTTTTTAATTACTATTGTACTTTTTATCGAAACATGTAATAAATATATACTACACGTAAATTTAGCAAGAAAGTCAGGATGGCCGAGTGGTCTAAGGCGCCAGACTCAAGTTCTGGTCTTCGAAAGAGGGCGTGGGTTCAAATCCCACTTCTGACAATTTCAACTTTTCATTATTTTATTTTTCCTTCATTTTCAATAAAGGTTTTTTTTTTTTACCTTGGCAAGGCTAAAGTTAGCAACTTAAAGGGATTTGTATCTTGTTAGAATTTTCATTAATTGTTAATAGGATTATTATTATTTAGTTTAATTTTTTATTGATTTAAGTTTAGATCATACTTGATTAGTGTTAATCAAATTATAACTAACATCATACTTTATTAATGTTAATCAAATTATGGCTAACATCATTCTAAAATAACCTCACTTATTATTAATAAAAAAAAAATTCTGATAATTTTTTTGTTGAATAATAATTTTGATTAATATCAACCGAAAAACATTACCAGTTGATGTTTTATATTTATTAAATTATTTAGACTAATATATGTTATTATTTGTTAGTAGTTGAAATACCTTATTTAACCAAACAAAATAGAATTTAATATAAAATTTAATATATTAGAATTGCATATTAAAATTAGTGAAAATACATGTGCTATGTTTGTTTATTTATTTTTAAATCTAATAAAAAATAATCAAATTATTATTGTTATTATTATAAAATTAAATATAAATAAATTTTATAATTTTTTAAAATAATTTCTATTTATTTTGAAAGTACTTTTATATTTAAAAATAATTATATTTAAAAAATAGTTAAATCTAATAAAACGATTAAATTTAAAATATCGTTACTTAAAATAGTAGAGTTGATAAAATAATTATTTTAATTTTAAAAAAAATATATTTAAAGAATAGATAAAGCATTTGAATTAAAAATAATTCAAATTTAATATTTTAGTTTCCTTAAAATTTTAAAGTCTATATCCAAACTTATTGTTAAAGTATTTTCTAAAAACAAATTCAAATATTAATTTTTTGTTATAGAAAAATTAAAATATTTATGACAAAATATATTATATTGTATATGTCCAAGTATCTTTCGATCATGGTAGTGTAGAACTTGATTCTAGTCTAATACATGTCAGTCTACTAAGTCGACATATACTTGATCCACACCTACTCAATTAAGAGAAGATCATACCAATTATGTTATTAGTCATATTAATCTACAAGTTAAACCAAAAATCCACAATTAATTATGATAATTTTATTAATAGGTAATTAGACCATGTGGTCCAAGTCTATTCAGGTAGAGCTATCAAAACGGGTCACTTGCCCCGATCTACCACGAGTTGGTTACTCAGTGAGTCAACTCAACTCGGCTCACTTATTAGCGAATTCAAAAAAGTTGGACTTGACCCAACTCACCACGAGTTGATAAGTTAAACGGGTTGACACACTTAATTACAAATATTTTTTCTTCAATCTAAAAAAATACAATTTTTTTTCTAATTGAAATGTAAATAAAGCTCAATCCAAAATGATGTTAAATTCCAAATACAATCCAAAATCACAAAAATATAATACAATCCAAATACATTTACAGATAAGAGAACATTTAGGGTTTTTGTTTTTTAATATAATTTAATATTTAGAATTTATGGGTCGGTTGGTGAGCCAACCCGGCTCACCACATGTTCAACTTAAGTGAGTTGGGTTCTTAGTGGGTTGGGTTCATCTTTGGCTCGTGTCGAAATTTTCGTGGTGGATCGGGTTGACTTGCAGGTTTTAACCGATTTTGACAACTCTACGTCCAGGTAAAGATCAATAAACAATAAATATAAATAACACATTTTATGAAGGACATTAATTAAGTTCATTATTATAACATTAATTACCTTTTGACGCACTAGGCTGACTTGAAGGTCAAATGTCTTCTACAAGCACAATCCTATGTTTGGCTAACAAAGGATGAGTAGTCTTGAAGAGGACAAAGAAGGCTTGGAACACTTTGAGTGTTTGTCAAAGATTTCATAAGATATATTTGGCTCTGTAAGAATAATTGGTGCCTATGTGGAGCCGACTTATATTCAGTGAAGAGAGACGTTAATAGTGCACTCATGAACTATTAAAAAGTGGTTAATCTTAAATTGTACAACCTGACAATTGAAAATTCAATACATATAAATTATTAGTATTGTGTCATCTTTGAAGACAATAAAAAAATTTCATATTGAATCTCAAATGGAAATTTAAGGCTAACTAATGCTAGAACAATCTCAAACAAATATATAACATTTAATTAGCCAAATTTTAAAAAAATCAATATATTAAACATACAATAATTACATTAAACAACATATATAAAATAATGTCTCAAATAATTAAAAATATTTGGCATGAAGGAACCTGGAAACGAGAGCGAGGGCAAGAATGAGAGAGATCAAGACTAACTACTCAAAAGTGAACCAACAACAAAGACAACAACAATGTCATTACACCTCAAACGCACAGACCAAGACCAAGACAAACTTGCAATGCTACGACACCCCAATGTGAAAAGATGACAATGGCCACCAAAATACAATAGGAACACCAAAACGAGAAGAAAAACAACATTAGGAGAAGGAAGATAAAAACAAGAAGGAAAGAAAGAAATAATCGAGAAATTAGAAGAAAGATAAATAATAATGATGACAAAAAGCGAGTTTGTAGTGACGAAGGAGAATAATGCAACAACACTAATGAACATGACCTTTCACGGGTTGTAAAAATTCATAAATTAATCTTATGAAGATGAGTATATGTTTAAGTTATATATAAAATCGAAGTCTACACTATGATTGTATGAGTATGGGCTTCAGTTCTTTCAAATAACTGAAGATTATACTCATGTTGTTAGGATATAGGCTTCAGTTTAACCTAAAACCAAAGCATTTACTTTGACACCCAAGGAAAAGTCTTTCAAACATGTCATTATTTTTATAAATGCTTTGTTTTTCTAGAAACTGAAAAATACTAGGCGAAGCTAAATTATCTTTTTTGTACCATGGGGTCATTCACACCTATCCAAATTAAAGATAATATTTCCTAATTTATAACAAACTTCAAATCCTAGAGTGAATCATGTCAACTAGAGAAACATAATAGATTTTCTTTATAAAAATGAGAAAAAAAATGTAAATTTGTCTATTCTAAAAATATTAAGGCATATAGAGTCCTAATTGAACAATATTTTTTAGATTTCGATATTTTGTTATATTTGTTGATGAAAATATTCTCATTATATTTAGATTCATGAAAGATTAACATGATTTTCTTTTCTATCTTCATGTTTTTTCTTAATGAAGTAAAAAATAAATCTGACAAAGTTATGAAAGTTTTTAGAAGTGATAAGGAGAAACAAAATACATTTGTACTAGCATTTTTACTTTTTTTTTTTAAATTTACATTATGTTCCACATCAAGATACTTGCTTTTATATATCTCAACAAAATGGAATAAAAATAAATAAATAAATAAACACTTGGTTGGAATTTTTTTACCTAATTATTTAGCGCTAATGTACTAATTCATCATTGATTAATGTTATTATTGTTTTCTTATAAATAGAATGTTCTCTTTTTGTTTCTCTTGAAAATTAAATTCCATATATTACCTGTTTCAAATGAACCTTTATTTCGTTTTTTTTTTTTTTGTGTTTTTGAGTCTATGTTCTGTCAATGATATGTCTCTCAGGTTGGATAAATCCTATGCAAAAGTTATCAAATGTGTTATTCTTGAATATTCCATCTTCAAAAGGAGTATCATTGTTATTGATATCTCGTTCTTTGCTTTTTCACTTCATGATTTTAGTTTTGTCCAAGAGGTCTTACGTATTCTATTTCTTGAATTATTGTCTCTAACTTTCAAAGTCAAATCAAATAATACAAGTTTTATCTGAAATTTTCAATATATATCACAACCTAAATCAATAATTAAGATGGCACATATTAATTGTATTCAATATTTAATATTTTCCTCTTTTAAATTAAATTTGGAAGTTTAAAAAATAAAATCGTAAATAAAAAGAAATTAAACAATGCAACCTATTTGAGAAAAATGAAAATAGAAAAAAGATAAAAAGTCAAATCACAAATCCATCAATCAAACAATTTCTCTTTTCATAGTTCTCTAAATATTCATATTCAAATTTCAACAATTAATAGATTCAATTGATCAATCAAATTATTAATACAAATCAAATGAAAATTATTCAATCTAATATGTATAAGATTACTTAATTGATTTTTAATTTGATTTCTAAAACAAACAAAAAAATTAATATCATAAGCATTAAATGATAGTTGAACATCGTACTTCGAGTTATTTGATCTTTATCCATGAATTGATTCTCAAGAATAATTATTCACTAAAGAAGAACAAAAGAAACAAAATTGAAAGAAGAAGATAAACAAACAATTTGATAATGAAAGAAAATTAGAAATTTTTTTGTGTTAATTTATTTCTATTATATTTGCATTTTCATATTTTACTTGTTAGTAATTTTGCAACTACCCATTTTTTTAATTATAATATTTTGTTTATATTTTTTTTTCATTTTATTTAGGTTTAATTAATTTTTAAGTTCTTCACAAATTTGAATATTTTTAATTAAGTTGGTATTAGACTTTTTTTATTAATTATTTAAAAAATTTATATTTTTTAATTGAATCATTATTTTATCATGTAATATTATTTACTTGTCTTCACGTATTATACAATAAATGTGAGATTTTAAAGTTAATATAAAACATACTTAATGTAAAACGAAAATTCTTTAATTTTACATTAATACAATATTATTTTATATTAATTAATTTTTTTAATAAACATATTATATAAGTAAGAAGATGAAAATAACATTCACATAACTCAGTTAAAAAAATTAAATGACATAAACTCAATTAAAAAATTTAAGTACTGAATAAAAAAATTATTAATTTATTAGATGCTCAATTAAAAATACTGTAATTTACGAAGAATTTACAACTTAATTAAGCCTTTTATGTATTCCATAAATTTGATTTTTTGAATTTTAGTTTAATTCTATTGAAAATAATATGTAAATGATGGAAATTGTTTAGTGTAGATATCACAATGGAATGTGTTTTTGTGTGTTTTTTTTTATCTATATGATTTTAACTCGATATTTTGTTTAATGGACCAACACCATCCTTTAAAACAATTAATGACATCTTTGAACAAAAGAATTTATAAGCACTTATAAGAAAAAACTAAAATAAAATAAATTTTTTCATATACTAAAATTTGTTTATGAAAAACTAGTTTGTAATATTTATCTCATATATTTTAAATTTTTTAATATTTATCAATAGAAGTTTATGAAAAGTGGAAAATAAAGTAATAAAATAAAACAAAGGATAATATAATAAGTATCACAATACTCATCATTATTTGAAATTCTAAAACTTCATTTTATTCTAGTTTTATAAATTAATCCGTATAGAATTAAGTTAAAAGAAAAACTAAAAATAGATAAGAATCTAATTATTTCGTATGGTCAATGTAAATCTTTTTGTATTTTTTAGGTTTAAACCCTTGGTTGGTCATCGCTTTTGTAGGGTAATCTCAATTTGGTCCTCATTTTTGCAAGTGTCTCAATTGGGTCCTAATTTTTGAAAAAATGAACAAATTTTACCCCAACCGTTAAGGGGTCTCAGACGGCGTTAAGTTTAGCTGAGCTGTATTTTCTGTTTTGATTGCCTGGCATTATGAATTAAAATTGAATGGGTGATGTGTTTTAGCCACGTTGAGCACCAAGCCCTAACATTTAAAAGCTTTCCCTTCACATCCAAAGTGTATTTACGACTTCGTCTCAGGGAAGAAGAGGTTCATGTTTCGTTTTTCCTGTTCGCCAATCACTGTCCTACTATCTTGGGGAAGAAGAGGTTGAAGCTGCTGAGGTGCTGTAGGAGGTAATGTCTCGTACATCATCTTCTTGCAAATGTTTGGGTACGAGCTTCCAACACACCAGTGGCAGTGGTAGTGTTAGGAGGTTGGGTGCAAAACCCACATGCTTTTGTGGTCATAATGCAGTGTTCCGCATTGCTAGAACCCCTAAGAACAAGGGGCAAAAATTCTGGGGATGCCCTAACTTCAAGGTGAGTTTTACATAAGGATAAAACTTTGTCTTTTTATTTGGGTTTTGATGAAGGGTTGTTGTTCTTAAACAGGGTGGGAGTGAAGATTTGCTTGGCTGCAATTTCTTTCAGTGGTGCAATCAAGATGGGGATGAGCTGAATGTAGAAGAAAGAAGTGGAAGTGTAAGAAATGAAGAAGTGGGTTTGATGACCATGGAACACAGTGTGGTGCAGATGGAGGAAACATGTGGTGAAAAGATGACAATGGCTTATGTAGAGAAAAGTTTAGTTAAGTTGGAAAAGTGATCGAAAGCTTTAGTGTGGATGGTCTTCTTATATCTCTTGTTAATGTAATTGTGTTAGCAATGTTGGTGAAAGTTAGTTGAGACATTGTTATTTCAGGTCATGGGTGAGAGTTCGCTTTTATGTAATTTGTGGATGGTCTTCATTATATTTCTTGTTAATGTATTTGTGATAGCAATGTTGCTAAAAGTTAGTTGAGACAATGTTATTTCAGCTCATGGGTGAAAGTTGGCTTTTATGTAAGCTGTGATTGATTTATAAATCTATCTCAATTAATTGGTGAAACTTGGCTTTTATGTAGCAACATGAAAAGTTAAATCATAAAGCAATGAGCAATATACAACATTGTCTTACATATCTTATAACCAAAAGAGCAATGACCTGAACAATGGACAATAAAAACTTCTCTTATAACCAAAAGAAAGATGATAACATCATCGTCTTACACTTCTCCAAAATCTATCAACTAACATATCCAAAATACATCAACTGAGATATTCAAAATACATCAACTAAGATATCCAAAATACATGAACATTACATATTTAAAAGAGTGTTTTCAAAATCAAAGAGCAAACATTTGCAAGATAATTTAAATTACATCAGTACATAGATCATGCATCACGACATTGGCTAGAGGGAGCATCCTCAGTAATAGGTTGGCTGGGTTGTGGTTGTTCAGGAAATTGGGTAGTGGGAAGCATAATATCTTCTTGAGTTATTGGAAGATCTGTTGATGGAGGTTGGGTCACTTCTGTTTGTTGAGTAGATTGGGCAGTGAGAACTTCTACAGTTTGAGGTCTTTGGGGACAACCTTTCTTGTTGTGGCCAAGTTCTTTGCAGATAGTACATTTCTTTCTGTGTCCACCCTTTCTTAATTCACTGTCATTTTTCTTCAACTCCCAATCCTCCAGTCTTCGTTTTTTCTTGGGCCTTCCTGGCATTGTCCTCTTCTTTGGTGGTAGTACATCTGAATAGGATGTAACATCCCACACATTTTGACCATTGATAGGGTAAATAATTGGGTTGTAGGTCTCTTCATAAGTAGACTTCCTAAACCAGTGGCCAATGTAGTCTTCTGCATTTATATTCAAGAATTTCATTGCTGTTATGGCATGAGTACAAGGAATGCCACTGATTGTCCATTTTCTACATGTGCAGTCCATGTTGTCAACATTCATAACAAATTGTTCCCCAAAATTTGAAATATGTTTGACTTCAAACAATTTTTCTCTTGACCACCTATAATGAATACAAATTCACAACACAGTTAGCTGGATGAATATAAATGTGTAACCTTGAATGCAAACAGATTTTATAAAACTTACCTTGGTAACCAATATCTAGTTAACCATGACTCCTTTTGAAATCTGTTGAAAACCTTAGGGCAGACTGAACCTTGATATGATGACATCTTTGTCCTGTTGGTAGCCCATCTCTTCATAATGTAGATCCTAATGTCTTCTAACATGCTAATAATTGGCTTAGATCTACTATGAACTAGGACACTATTGAAGCCCTCACACATGTTGTTCACTAGTGTGTCACATTTTGATGTAGAGGTGAATCTAGATCTTGACCAAAACCTGGGATAATCAAATATAACTTGTCAACTATTTATAAGAATGTAAGTAAATGAAAAATTTAAAAGACTAAATACATACCTAGGTGGAATGGCAATCAAGTGTTTAAATGCATCTAAGTTTATGTCTTTAATATTCCTCAATTCAGCCTCTCATTGTTGTGGATATGTGGCTGTTGCTGCTCTCCACATGAGACGTTTCAGGTTTTTACCAGAAATTTTTTTTCTGAAGTTTGAGTATAAATGCCTAACACAAAATTTTTGGTCTACCCCAGGTAAAAGATCTTGAATAGCTGGTAAAAGACCCTGACATATTGAAGATGTTAAGTCATCCTCTCCTATATCCTCTACCTCAAAATCATGTACATCATGTACCTCAACCTCCTCTACATGATGGACCTCAGCATCCTGAACCTGATGCACCTCAGCATTCTCCTCAATATGGGCATCCTCCTCAATATGGGCATCCTCCTCAATATAACCATCACCATCACAATTTCTCATTTCTGTTCCAACTTCAATAATGCCCTCACCCTCACCCTCTTTCACTTGTGTTGCACCACCACCTTCATCTTCAACATGACCACCAACCCAATCGATCATTTCTATTATTTCAGGTTCCGTGGTATTATGAACCACATACAGATGGACTTCATCATTTAACCTAGCAATGTTCAACATATGCATGACACCCCTATCATCAGTTAACAATTCTAATCTATTCGGGTCCACTGACTGACCTCCTAAACTATACCATAATTCTTTCATGTCCATATGACCTAATTCTTTGACTGAGGCTACTATGCCAAAATAGCTTAGCAGGTCTGGATCACAAGACCATTCAGATCTCTCTCCATCAAACTTTAACTGCCCATTATCATCACAAAATGTCCAGTATGGTGGACTACAATTTTAATACGTTCCTCATCCATATCAAGCACTTGATTTTTACTACCTGTACATTATGGGTGTGAATAAATTATTTCAATTACACTCCTACCACTACGGACACTCATACACATATAGGAGACAAGGAACAAAGTAACATCCCCACTAAGGAAACAGTCACAGACAAGGGACCACTACTACATCCAAACAATTACAAAATGAACAATAGGGACCACATTGTCTATACTACAATGTAACAATTGTTGTTGCATAAAGGAGACCACAAATCATTATAAAAAGTCACAGAACAACAAAAAAAAACCCATTATCGAAGACGCACATGTTCGTAAAAGCACATTCACACATATACTTTTAAAGAGAAAACCAACGACGAAACGAAACTAACTTACCTTACTTCGCATCAACAATTGCCTGGATTGTGTTCGTCTTCGTCTTTCTCTCGCCCTGACCAAATTAAATCCCTAATTCGCAAAATCAGAAAATCAAATCCCTAACTTAAATATATTATGCATGACATTCAGAACTTCAGTCTAAAGCTCTCCCAACTGAACTGTCCGGCTTGTTGGTTGACGACATATTCTCGTTTTTTATATACAGTTTTATACTAATATTATATATTTCTTATTTATTTGAAGAGTGTTTATAAGAATAAAAATATTGAAACCAAGCGATAAAAAACGTAAAATAGAAACTGAACCATGATAAGATGGAAAAAAGAAATAAAAAAAGTGAAAAGTATATTCATATATTCATTAATCAAACAGTTTTCTTATTATAGTTATTTGAAAAATTATATATAAGTTTAAATAATTAATAGATTTAATTAATTAATACAACTATTAATAGAAAACAAATCAAAATATCCTTCCATCTAATATGAATTTAATTATCAAGTCAGGACAATGGATTTTTCAATTAATTTCTAAAATAAAAAATATACATTAATATTGTAAATCCGCAATTAATGAAGTAAAAAATAAATTCAAAACAATAAATTATCAGTACAAACTTAATTTGAATTATTTAATTTTAGTTGCATAGATTTATCTTCAAAAACGATTTATCTATTAATGAAAAATAAATAAAAAATGACAATTGGAAGATGAGAAAAAGGAAACGGTTTTCTTATTATTTTATTTCTATTATACTTGCACTTTTCGTTTTTACTTTGAGTTATCCATTTTTTTGTGATTATAATATTTCATGTATTTATTTTATTTTATTTATTTTCATCAAATTTATTTACTTTGGATGTTAGTGTATTTTTATTGAGAATAATATGTTATAGTGATGAATAAATTATAATGCTTCTATGGACTCATTAAAATTGAATTGAATCGTGTAGAAAGTCATTAACTTTATAATATGTTAGTGGTATGATATTCATCCGTTCGTGTTCCTTTTCATGTACATATTTTAACTTAATACTACTTTTAAATTCGTCTAGACATATTTGTATGTGTGTTTGTTAACAAAATTTAGAGATTGAGGAAAACAATAATAAATATTTTTAAATTTATTATTAAATTATGAGAAAATCAACATGAGAATGATCTATATAAGTTTATAAAGTTAATATTTTTGAAAAAAATGTAAAGAGTAGGTTTTGCAAAAATATAAATGATAAAAGGTATATAAAAATACAAAATAAATTTTTTAAAAATATAAATGATAGAATACTAAAAATATATAGATTAGATTTATTAAAAGAATAAGTTAGTGTATGAACGAAGTGATAACGATCTCTTTAAACTAGGTTGAGCTAAAACATGAAGATGAAGTTATGGAGGTGGAGAAGTAATGTAGAAACTATGGATATGATGGATATGGTAGTGAACCTCACGATTTTGGGTGTAGTACTCACGATTTTGGTGAGTATTTGTAGTCGAATGGAGGTGTTTGATGGATCTCTTGATAGGTTGGACTAACTCTAGAGAAGGATGACTAGATGGATCTCATGGGATGCTCTAACATTGACTTGAGACAAGATATGGTTCCACAATGATTTTGGCAACATAACATTATATTTCGTTAAGTGTTTTTACAAGTGGGAGACATCTTTTTTTTATAGAGGAAAGTATTTCCAAAGTATACCAAAACCCTAAAAACTCTCTACTTTTAGAGTGTCATATGATAATCCACTTATGCAACGTTTCTCCACTCTTAAAGTGTTATGTGACAATCCACTTTTTGTAAAGTTTCTCCACTTATAAAATGACACATGGCCACTACCTTCTTAATAAAATTCTTCATTAAGAGCTTATTATGTGGCCACCATGTCCCAATGTGGGACACCCTCCACCAAGCTATGGTTACAATCTCTACACTACTTGGCCCTTAATACAAGACCTAAAAGATATCCTATACTACTTGACCATTATACAAAGCCTAGAAATACTTCATGATGGCCTACACACATAAAAGTTTAGCTCCACCTTGTATAAATGATTCTAATTCTTCTTGATACATTGACAACAAAATAAACATGAGTAAAAAGATAAATTAACAATGTCAAATGACTAAAAATAGAAGATGTAAAATAGAATATGGACACATAATTCTTTTTCTCTCTCTCTTTCTCTCTCTCTCTCTCTCTCTTTGTTCAGTAAAGTCAAAAGTTTCATTTGATACGTCTTCCCTCTTTTGACTTAAGTATATTTGGTCAGTCGTGCACAAATTTACTCGATTGCTAGTTTGTACACAAAAAAGGAAAGATCTACAACAAAGGTGAACCAAGAAACAATTAGAAGGCAACTGCTCCTGGCCAACTTCCCTTAAACCTCCTTTCTCCTTCTGCACATGTACTGCGAACCCAAATTTTTTTTCTTGAGTGTGATTACCACGACAACCTAGGGTAGTAAACTTCTGAACCTATCTCAATCTAGGGAAGAAGCTAATAATACCCCATCTTCCATCATGAACACTTCCTTTTCCATTTTGGTTCCAACACACACAAACTAAAAAAATATATTGACCTCTCTTCCATCATCAGTTCACCTTAACTATTTCATTCCATCTATTATCAAGAACATTTGTTCTCCATTAACAACATCACAACATCAATGCCTCTTTGACCTACACCTAGAAAAATTAAACAGATTCCTCTAATTTGATTCCAATTCCTTTATGCTAACGCAGAAGTCCAGCTACCAACCCATCATCAACAAAAACTTTCATCTCCCAAAACTTCATTCATCCTCCATCAACAGTTCAAAGCCACCATAAAACAGATTCACCTCCTCCATCACGTATACACAGACCTATACAAAATGAAAACCCTAAAAGTCATTTTCATAAAAAAAGGAAACTACACAAATTGAAAGGTTAAGAGAGGGAACAAATGAAAAAGGAACAGAAGAAAAGGAAGAGGAACTCTGGTGGATCCTCTGGCAACGACAAGCATTGTCAATGATAACTCCAACAATGAAAACTTGGTTCAATGGAAGTGGAGGCCCACTTAAGGGGTCTTGTGGTTGCGGTGGTGCCTGGTAGGGAGGACGCTCATGTGCGAAGAAGAATGGGCTGCCATGGATGTGAACGAGAGCATCGATGAAGGAGGAGCATCGCAATAGTGACGACGATGTTGTTAATGTCTCGGACATCTTCATGACAATAGCGAGCGAGCTCTAGCATGAGGAGGTGCTCGTCATAAGGGAAAGCAACGATCTTGCGCAAGAGAGAAGGAAAGGGTTACTCCGACAGGGCTGCCGGTAGTCCTAGCGGTTGACACAGTGATGACGTGTCGTAGAGGCTGTGGCGCTTGGTGTAATGCCTCAATTTCCAGGATGTCATAGGTAATACAAAAATCAGTAAAATTTCAAACTTTAACATAATGCGGAAACGTATTTTCGAAAACCTAAATATTTAAACATGCGTAAAGCATAATAGTTCTAAAACATTTGTCCAATGAAAATAATGAAGGAAATAAAGTGACTCCAATTACATTGTCTTAAAGTCCAAAAGTAATAACTGTAAATAAAATCCCAAGTTTGTCCCTTGTAATCTCTCAAATCTATCATGCCTCAGCACCATCTGCAACATCATCTCCTCACGTCACTACTACAAAATTGGTCATAGATAGCGTCCAATAGATAACACTTTTTAAAATAAGCGCTATCTATGAATGTGCGGAACAATAGATAGCGCTATCTAATCCTATGACAATAGATAGCGCTATCTAATCCTATGACAATAGATAGCGTTTTTTTTTTTAAAACGCTATCTATAGATTATTAATATTATTTTTTTAATTCATAATTTAAAATAGACCAATAGATAGCACTTTTTAGAAAAAACGCTATATATTTCAACATAATAGATAGCGCTTTGTCAAAAAAGCACTATCTATTGTATTGAAATAGATAGTGCTTTTGTAAAAAAACGCTATCTATAATGCGTTTAAAAAAAATTTTAAAAAAGGTTTTAAGTCTGTCTCAGTGTGAACGATGGATGTACCTTGGTTCGATACCTGTAAAATGCAAAAACTTAGGTTTTTGCATTTTTTTTGTTTATTTATTTATTTATGTTTTTTTTATTCTTGATCATGGGACAAATACATTAGCTTTGTTAGATTAAAAATCTCTGAAACAAAAGTCACAAACACAAGTGAAAAGGGGAGAGCAGGTCCTTGCGAGAGAGATAGGGAACGAATCCTAATCCATTCTTTTTCGTTTTCTTTTTCTTCTCTTTTTTTCGAATCAAACCCTAGAATCGTGAGTACAAGGGAATAGAGAGGCGGTTAGGTGAGGGAGAGAACGTGTTACGAATCGAAAAAGGGAGAAGGAACCCGGTAGGAAGCTAGCTTATCTAAGAAAGAATGGAATTGTGGAAAGAATGGAATTGGCCATGGAGAGTTATTATGACTTTATTTGATTGCTTGTATGTGAGACATATGGATGTTAGGGGTTAATGTTTTGATTCATCAATTGACCTGGGTAGTTAATCATTTTGGGTGGAATTATGCTCTGTGATGTTGGTTTGATTTCTAATTGTTGCACGCTGATATTATAGTAATTTATAATTGTTTCAGGTTGCTGCCAATTTGTTTTTGACGTTGAATCATGGTGCTTTTAAAGAAACATCTAACTTTTGACCATTCATTTTCTTTTTTGGGGGTGTTGTTATTGATTCCTATTTTATTATTTTTTTTTGGTAGTTGTTTGCTGATGCTAAATTCTATTAATGTCCCAATATTTAGTTTATTATTTTTATATTTTCTTTTCTCTATGCGGTGCATAAACCTAATGATGCTTAATAGACATTACGGTACATGGCCAAAACTTTAATTCTAGTAACTTTTTCAAAAAGAAAGCTAACGTTGGTTTCTTTTAGATAAACTATTTGGCACCAAATAAGGTGTACATTGAATTCTGCTTATAAAAAGGTTTGCTGGAAATTAATGGTTTAATGTTCTTGTTTTTTTTTTTTTTTTTTTCATTTTATTCCTTGCTCTGCTGTCCAGCTTTGTTTAGTGCCGTAGGTGCAGAGTTTTGATTCCTTGCTGTTTTAAACTTAATTCCTTGCTGTTTGGTGTTGTATTTGATGTTGTTACTGCACTTAATTCAGTACTGTTTTATACCAGAAAACCTTGCTGTTTGGTGTTGTTCTAGATGTTGTATTGTACTTAAATCCTTTGCTGTCAGAAAGGTTGTCTGTTAGCTATTATAAATGCTGTAAATTTCTTGTTGTGTTAAAATAAAATTTTGCAGAAAAATGGTTTCTGTTTTAGAATAAAATTCTGCATAAAATGGATGCTGTTTTCACATAAAAATGCTGCAGAAAATTGCTGCTGTTTTATACTAAAATTCTGCATAAACCTTTGCTGTCTTTGCTGTAAAATCTGCATAAAACCTTTGCTGTAATTGTACCCAATACCTTGCTGTTTGGTGTCGTTCTGGATGCTATTATTGCAATTAAAACTTTGCTGTTTGCTGTCCAAAAAAGTCTTGCTGTTTTGGTTAAAATGGTGCAGAAATTCTTTGCTGTTTTGGGTTAGAAATCTGTAACATATTTGCTGTAATTGTTATAAAAATTGCATAAAATGCTTGTTGGTTGCTATTATTAACCTTTTGTTTGAGAATGAGTGCAAGTTTCATAAACTTAATTTTTTTTTACGCATGGAACCTTGGGGCAACAACTTTTGGAACATTTCTTTATGTAGTGTTTTCTAGGAAAATGTTTTTTTTTTGTTATTAATGTGATTGATTATTAAAATAATTAAAACTATAGATTTTAGTTGAGAACAGACTCTGGAAGCATTGGTTTGTTACGCTGAAAATTGTGGTTCAGTGTCTTTTAGTTAATGATATGTTAATAATAATAATAATAATAATAATAATAATAATAATAATAATAATAAATAATAATAATAATAATAATAATAAATAAATAAATAAATAAATAAAAATATATATATGAAAAAAAAGAGAAGAAATTATCTAGTAGTTTTCAACTATTTGAAATGTTTTAGTGATGCTTAAAGATATTTTTAGGTTTTATTTTAAAGCTTTTAATTAAAGTTTATTATGATACGTGAATGAGTCATGTAATGAGTTGTCTTTGTACATTCAAGTTGTCAAGTATGAATGATTGAAATGAAGATTTTGTTTTGATTCTTGTGTGGTTATAAATTGCATTGTTTATAATTTTTCTATGGAACAAGTTTTTCTGGTGGAGAAAACAAATTTTCGAGCTACTAATGAAAGATAAAATGTAAAAAATAGTTACTCTTTTTCTTGATAATGGGATGATTCATAAGTTTGTTCTTACACCTATTAACACCGGGTAATACTTTACTGTACAACTTTATCAACAATGTATTATTTTTAAAGTTAGATGTACGGATTCTAATTTTGTTCATTCATTTCAAATTGTAGCCAATATCGAGTCTTGCTGTGAATCAATCTTAAACCGGAGATAATTCATTATCTTGATCCAGTGGCGGTAGACATTAATATGAGGCAATATTTAAAGAAATTGTTTGACATGTAAGAATATACGTGTTGTATACTTTTAGTTGTCATATATGTATACTTTTAGTTGTATTGTTTTTATTTATACATGTTTTAATTTTATTTATTCACTAGGGTTATACAAACTTATTGATCTCAAACAGGATACATGGCTTCAAAGTCTAAGTCAAAAAATATCAAGTGGACAACAATTAAGGTACATTACTCTAGTATGTGTTATGTGTAGTATAATGTTGATTGTGATAATTAAATTGTCGAATGACCTTATGTGACCTATAATTCACGTTATGATTGCTTGCATTGTACTAGTTAGGTGAATAACTTATTCTTGAATGGTTGAATACTTATTTCCTTGTTGCATGATATTGGTTAGGTAAATAAATTGTATTATTGTGAAACCGGTTGAAGGAGTATACGGTTGTATGAAAGCATGACTTACTATTAAGAGTTTAAACTTGTATATGGTATATAGTTATTTGTTATCATGCAGTGAATCTATTTGGAAAATATTGGAGTTTTGGTTTGCTGTTATGTTCAAATTATAAAGATGTTTTTAACTTTTGGTTTTCTAGTGTCCAAGACAAGCCAACGACAAAGATTGTGGGCATTATGTGTGTCAATATATGAAGAAATTATCACATACCAGGAACAATTCCAACTGATGTGAATTATCTTTATTGTCATAATTAATTTGTAGTAAAATTTAATTAACTAATTATATATTATTTTTCTATTTTGCAGTATTTTTCTAGTTGCAGATGTCAACAATATCATGACAGTCAAATCATTGAAGTTAGGGAAAATGCTTATAAGTACTGATAGGATATATATATATGTTATGGTTGTATATATTATCTTATAAAGCAATGTCATGTCATAACACGTACTAGAGGACTTAACGATTATATTTTGAAATATTATTGTACCAATAGTTTTTATTCATATTAATGAACATTCTTTTTGAGACCTATGTTATATTTTTTCAATATTTTATATTCTATTCTATACAATAGAACCAATGGATAGTGTGTGTTTACATAATAGAATCAATATTTTATATTTTTTTTCATATTTTTTTATTCTAAAATTAATTATATTTTTTTTTTAAAAATTAGATCAATAGATAGTGCTTATTTAAATAAGCGCTATCTATTAGTGATTGATAATAAATAACTTTTATTTAAAAAAGCACTATCTATTGTTAGCCACCAATAGATAACGCTTTTTTTAGAAGCGCTATCTATTAATAGATAGCGCGCGTATAGATAGCGCTTAAAAAGCGCTATCTATGATAAAAAAAAAGCGCTATCTATGCACTTTTTTGTAGTAGTGCGTATAACGCATTATACGATCATCACCGATAATATCATTCATAAACACACAAACCCAAACATGTATGGGGTAAGCTACCAATAAAATAATCATAATAACATAATATAAACATACTGATTAAATCAACAATAATCAAACACCCCATACATAGTAGTAATAACAATAGGATTCCTAATCCTCTAACATAATTTCAATCAAACGAATTACTCGATCCTCGATCTCTAACTCTTGATGACATCACTAACATCTCACACTTAGAGTCTTGGTCTATGCACTCCTTAGCACGTATGCTAACTACTTACTATACTCTTATAGTAACACTACTATCACATAACATCACCTAGAGCATCTCAAACACCATGATCACTATCACAGATACACCATCATCATGACTATCCCAGTCATGAACAACACCATGAGCATCACCATACCATAAACCTCACAGTGGAAAGAATCAATCACATTCTTGTACCCTACCTCACTGACTGTAGTCGCTCCTATAGCCTCATCTGTAGATTCTCCATATAGATACATGCGATTAATTCCACAATTCCAGCTAAGGAACATGTAATCCTGCCACACAAGGACAAGGAAGACACATTCACCCCGACACAAGGAAGGCTTAATACCCGAATAACCCTTCTAATGCACACAACACAAAGGAAGCACCTATCTGTAGATAGCAGCAGGATTTACGAGGTACAACTAGTAGACTTATTCTCCACTCTCATACTCATCAATCACATACTCCAGTACATCCAACACTCATTCATGTTTCAATTCACAATCACAAGTCAAAACTAACCCTAAACATGCCCATTACTCTAACTCATTGCTTCTCAAACTTGGTTCACGTTCATTCTTCATCAAATTTGTCATTTTTCACAAAAATAAACTGTGATAATCGATTATCACTTTTGATAATCGATTATCTCAGTGAAAATTACCCATAAACATCACACAAGAAGAGATAATCGATTATCACTTAAGATAATTGATTATTCCCGCAACCAAATTTAATATCAACGCGCAAATAATCGTTTATCACTAATGATAATCGATTATTGCCGAAACGAAACACATCCTGGACATAATTCAATCATTCAAACATAAATACTTAACCCTAAATCACGTGGAAACATGCCCAACAATACCACACATGCATTCAAGCATCACATACCCATGTAAACATACTCAAACGCATATAATATATCACTTGAATCATCCAAAACCAATAATTGACATGTTATACCCAATAAAACCCAAACATAATGCATATGATTATTACCACACCCTTACACATACATTTGCATGGAAAACCCTTAAGCTTCATAACTTTATTCTCCCTTAGCATCAAACCCTCTATTGGGATAACCCAACCAACCATACATACATTCATAGGGAAAACCCAACACAAATATTACATAAACCCTATGCCCATGCATAATGATAATGGTTGAAAACCGTTATTTTTATACTTAAATTTGATATCAAAAACACCCTTAATGACTTGAAAACTTGCTTTGACTCATGGTTTTGCTTTAGTTTTGTGAATAAGAGAGTTGATGTTATACTTGATGATTTTATCACTAAATTCCCTTAATTTTGTAGGTTATTGGAATGATTTGAAAGAAGGGTTGAAGTATCAAGGAGTTGCAGTGCAGAAAAGTCAACCAGAATGCAGAAAAGTCAACCACAGTGTAGAAAAAGTTGTGCTAAGCGGTAATTAGCGCTGAATGCCAGTTTTCTCGCTAGTTTTTCACTGTTTTACGCCTGGGCGATACCGCTGAGCGTCGTTTGAGTGCCGCACCTACCGCTCAGTGCCATAGTGCCGCTGAGCGCCATTTTCATGGGCCTGGGCCAGTTTTTCTGTTATTTTTATGATTTATTTAAAGACCCAGACGCCCTAGAGAATGTATCTTTTGAAAGAAGGAGACGCAGAAGCACACTCTACAAATTCTAGGGTTTTATCTTTTATTCTTTTCATTATTTTCATCTAGTTTCACCATGTCCATGGTGAACTAAACCTCCATTGTTGTTGGGGAAACAATGTAAACCTTTGAAACTCTCATGTATTGAATTGTTTTGTCAATCTATATGCTTTACTTCATTAATTGTTAGAGTTTTTCCTCTATTCTCTATGTATGCTTTGTTTAATTCATTTAATAGCATGATCTTTGATTTTATTGTTATGGACACATACGGGAAAATATAGACATGAGAGAATTCTCTCGGGAGAAATATTACCTAGACATAGGGATAGGAGGACCGATTGCCTTTAAGCTTCTGTGCGAATGTAATGCATGATCAATTTCTAGGGAGACAAGACATTGTAAACTAGTAATTAGGAGTAAATTCTCTTCACCGAGACATCGGGTTTAGGGTAAATTAGAAAGTGGCATTAACATTAATGAAGGAGTACAATTCGTAAATACATGAGAGTGGATTAGGGCAAGTCGGAAACCCCAACAACATAATTCATCCATATCATTCAACTGCATATTTTCTTTGTTCAATTGATCAACCTTTGCATGCATATTAAATTTTTGTTTTTGCATTATAAACACCAATTTTCGTTATTCAAGTCTTAAATAATCAAAAAATCACACGAATGTCTAGGCCAATAAGTCTCTAGGGAAAATGATACTCGGTCTTACCGTTTATATTACTTGATACGATTCGGTACACTTGCCGGAGTCTTAACACATACACAAACCCTTGCCCAACAATAACCACAAATAATCATAATCATAATTATGCACATATGCATCAAAACTAGAATTAACCAATCAAGATAATAATTAATTCATGGCATACAACAATAAATAAACAAAAGTAAGCTTTCACATACCTTGGTCAATTCTAGGGCTTTGTCTACACTCTAAAATACCATAAATCTCTAAGGTTTCTACAGTCCTTCCTCTTCTCTCCCAAAATCGCCTCTCTCTCTCTCTCTCCCTATCTTTTTTTTTTCATTTTAGACGTAGGTTAAAATTATGAAACCCTAGTTTCCCTTTCTCCTTTTTTATCTTTTCTTATTCTATCTTTATCTATTTAATCAAAATAATATCAACAACCACTAAATCTTTTAATTCCATATTTATTTTCCTTTCCTTTCCTTTCTACACTCCCATAACTTAATTTCTACACTAATTAATGAAAGTAAAATGACCTTTTTGCCCTTGGGCCTAAAATACAAATTAAAACCCAAAAGTTTACTTTAGCTGCCTTTCTTTCTAGAATTTGGCCCACACCTATTCAATCATAAATCATCCTTCTACCCTTAATCCAACACATCATATTAATAACAACACACTACACAAATCATTCAAATAACAATATACCAATCATATAGCACATTTTCCTAGGGTCATACAGTGGGTCCTATAGCACGATGAAAGGATATGAAAAAGTTGAACCGCCATGAAGGGCGGCGACACTTCCAATGTGGGCGACATTGCCGGCGATGCACTTGGGCGGCTAGAGGGAGGTGTGACGACACTTGTCATATGGAGGGCAAAGCTACAACGAATGGTGATGAAGAAGAGACCTAAGCTCTTTACTTCTAAATGGAAGAAGAAACCCTAATGGTTTCTAATCTAAAAAAAAAAAGGAATTTAGTCCTGGACTATCAATTTCTTCGTGCACCCCTGATTTACACCTTCACCGCCATGTTCATTTTGGGCCTATCTATGGAGAAGGAAATAATAGCATCCTTTGTTTAGTAGTTTCTAATTAAAAGAATAAAAAAGGACTTTGCACCTAGACCAAGCAAATTTCTTCATGCATCCTCGGTTTTTCCTCTACACATCTTATTCGTTATGTATTTTGTGATTGTTTTTGGGCTTGTTTCATTTTGATTGTTGCACCCCAAGGTTTACTGCATACACCTCATACTAATTGCTCACCACACTCCTCGTGTTACTATTATGTGTCTTTGTTAATTTTGTTTTCTACTTTTGGGCTTTTATTTGTTTTTCTAAAAGTTATTATATTTCTATATTGTAAAAATGATAAAAATATAAAATTACAAAAAAAAATTATTTTTCAGTGTTTTTAAAGATATAAGTATTTATGTGATCGTCCGCATCGTTCTAGTACATGCATTTTTTTAAAATAACTAAATAGTTTTTAAAAGTATGAGTACTCATGTAATCGTTCGCATCATCCTATTGTTTAATATCTCTCTTTCTTTTTTTAAAAAATAAAAAAATATAATTAAATAATGTTTTAAAGGTATGAGTACTCATGAGATCATTCACTTCGTCCTTGTACTTAATATCTTTCTTTTTCTTTTTAAAGTTATATATATATATATATATATATATATATATATATAATTAAATAATATTTTAACGGTATGAGTACTCGTGTGGTCGTTTTTTTCATCCTAGCGTGTAATACCTTTGTTTCTCAATTTAAAATAATAATTAAATAATGTTTTAAAGGTATGAACATTCGTGTGATCATCGCATTGTCCTCATGCTTAATATCTCTCTTTTAAAAAAAATTAAATAATATTCTAAAAGTATAAACACTTGCGTATCCGTCCGTGTTAGCCAAGTACTTATTACGTTATTTTCTTTTCAACTATTTCAAAAATACAAAAAATACAACATTTAAAAAAAAAACTAAAAACATCTACATTTTCAAACAAGCAAACAACATTTCCTAAAAAACTACATAATCTTGATTTCTTATTTTGAATAGGAATACATAGGAGTAAAATCAATCAGGTCCAAAAAACTAAAAAATATCTTTTGTTTATTTAGAGTTTTAAGATAATTAAACATTTTGAAAATCTCATCAACTTTGTGTATTTAATTAAAGGTACTGCCTTTGGACAGACACGATAATATGCTAATACCTTCCCTCCTAGAACCCAGTTTTCGTAAATCATGTCTTATTTTATGATTTCATATAATTTTTTCAAAACAATCTATAGTGATGATTCCAAAATCTTTTTAAACCTATTATTTTTATTCACGTCCCGTTGCAATTTCAATCGTTACAATAAATATATATATATATATATATATATCAAGTATTGTAAAAAATTACAATATTAATAAAATAAATTTTATTTCATTAAGTTTATTTAAATTTAGAATAATTTATTTGATTTTTAATAATGTAATAATACTCATGTTTATTAAAAGAAAACTAATATTATTATGTAATAAAAAAATTACTAAGAATTTTAAATCTAAAGTATAAAATATAAATATTCTTTCAAAACTATTGGTATATTAATGTAATATTTCTTCTAATAAATGTTTTTTGATAATTATTAAAGTTCATATATATATATATATATATATATATATATATATATATATATATATATATATATTACTTCACACATTAAGAAAATTGAAACAAAATGAAAATCTGTATTAAAAAGAAATTATATTTTTATTATATTAAATTAACTATTTGTCCTAAAATATATTATATCATCTTTATAATGGAAACCTATTGAAGATGCCTTAGGAGGTATATTATAAACGATATTTTTACACTACGAGTTTATGGAAGGGGTAAAACAAAGCAATAAAATAAAATAATCGATAATATATTAGTATAGCATTAATAATCATCATTTGAAATTCTAAAATTTCCTTTTATTCTGTTTTTATAAATTAATCCGCAGAGTATTAACAAATTAATAAAATGCTATTATTAGAAAAAAGAAAGAAAGATAAGAGTCTAAGTTTTACGCATTGTAAATGTAAACACTTTGGTACGTTTAAAACATTTATAGTAGTTCTAACTTTTGTCAATTCTAAAATATTTAAATTGTTGATAAGTTTCAAAATGATATTTATTATTTAAAAATTGTTAATATATTCATTAGGTTTTAAGTGAGAAAGGATTAAAAAGTAATGCGGTGAGCGTGGATCGAACACGCGACCTTCAGATCTTCAGTCTGACGCTCTCCCAACTGAGCTATCCCCGCTCGTTGAATTTATGACCTAACAAATATATTTGTATTTATTATTTACTTTTAAATTAATCTTATTTAGTTTTTCTATATGAAGAATGTTTATAAGAAACTTGAGTAATAATTTAATAAAAGAAGATAGCCTCTATGAGTTATGTCATCAATTTAAGCACAAGTATAATTCTATAGAGTGCTTGAGTTTAAAGTATTCATGATTGCTAACTGGTGAATAAGCGAAGGAATAAAGGCTTTCGTTTGAAGTACTGTAATGTGTTGCAAAATCTAAACAAAAGAAAAATATGTCACAAAGATTTGCTTCTAATCATGTATTCCAAAATCATATTCAAAGACTGCTTCCACAACTGTCTATACATTCTGTGATCAGTGTCCACACGCACACTTATAATATTCGTAATACATGTGAAAGTATGTGCATAGAAAAAAATACAAGAAAAGAGATAAAATACACCAATCAAACTTCACCTTTTGATGAATGCACTCTATCTTCATAAAATCACCTCCCACTTGCATAAAGTGCAGGCACCAAAAACTAAAGTGAAAACAAACCAATACCCTCTAAAAAATGTAATCTAAAGAGAGAGAGAAAGAAGTCTCATTAGTCAAACAAATTCTCAAGTGCATTTCTCTTTCTTCCACATGCAACTGGTAACAACTCCTTTTGAGTTTGGCTTTGAGGAATGTCTTGGTTAGATGACAGAATTGACGACTCACTTCCTATAATCACTCCTTGCTTTTTCATATATTCCACTTTGTCTTGGAAGAGGTAAACCAATCCAATGATAGTGACTTCCACAGTGAAAAGGATAGTCCAAAGTGTGGTGCTTTTTAAGGTTCTCTTATGGTAGGCTTTCAAACCAGTGTAGATGTTGATGACCCCCACAAGAGAAACTATTGTTCCTAGTACCCAATGTAGTAAGTACCAATAACTCCTCTCTTTCTTTCCCCTGCAAACTCAGTTAGAAATTATATAACATTACTATACTAGGCAAAGTTTGCTGTTTGGAATAATGAGCTTAGCAGGTTTGTAAAAACAAGTGAAAATTTTGATGAATGAACCTGTGTGGTCTGAAAAATCCAATCAAGCCTTGCACCAATATAGCACCATAAAGTGCCAGGCCTAACTTCTGATGGTTGTTATCAAATGAATTTTCAAACTTTTTCAGGGACATTGCAGCTCCAACTGTGGCAAGAAGTACTGAAAGCATCTGTTAGATGAAATGTTAGACTGTGAACAATGAAGAATTCAAGGAAAAAAAACTGTATGTATGTATATATAATGCATCCAAATTAGAACAGAAATCTACAGATAATATTAATGTATGTTAATCCCTAAATAGTTTAGTTTGTTGATGATCAAACTTGTTAACTTAAAGGAGCCAAAGTAATATAAAGCCTGTGGTCTGAAAGGGAAAGAGAGAATAAGAAAAAGCACTTTGTGCACTAAGGTAGAAAGGCATATAGGTATAAAAAGAACACAAAATTCTCTGCGACTTTACATGTATAACAACTCCTAATTAGCTCAATTCAAATGATAATCATGACATAGTGGTTAACTAAAACAAATAAAAAAGCAATATGAAGCTGTGGTCGAAAAGAAAATAGATCATCCAAAAAAGCTCTGTACACCCCACTATTAAAGTTAAAGCAAGTTATGATTATGTTGTAAAACAAAGATCAAAAACTTAATGATTGCATGATGTAACTTTCAAGAAACATCTCATACTCTAAGTCTACTTACTATACTACCACTACTCCTATTTTTTGAAGTTTCTACAGCATAATCAACACTTCAGCATAATAACGTGAGAGGTTAGAGAAGTAACATCAAATCAATCTTATGGTAGAAGGGTGAAGATCAATTAGCTCCACTCATGGTACTATACTTTCCATACATGTATATGAAGTGCATGGTAAAGTATGAATAACTTTTACTAGAAGAAATAGAAGAGAAATGACCTGAAAACCAACATGGAGATAGAAGAGCACTTTACTCCTTCTAGATCCGGGTTCTGCCTTAATGGACCCTCTGATGAGAAGTATTCCCAGTGGCATTAAAAAACCAGTTGAAGCCCACAGTAGCAGTCCATGTACTGCAATATCAGATGTCTTCTGTTGATTAATCTGATATAGTAAAAGGTTGGGTGTTAGCCAAACAAATGAAGTTTACTAGTTTGTGATAATCATGTATGTAATTAAGGGGCATTGGTTTGGTGAAGAAGAAGCAGATGAAGATGAAGAAAAAGTTATAAATGAAACTACAAAGAAAGAGGTATTATTACCTTGTAAACTTTGTTATTTGTGTTCTTGTGACTACTAGAGTGATTCCCCTCCTCATAGGCCATGCAGTCACTGAATAGAAGAGCAGAAACATAAAATGAAACCACAACAATGTGCACTGATTTCCAAAGGGTATGCATTCTCCCAACCCAACAAGAGGGAAAAACTGAGCCTACAAATGGGTACCCTTAAGAGCTCTCTCTCTCTCTCTTTGAGTTTTGATGATGGTTTAGGATATGATTGTTTTTTGGGATGGCTAAGGGAGCTTTTAAAGTGTGGTGAAGGACTTCATTCCTCTACTTTTTGTATAAGAAGCTTTACAAAAGTATGTAATATGAATATACTAATTAAAGTGCAATGGTGCTTTAATTGGCCTAAATCCAACATGGGTTAGTTGTGTGTAAACGTTGGAAGTATTAAGAAGTGAGTAAAATCGAAAAAAAGGTTAAAGTTGGTTCATTTGAAGGTGGGGTTAGTTGAGATTTGCTTACAATATTGTCATGGACGAGTTGAATTGTGAAACGAAGAGGTCAAAAACCTATACACGAATGCACTTGACTTGAGAAACTGACACCAACATTTTATAAAGGTAACATAAAGTGGACAACATTAACTGGCATCACCACTCCATACCCATTGTATTCTTGGTTTCAACTATTGCTTTCTTTCATTATTTTGAAAATCCTTATTATATGCATAATTATTTATAATTTTATTATAATAATATAATTTTTTAAATTTCATTACGAATTGTATTGTTATAAGATGGTTGTTTATGGAAATGAGATTTTCAAAATACCACCCTTTATCAATGGCAAGAATCCAACTTCATTCTGAATACATCTAAAACGTTTTGTAAATATTGTGTCATAGTGTTGACTATGTGTTTATTATTTATCCTTAGTTTCGTAACATTGTTGAGGACACTAAAATTGTAGTGATTTTACATATATTTTATTTCTCGTTTCCAAAATTTGGCCACCAAGAGGTATATTATCAAAGTCCAATTTAGAACTAAATATATATTCTTAGTAGTTGCTTTAGTGTATAGAAATATTCTTCTTCCATTGTAATGAACTCATAATGCCATAATGCCATAATGCATACAAAGACTTGCCACATTTTCATTTCTTTGCGCGTTATCTTTTAGTGTGAAAGTATTAAAATAACTTCCTTTGAATATGGCCGCTTTTTTTATAATGAGAAGAAAAACGTAAATTACAAAAATAGGGTAAAAGGAATACAATTTACAGAACTGGATGGTGTCTATCGATGGGGGATTTTGAGTATTTTCTATGAATGTTTAGAGAAGAATTAAGAAAAAGTTAAAAGATTTACGAGGCCCACCACACACACACACACACACATATATATATATATATATATATATATATATATATATTACTTATATTTGTTTTGTGAAAAGTGTTCATAGCTTAAAAATTAAATATTTTTATTATATAAATAACAACAATAGTAAATATTTTATCACGCGTTGAAGAATGTGTTTAATGTTTACATGTGCCATGTCATTACCCAAAAATACATGTGGAAGGGAGTGGACATGTGTGAGAATAATGAGACCGAATGTTTTATAATAAAATAATATTATTATATAAATGAAAGATGTAAACGCTGATCCCATTTTCTGACACCATTCTTTCTCTTCAAAACTTATTCTCTCTTCTTTTCTCCTCATTCTCTCTAAAATCCTTTTCCTTCTCTCTAAAAGTCTCTCATTTCACTTCATCTGATCTGCAATCAGATTGTACGAAAGCTATCCGAGTGTCAAGGACTTCCATTCTCACCGATCAAACTTGTGTTTTGAACGGGTAAGTTTCACTTCTTAAGTTTTTTTAAAAACTGGAAAGCTCTGTCACATGCAAGTTAGTTCTGCTGGTTGCATGTGTTTTTCAACCTTCTCTTCTTCTTTCTAACTTCATATTTTATACATTAGGTGGTCTTTTCTCACCAATCGGTGAACTTTAGGTGTTCCTAGAATTTATTGGTATTAAAGCAATTTTTGAAAAAGATAAACATTGTTCGGTTCAGTCTAAGAGGTAAGGGAAGCTAACTAATTTAATTAATTTGTTTTAATGTATGAATATGTTGATTGATGGATGTTGCATGTATGTGAAATTGAATGATTTGGTGTTTGGTAATGTTGGTGTGGAATATTGATGCTGCGTGAATGATGATTGTGTTTCTGCATGTTTCTGGTTCAGTGACCGAGTGAAATTGGAAGGAAGTGTGGTAGGAAATCTAGGTTTGTTATTTAGAAAACTTGTTAGAATCCTTAAGATACTTAGAAATGTACAAAAACTAGTAAATCTGGTTCTCATTCATTGAGTTCATGATTCTGTAGAATTGATTCTCAAATCTGTGAATGAAACTCTCTTAAAGATGTTAGAAAGACTTAGATATTCTTAATCCATGTGTAGGAATGTATATGATATAAGGTTGGAGGATTAGAAGTTGGGAGAATGTAGTAAAATTGGTAAGGTTTGGTGTTGATCATAATTCTGTAGTCATTCTGCAGAATTATGCAATTCGCTGAGGGTCTTCTGATTGATTGTTCGGCCTTCTTGGGTGCTCGGTCTTAACTGAGTTTTGCTATTGTAGATTCTCAGTTAATGACCGGTCGGTTTTGCACTAATATTCTATTGAATATAACGTTCAGTTTATTTATAGTCTTTGATCTCAATTGCATTGTGATGTTATAGGCCTTGTCTGCTTATGACCGCTCGGTCTTGTACTAGCACTCGGTCTCTTCATGTTACTTAGCCTTGTATTTGTATTGAATCTAAGGGTGTTCGACCTAAGATAATAGTGTTCGGTATGATCTACTAGTGGTCGGCATTAACCAATAGTATTCGGCCTAACTAAATAGTGTTCGGTCTATTTCAATAGTGTTTGGCCTAAGACAAGAGTGTTCGGCCTAAGACAAGAGTGTTCGGCCTACGCCATTAGTGTTTTGCATAATCCAATAGTGTTCAGATTAAGCCAATAGTGTTCGACATAAGCTAATAGTGTTCGGCCTAAGACGAGAGTGTTCGGCCTAAGCCATTCGTGTTCGGCATAATCCCATAGTGTTCGGATTAAGCTAATAGTGTTCAGCATAAGCTAATAGTATTCGGCCTAAGACGAGAGTGTTCAACCTAAGTCATTCGTGTTCGACATAAGCCAATGGTGTTCGGTATGAGGTTCAAGTGTTCAACTCATGTTTGAGTCTTACTCTCTAAATGACCATTTAGTCATATTCATATATAAGGAGTGTTCTCTCGATTCGGCATTGTTCATAGGTTATGTTAATCTCTTCTTTTCGGTCTTGTTCAAGAGTGGGATTTGTTTTACCATTAGGTTTGATTTGTATGAATGAGGAAGTATGATGTGGCAATTATAATATGGATCTAAAAGAGAATTCCAAGGAGGAACGTCTCAGTGGTTGGTTGTAATGTGGTAAAAAGTATGAATAGGGGAAGCTTAGTATTGACATTCATCCTGACATTCTAATGGTCACCAAGTCTCAAGTAGAGAATGATGATGCATGTGGTGAGAATAGCAGGAGGCCTTAGCCTGGGCGGTATGTATTACCTTGACCTAAGGTGAGGTATAACGGGCTAACCTCGTGTGGCAGCTCAAGGGATTTCCATGCTACGGTAATCATAAGGTTTTTAGATTACCACCCACGAGTGCACGAACGACCATAACTCATATTCATACTTGTCCGAACAGTCAGTGTAAAGTGATCAGTAATAACATGCTTGCATGATTTCCATATATGTATGATTGTATTACATGTTTGAATCATTTATTTATTAGCATAGTTAATTAAATTACACTAGCTTACCCTTATTTTCCTGTCTTGTCATGTTGTTCATTCAGTCTTTCTTGTCTTTGCAATAATCACCCTGTGGGTGTGAGCAAAAGGTGCAGAAGCTTCTCGAGAGTAAGCATTGGAAGAAGAAGGTAGTTTAAGAATAAGACCATTCGGTCTTGTACTCCTCTCGTATTAGTTTAGGACCATTCAGTTATTACTTTACTTGTATGACCGTTTGGTTTGTAGTTGTAACAATATCAATATAGATTTTCTTTAAAGTTTTAAATTTATGATTATTTTAGATTAACTGGAAATTAACTTTATTTCTATTTTATTATAAATGTACTTAAGTTTAGTTTACAACTATATTTTTGGAGGTTAGATGATTTGTTTTAAAAGTCATTAATTTGAAAAAAAAAACTAGTTCGATTATAAATTATTTCACTTTTACCTTCTGTTTCAATAGAGAATTTTTTCGTTTGTTTTAGATATTTAAATTATTTTCAGAATTGTATACTTTTATAATGTTTTATTTGAATAATATAATTCAAATTTATTACATTTTAATTTTTTTGTTTAAATAAAAATATTTTAATTATTATCAAATACAAAAGTTTATATTTCAACTTTACATACATTGATTAAATAACTACTAGAGATTTCAGTATAACTTCCTAAATGTTAACAAAAGATGTTTGAGATCAGGAAAGACAAATATTGATATTGAATAAAAAATTGTGTGAACTTGATAATTAACTTATATTAAAAAAAGAAAATTTAATAATAAAATAATCAAAAAATACTTACGAAAAACTTTAATCTTAAAAAATATTTATAAACATTAATAGAAAATAATATTAAATTGATGACACGCTTGATTAAATCTAAAAAATTTTACTGATTTTGAACGACTTTAATTTAATATATATATATATATATATATATATTATTAACATTACTAAATAAATAATATAAGTGATCACGTCCTTAACTTTGGTTAAGTCTATAAAACTGGATTGATTTTTGAGCAGACATATCAATATAAGAGATATGGATCTAAAAGAAAATATAAATAATTTAAAAATCTTAACATTTTTAAATGAAATTTAAAATTATTTATTTTAAATAATTAAATTAATCTTATAATGTATGTAGAATTTTATATCTAAATAATATGTTTTGTCCTCCTTTTTATATAAAAGTAAATTAATAATTAGTTTTTTTCTTCCTAGTTCGTATTAAATCCCAAATTGCTGGAATCGTCCCAACGCAGTAGAATGACATGACACCAACACCCACTTAACAAGGTCTAATTATCATTCAACATCATTCCGTTTATATAAAACTCCCATCACCAATATAAACAAGTAATCATTAAACCGTATTTTTTTTACCAGAAATAATACAGGGCAATCAGGTCTATTTTGGTGTTACTGTCACGGACTCGACAAAGTAATATATGATGTTGATAAGAGTATCTCGACCGCTACCAACGATGAACCATTAGTAGAGATTAAGACAAGAAAGGACCAACCATAACTACCATAAGACATTAGCAAAATTATAAACAAATTAAGGAAGGTAATCATGTCCGCAATCTAGGCCCAACTAGATAAACTACGTAATTCAATATAAATAGCATTATTGTTGAGATAATTAATTATATATTCATTACAATTTTTGTTATCACTAGATGTAATTATCTGATTTAAGTTTCAGAATGTATTTTGCAGGCACACTTCTTTTTGAATGGGGACGATATTTGTATCTATGAATATCTTAGAATACTTAGAAGTTGAAAAAGGGTATCTCAAATAAAAGCTTAATAGTGTAAAGAGCCTTTTGTGGAGTCCTTGTAGTGTGATTTTGGTTTGATAAGAACATTTGACGCCCATAATAGGGTCAAAATACGCTATGTGAAGAAAAAACTTATGGTGTCTACAATAAACAAAATGACTAATGAAAGATAATTCGATAACAGTTCAAACAAAATGAACCTATTATTAGAGATGTAGAAGGAGTTTGCAGAGTTTAAGAAGAGGAGTGCTGAAGAGATAGATGCGTTGAGAGAAGAGAATGGAAGAATGAAGAGAAATATGGAAGAGGTGAAACATGAAAGAAGCTAACACATCACCGCCCCAACACAAAACAAAGCATCTTGTCCTCGGCCAACGCCTAAAATGGCGGAGGAAAGTGGTTATGCCATAAATCAGCAAACAAGTGGCACCATAAACACTTTCAAAACCCTTAGAAGGAGCCATAGGCATCCTTTCATTTACAAGATAATGGAAACTCCATCAAGTAATTGGAAATGGTTGCGATGACAGTTCAGACCCAGATGAACACATTGAAATTTATGTTACATAAGTTAGTTTGTACACTACAATGATGTTGTTATGTGTAGACTTTTCCCCACCTCGCTTAAAGGAACAACCCTAAATTGGTGCATCTGGCTTCCTCCTTTCTCTATTAATTTCTTCAACACCTTGGTGACATACTTCAGTACTCAATTTGCTACAAATAAATCTCACCATCTCACATCCATTGTGTAAAACACTCGTCATCTCTCTAAAACTCGTTCTTTGAGTTCCCTCTCCCTTCTCTCTAAGACTTCTGACTTTTGAGACATCTATTCGACAATCAAGAAGGGTCTGGGAGATCACAACAATGAATTCTCCATTCTCTACCAATCAGTTTTCCTTATAGAGTAAGTAAGTTTCTACTCATTTTTCTTTAATTCTTAGTTTAAGACACATGCAATTGAAATTTCTCGCATGTTTCATCTAATCTCTTTTTCTAGCTCATTGTCGAACAATAGTCCTAAGGACTTACTTTGATCACAATGTTGTGGTTTGTAGGTGTTTTTAGAGTTTTTAGAGTTTTTAGAATTAAGGCAGGGGTAGTATGTTGTATAAAGCCCTGGTAGTTTTCCTAATTAGGTAAGGGAAGCTAGGTACCGTTTTAAATCTGAATTATGAAGCATGAATTGGTGATAGATAGTATTTAAAAGTTAATTTATGTATAATTGGTTATAGTTAAAATGATCATTTGGTGTTAATCATGTTTTAATGAGTGTGCTTAGTTAATTTATGTATAATAACATTGATGATTCTGGTTTGAGAATTGAATGAGCTTGTGAATGTTATTGTTATGATGTATATATGGTATAAAATTGATGTTGTATTTAGAAGTGAAGAGTAGGCTGAGTTGTATGTTGATTTTGATCCTTTAGATAGGCGATATTTTGAAGTAAGTGTCGAATGAGAGGAATTAAGTTTTTGGGTCTGTTGTATGGTCATGTTAAACTTCTTTGAGCTTTGAGATAGTAGAAATATGGTGTAAAACTATGTAGTAGTTAATAAAGTGCGTTTTGTATGGTTTTTATTTCATTTTAGGGGTTTTGTGCTTAAGAAGAAGGTTTGGGGTTTGTTGATGGGTCATTTCTGACTTGTTTAGACTCTCAAGTTGCTAAAGAACCCTAATTCAAAAGACACACCCAGTTTTCCCCAATTTGTTTTCTCAATTTCTTAATTCAAAGAAAGGGGCCGTGTTTAATTACAATTTCTCCAATTTCTTTAATTAAAAAATATTAATTTATACATCACAATCCTTTATTAACCATATTACTTATGTCACGTCATTAAAAAAAAACACCATCAACATGTCACGTATATGTCAATCTAACAACATTGTTCCAATTTAACAACGAGACTCTAATTGTACCAATTTTACAAAAAATAGGATCCAATTAAAATAAAAAAATAAATAAAGAACTTATTTAAGATTTTAAGAAAAAAAAAACTGATTAAACCAATAGATAAACATATATATGAAAGAGATAACAAAGAAGGAATTTTGTTACTCATTGATCTAAAAACCTCATGTAAAAAGAAAGATATGAAATACTTAAATGTTGTGGATTAAATTAATCATAGTCATATCAAAATGGAGTTAATGTTAAGTTTTATTGTTATGTATGCATCAATTAATTATATTTTAATAAGTTTAATATATATAGAAAGACCCAAAATATATGATAAAGTTAACTTTTTTTTGGTCTATTTTAAAACTAAGTCGTATTGTTTGTGGCCGACCATATATTCAATCAATAATTCCAGTTGGACAAAGGTTGAATAATAATTGCAATCATTACAGTGCCATAGTTTTCAAGATTTGGCATAAAGTCAATATCACCATGAACATTAATTATAATTCATAAAAATTCCCTTCACTTTCCTTTCCTTTAATAACGTATAAAGTATGGAAGATTGGACTAAAAGAAAGTGGAAATAATGCATTTTTCTCAAAAAAATATTTCAGTACATATTATATTTAGACTAATTTCTTTATATGATTTTTCAAAAAAATAAGAAAAATATTATAATATTTAAATAGATTAATGACAAACTAAATTGTAAAAAAATTATTTAAGTTTTCTAAATTTTAATTTTTTTTCCTATATTTAAACTAACTTTAACTTTTAGGGAAAAATATTTTTATTTTTTTCTCTTAAAATTCATAACTTTTCAAAAAAAAAAAAACTATGTTCAACTTCAAATATTCTGAACTTTCATTTGGATTTCACTTTCCATCAAATTTGTCTCAAACTCTCTAATGTTCATAAAACGGCCTTCCAAACACATGATGGTCATTATGAGTATTGCGCAATGTCCTTTGGCTTCTGTGATGCTCCAACAACATTCCAATTTACATGAATAACATCTTCAGGCCCTTGTTACGTAAGATCATTATTGTTTTTTTTTACAATATCTTGGTCTTCAATACCGATTTTGCTTAGCATTTGTCACATCTTCATCAGGTATTTAAGATACTAAAATGCAATCAGTTCTACTTGCAACCTCATAAGTGTTCTTTTTTCCAATCACAGATCACCTATTTGGGGCACATTGTAACTGATGGGGGTGTGTCTCCAGACCTTGCAAAAAGCTATGGTTCAGTGGCCAACTCCCTATTGCATTAATGGACTACATGGATTCTTGGGATTAATAGGGTTCTATCGAAAGTTTGTACGTGGGTATGCAGCAATCACCCAACCCTTGACAGACCTTCTCAAAAAGGGAATTTCACATGGTCTTCCATAGCTTAACAAGCATTTGATACACTGAAATCAGCTATGACTAGTATTATTGTTTTATCATTGCTTGATTTCGTTAAGACATTCTATGTGCAAACTAATGCCTCTGGATCAACAATGGGTGTGGTCTTAACTCAAACAATCATTCGATTGCCTATTTCAGTAAAGTGTTTTGCCCTCGTTTATCCAAGTTCTCTGCTTACGTCCGTGAGCTTCATGCCATTACAAGTGTTGTGAAACAGTGGCGCCAATACTTGCTGGGCCATTTCTTTATCATTCAGACTGATCAAAAGAGCTTGAAGGAGTTATTGACTCAGATTATTCACACTCCAGAACAACAACATTATCTTGTTAAGCTACTCGATTATGATTATGAAATTCAGTACAAACTAGGGAAGCTGAACATAGTGGCAGATGCTCTTTCACAATCCGATTGCCTTACTTAGGGTGAGATGCACATGCTCACTATCCCTCAATTTGTATTTTTGCGTGATTTAAAGGAATCACAGTTACTTGACCTAGATTTCATCCTCATGAGGGATAAATATTTCTCAGATCCTTCTTCATATCCTCATTTCCATTGGAATGACGAATTGCTTATTTACCATGGCAAAATATGGCTTATCGACAAGTCTAAATTCATTCCTTTGTTGTTAAGGGAGTTCCATGAGACACCTATTGAAGGCCATGTTGGGGTCAATAAAACTCTAAAACGGCTGAGTGCAAACATTTATTGGGGTCTATGGCCAAGGACGTTAAGGCATTTGTCTCTCAGTGCATTGTTTGTCAGCAAACTAAGTATAGTACTGAGCGTCCTAGAGGCTTTCTGCATTTGTTACCCATCCCGATAAGTATTGACCATCTTCCTCCTAAGTCCGTGGAGAATAGTCCCTTTGTCACTCCGTTGGCTATTTTGGATTTTAAAATAGTAACCGTGGATGTCGTTCCCACTCACTTTGCCTTGGTTTAGTGGAACAAGTTGTCTCCAAATGACACGTCTTGGGAAAAATGGCATGACCTCAAATCACTGTATGACCTTGAGGACAAGGTCCTTGTCGAAGGGGATTGTATTGTTACGAAAGGTCCTTTGGATGATGGTACTAGGCGCAAAAGATTAGTAAAGAGACACGTTGGGTGGTCTGATTTCATTCATCATTAATATATCCCATTTTATTATTTTTGTTGGTGTTTGATGTTCTAGAAGAAGTTAGTTATGGTTTTTGTTATTGTGTTATGTGGCCTGCGCGCCACCTGTCCTAGGGTAATCTTTGGAGTCATTACTTTATTTGTTGTATTGTGCATTGGAGAAAAGGTAGAAAGAAATATTTCATTCTCTTCTCTTGGCTTTTCTTAAGAGGTAGCCTGACCTCGAATTCAGGACTCATTACTTTTTTGGTAACATAGTTTGAGACTCTTCATGATCTTTTGAGCCGTGTCTAGGAGGTTGAAATCATTTCTTTCGTCGCCAAGACTAGTGGTTTCCTATTCCAACCATGTATGAGGAGCTAACCGAATGTACTTGATTTGATATGTTTTTTTTATACTCTGGGTTTTGCTTGTGATTCTTGTTTTGGGAAATTGATATTGTGTTATAAGTTATGTCCACGTTCATGTTCTAGTTACTTTGAAATTAAAATTTTGATTTGTGGAAACTCTCTAAAATTGGGTTCAAAGGTATTTGAAATTGGGAGATTAGTATATATATATATATATATATATATATATATATATGTAATTCATGTAAGAAATATGCTTAAAACCGCTTTAAATTTTGCTTGTAATGAAAAGAGAGGAGTGGACGTTTGATATTATGGATTATCTTGCGACAGTTTGTATGATATATTGTAACGATTAAATGTTTAATTGTTGGAGTGCGTATGTTAACTGTGTGGTAGGTAGAAACATTATCTAGGAATTAGTTGGAATTACACTTAAGATCAAAGCCTCTATTTCTTCTGTGGGTGTAGGACTACTCAACTGATATGGCTGCAAGGGTAGGATATGTTATTCCTGGGGTTGAAACTCAAGGGATGAGATGTTGGTGAAATTGATTTATGTGATAACCATCTAGAATTAGTATGAATGTCACATTGTGGTAACAATGATATGCGGTTGTGGTTATGTCCTTGGGCATGTCTTTTTGCCATACATCTTTAATCTGGGGTTGTACCTTTCCTCTTTTAAAGAGGTAGAAAGATAGTCACATTTCCTCTTTTGAGGGTTTAGAAAGGTAGTCACATTTCCTCTTACAGGAGGGTAGAAAGGTGGATCTCTTCATCTATAAGAGACGGTGGAAGAGGTAGGTCTCTTCGTCCATAAATGGCTCTAGAAGAGATTAGAATTTGAGTGTTGTCCTTTCCTCTTTCGAGGGAATAGAAAGGGACAAATGTGTCGCCCGTAGGGTTCCGATTCATGATGAGTTTAAAGCTGATATGAACAGCTCGATGAGTAGAGGAGATGGGTCTAAAGTTGCGGTGAAGGATCACTTGAATGATTATGTTTTGATAAACATGAATGGTGCGGTGAAGTTTGGAAGAAGACATATATTTATAAAGATGGTTGGTATTGGCACAAGTTATCCTTAATGGATATGTTGTGTAGAACTAGTGGTTGATCAGGGTTCCTTATAAGTGGATGTATGGATGGTTATTATATTACTTGTTATATTCTTCTATGTGTTGATGCTAAGGACTTAACATCTGAGAAATAAGTTTTGTATTAATGTTTGATGTTTATTTTGTTAATTCACCCATATTTGTTTATTGTGGTGATTTGTTGTTACTACAATAATCATATAATGGATTATAGAGGAACATATGTGAATATAAGAGCTTATTAATCTGAGTAGACTATGTAACAGGAGATTAACTATGGATATTTGAAGAAGAAAATTTTTATGATTTTATATTTTAACAAGTGTATTTAACACTTTAAATTATGAAGATTATTTGTAATAATTATGTTTTGTTTACAAAAATTGTTGTATTTGATACGTTTAAGTGGTTCTTAGAATTAGGATATTATAACCTATTTTGATATGTGAACACCATTTTTTTTTAATAAATTATATTATTTTGTTTACCTAAAACCTATAAATTATTAATTACCTAATCTGTATTATCGAATAATTTAAATGGTAGTATATTAGTTTTAAATATTAAATTTAAATTATACTCAATTGATAATATTGAACTCAAAATCGATCCAAACCGCCATATGCTCTATGCTCTGCCTTACCGTCACCAACTTCACATTAACCCTTATCTTTGTTCACAGTGATTAGGTTTCGTTGCTTCTTTTATTCATATACAGTCAACTTACTACAATTTTTGTGTTATTTGAGGAGCATATCATTACGTCAAGAACCAATTTTTGTAAGAGGACAATTTGGATTTTCAGAATTAAACTTAGAAGCTGTCATGGTATGTGTTATTATCTTTTGCATTTTATTTTTTAACTTTATAAATAAGATACTTTATTTTGTAAATTCGTAATCGGATATTGCAAACAATATTTTTTTATATATGTTGTTTTATTATTATTTTTTCATTAAACGGGTTGTATTTAAAAGAAATACTTCACAGCTAGGATAAAAATTATGTAATAATTATATAATAGTTAAAATTTAAATTATTTACATTTTTGTTTCGATATGCAATTATATAGGTAATATATATATATATATATATATATATATATATGGGTTAGTGTTTATTTATATATTTATTAAAGGATTAAACATGTTTTTAATTTCTAAAATTAGATGCAAAATTTGTTTTTATTTCAAATTTTGTTATATTTTGGTCTCCAAACTATAAAAATGAATGGATATAATTATTTTAATTCAATAAGACATTAATTTTTGTGTGTGTTAAATGTTGTTTTTTATTAACATTTGAGTTAAAACATGTCAAATGGTGTAAACAATTCAAATACCAAAATGAAATGTCATTTAACACATTAAAAGAATTTCATGCAATTGGGTTAGAAAAAACTATATTTATTCATTTTTATAATTTGAAGACCAAACTACATCAAAGTTTCTCACACTGACATTGACGAATTTCAATTTTAGGTCCAAGTTTAGGTAATAAAAACATATATTGTTAACCCTTTGATTGAAAGAGATTTAGAAGTTGAAAAAAGAAATAATAAATGCTTGTAAGTTAATAATTAAGTTTTAAATAGAATCATTGTAAAAAAAAATTATAGGTTTAGAAAGTCAATATATTTATAAAAATGTAACAAGTAAAAATTATAAAAATACAAAGGATAAAGTATGCACAAAAATATAGAATAGACTTTCTAAAAAATATTAAAGATAAACTGTGCATATATATGTAGAATAGACTTGCTAAAATTACAAATCAATATATGGAGAAACTGATATAATATATATTGTTAGAGTCGTCTAATTGATATATCAACAAACTAGTCTGATATATGTTATTAGATTTGTTTAATGAGTCTTACCGTACTCATCTAATCAATATATAAAGACACTCATCCAATGATATGAAAAGATTAATCTAATATATGTATATATTATGAGACTAGTTTAATTATGAATAAATTTATTTAATCAGAAAATGGATAGTCTTTATCTCACTATTGATCTAATGAGAGAATGGATAATCTTTCTCCAACTGTTGACCTACTAACTGATAAGGACGTTGCCACAAGACTTAGTTTTCCACTCACAAAAAAAAAGTATACTTTTATCTACACAATTACCTCCTTAAATATAAGTTTGACTAAACTTTAATTTTTGTGATCTAAATGAAAGGTGGTGTTCTGTATCGATGCAAAGGCAATATCCACCTACGAGTACAATAGCTCTAATAAGAAAGATGTTAGATGAGTTATAGCCCAAAGAGATTCTTAAGTCATACTTAGATTGAATCTTAAGAACATTTGTTGACTATGATTGATGACAAAATATTCAGTTATTGTGGACTCCTTACAACAAGATCGATCTCACTCCCTTTATTACTATTGGGGTTTATCCTATTAGTCCAGTTATAGCTCTTCTGATCTGTTTTTCCACATTAAAAGTATTTTAACAAAAAGTTTTAGAATGTTCTGAATAGTGTAGGTAAGTGAAATACATCTCTAAAATCTAGAAAAATAAAGAATACTAAGAAAATAGCAAAGAGATAATAAATGGTGGAATTTTGAAAATTTTATTCAGAAACCTCCTTTTCATCTCATTCCAAATGGGAAGGCCTTCATCTTGATCAGTTCTTCAGGCACTTCAGCTGGCTTCATGATTGAACACACCACTATTCCATTATGTGTTTGCGAGGATCTGTTCCAGCAAGTCCATAAAATTTAGGTAACAAATGTATTAGGCCTGATTTTACCTCATAACTGATTGCGCCTTCCTGCAATTGTCGCAGCATTACGCACAAAGGTTTGCATCCAATATCTGGATTAGCTAATTCCTTCAAAGTTCTCTCTCCATTTGCAGCCACCTCTTCAAATTCAGATTGATCGGTTTCTTAGTTGGATGAAGCTGTATCTACGATCAGGTGATTCTCCTATTTTTAATTTTAAAATCGTGACTAGTTTTTAAGTTTCGGTAACAAATTTTTTATGTGTTAAAAATTATTGAATAAATTTTGGTAAATTTAAATTGCAAGATATTACAAAGCAATACACAATATGATTAATAAATCAAAAATTATTTTCGACAACTTATCCTACACATTGATATTGTTTTAGTATATTGTCGTGGTCTTCCTTCCAATTGTTGAATATATCTTGTTGTTCTTGTCTTGGTTTATGACCTTTGATAATAAGCTTGTATTATCTTGATGTTCAACTTCCACATTGTTTGACATTTGTGTAACTCTTAAACAACAACAATCCATTTGACAACAGTAACAAAGATTAATTAGGTCCAAGCAGTAATACTTTGATGAAGTTGTTATGGTAACATGCAGGAACAAGAATGTTCGGAAAGTTGTTTCTCAACATGCTATCAGAATATGCGACAGAAAGAAAACCATTTTAGAAAGATACGTTAATGAAGTTTATTCCCTGTCGTTGCTTCCCACGCCTGTAAGACATGATTCACAATTTCTTCTACTCCAACCTTATGCTTCACCTGCACATACATTTGTAAATCAAGTTGAGAAGAAAAGAGGTGAAAAATTAAAGGATTGTTTGTAGTCCAAGACCATGATAAAGATGCAGATTATGAGTGATAAAAAACAGTTTGATTAGGATGCTAGAAATTGGAAAGCTGAAAAAAAGAGTCCAGTGAGGGTTGAATAAGGTGCAGCTCACACAACCAGCTTTGCTATTACTTCAATGCTAAAAGGAAGTGGATGATAATTGGGATCTGTATACAAATTTGCATTAGAACACGTGCATGATGTGGAGAACTAATTACTGGTGTAAGACAACAGGTCGAAGTTTGTTTAAGCAAGGGAAAAATGCAATCAAAATCCAAAGTCAAAAAGGTTAGTGTTATAAACATTCCAGACGTTACAAGCAAGCATTGTAACTTAAAAAATAACAAGAGAAAGTACAGTATTGCCAATAGAATGTTCACTTCTGTATATTTATTGCCACAAAGCATGCAAAAACTGGAGACAGAGGCCTAAGTGAAAAGCTGAAACTTGGATATACCATGGGGTTTAAGTGTATTACGCCACAATTAAGATTTATAACACCATTTTTCCAATAAATGATGTTCTTAACTAACCTGTGCAAAGACAAATGGTCCTCCATCTCTCATCCGCAAAGCATCCCGCTGCATCACTGCTAAATCAGCCCCAATTGCCGGAGCAAGGTCAGTCTTGTTTATCACCTGGAATAAAGTCCAACCAGTTCCACAATCATATTCTAAAATCTTGCAACAAGGATTGTATACAAGTATTGATGGATCTGTAACAAGAACAGTGCAAGATCTATGCAAATAGCACCTACAAGCAGATCGGCTTGTGTGATTCCAGGACCACCTTTCCTAGGAATTTTATCACCACCAGATACATCTATTATGTAAATTATGTAGTCAGCCAATTCCCTGCTGAAATTGGCAGCCAGGTTATCTGTAGAAGAACGAAACTCAAATGAATATCCAAATCTCTTGGGATCTAACGTAATTTAAAAATCAATCACATATCTCAGAACACACATAACTAATTCATACAAACAATCGTTTAGCTTGTTCAACATCTGGTTAAATGTAAAAATCATCCAAAACATGTTAACTAGATCCTAAACATAGCAACCAAAGATCATGTATTTATAAGAGTGAATAAACTTAATAACATGTGAGTAAACTTAATTAAATTGTAGAAATTAATTAAAAATTAGATAAAGAAAAATACCTCCCCCAGATTCACAAAGAAGTATATCTGCTTTGAAGAGGTTAGAAAGCTCCTCCAGAGGTCCAAGATTAATACTAATGTCTTCTCGAATGGCAGCATGTGGGCAGCCCCCAGTTTCCACAGCGCGTATCCTTTCTTCTGGAAGAGCTTTGTGCTTCACCAAGAACTCACCATCCTCTTTGGTGAATATATCATTAGTCACCTGAAACAAACAAGAAAGCAAAGCACATTCTTTTTGTTTTGCTTTTGTCAAATTAAGAGTAAAATTGGAAGACAGAGAAGGTGGAAAAACTCACAGCAGCGAGACTGTAGTTATCCCGAAGGAATTCACAAAGGGCCAACATGAGAGCTGTTTTCCTGCATTGCCATGAAAATGAAAAAGGGTTTAACTTTTGAAGGGTTCTGCATAGACAGAAAAAGAGAGACCCACCCAGTGCCGACAGGTCCACCAATTCCGACAGTGAAGGCTCTTTCGTTGAAATTCCTGTTAAGAGGAGGGGCTCTTCTGCTGAAGAAGCCAGGAGAGTAGATGGGTTCGTGAGAATGAGGCGCCAGACCATCATGGCTGTGGTACACCCTACCATCCTTGCCTACCCATGACTTCCCCTCACCCTTTTCACCGTCATGATCATGTTCGTGATCGTGATCATGACCATGATCATGATGGTGGTGGTGGTGGTGATGTTCGCCGTGAGAAGCCATTGAATGTGTCTGATGTTAACTGTCACTGTGATGGACTCTGGAAATAGAAAGCAAACTAAAGGACAAACCGCTTCCAATCCAAACACTAGTCAAATATACAGATTTTTTTTTTCTTGTGTGTTTTATGGCTGCAATTTTCCTTTAAATTTTAAGAAAATAATTTATTTTCTAATATTAAATTTAAGATCAAAATTAGTTTTAAAAAACGGTTCTTAAATTTTGAATTTAATATTTTTATACCATGTCACCTTATCTATGATGTAATTCCAGTGATTTTGTTTAATAAGATGTAAAAAGATTTATTGGATTTGCGACTTTTATCTTACCACCAGCAATATTAGTTTCTATTTTCTTAGATGAACATACAAGTTACACTTCAAAAAACCAACTAAATTTAAAGAACTAAAATAGATTTTAGAGAATTGTTTTTTAATCTTTGAAATAAGTGTTTATAAATTGAAATTGTATTTTTCTAAATTTGAAAATTTAAAATATGACAATATTTCACTCTTTCTATGTCATATTTATATTTTCTAATTTAAAATAATGCATTTCAAACTAAAAAAATAGAAAAGGTGAAAATTTTATTGGACCAAAATAAAAATTTAATAAAAAATATGGTTTATCCTATAAAATATTTAACAATTATTTCTCATTAATTTGCATAGTTAACTAATGTAAAGCATTTCTTCCTAAAGTAAAAGAATTAAATACATTTTTTCACATTTAATTTATTTGTTTATATATTGAGATTTTTTTATTATTTAATAGATTTTTATTTTCTATCTGACAGATATTTGGAGATAGATTAATTAAAAATATTATGAAAAACGCAAAGAAGATTTAAAATATGTATTGTGAAACTTTATATTCTTACAATTTTATAATTTAATTATACTTAATTGATATTAATATAACATGTCAATTAGGTAGGTAGATTGATTCAGCCTTATCTTACTATAATTGTATAATTTAACTACACGCAAATAATATTAACTATAAAATCTTATATAAATACATTATATTTCTTTAGTCTTATCTTATATATTATTAGCTTGGTTATGGAAATTCACAATCACAAAAGCAGATGAAAAAAAATTGTAAATTATTATAGAGTGGAAATTTAATTGTTATTTTTTGTATTATTGATGGAAGGTGATTGGTGATTGCTCATGGTTGGTTTCAAAGCTCAAAGTCCAATGCTCAAACGTGAACACTAACATGGTTGAATGAAGAAGACAAATCTAAACTTTGTTTTTCTTTTCTTCTTTAATTCACATTAACACACCCAATGCCACAGTTTTGTTTGTCATGCAAATCACACTTAAACCATACATATATAAATATCACAAAAACTATCTCCAGTGTACTTTTGTTTGATAAAATACTTCAAGTCAATGCTAAACTTTGTTAATACAATCTTTTAATGCTAGTTTTGAATATTATTTTTTTATGTTGGTCGATTTTAAATAGTGTAGAAATTTTTATTTTTAATATTCAATATCATTCTAATTTTAATAAATTTTGTTCAATCTAATTTTTTTTAAACTTCTTTTTTCAACATCATCTAAACTTTTAAAGAAAAGATCAACTGCGTGTCATGTATTAGTGGCTCTTTTAATCTTTTAATTTATTATTAATTTTTAAAAATATTTCTTAATTTAAATTTTGTTTGCATAACTTAAGTCAATATTATGTCATGTCATAATGTATCATATATTAAGTCTATGTTAGTGTCACATCTCAGTGTCATATATTCAATTTCATTTCAAATTTTATTAATTTTGTTCAATTTAGTCCTAAATTTCATTAATGTTATTTAATTCAGTCCCAACTTTAAATTTTAGAAGAAAAAAATCTTCACTGCTTTTAAAATTAAATGAAAAATTCTTCATTTTTTTTAAAATTAAAAGCAAAGTTTTCATTATTTTTAAAATTAGAAGAAAAATCTTCATTATTTTTAAAATTAGAAGGAGAATTTTCATGATTTTTAAAATTAGAAAAACAATTCTTCATTATTTTTAAAAAGTTTAATGTTTTGGTAGGTCCCTATTTTTGTCTAGAATTTCAAATAGGTCCCCTTCTTTTTCGGCGTCTTAATTGAGTTCTTATTTTGTCAAAAATGCATCAATTAGACTCTTACCGTTAAATTGGACTTAACAACGTTAATGTATACTTGACGTGGCACGGTAGACTGTCTTTTTAACTGACGTGGCTGAATGATGTAGGTTTGGGTTATCTCTCTTCTGTGCATCCATCTTCAGTTAATGAAAGTTTAAATTATTTGACTTTTTATTTTCTTCTGAAATTAGTTCTTAATAAAAAGTTTATTTGATTAGTGCTTAAGCAATTTTCGATTTCAACTTTACCTCAAGAACTCCAAGAATTGATTGTAAAGTACATAAACGGGCAACCGTAAACATGACTTGCAATTAGGGTTTGGAAACGAAATAGATTGAAACTGGTGTCTGCAACTAAAACAATTGATCATAGTTTCCCCTTGATTGGTCACCAGCTCACAACCAGATAAGCCTCTGGCAACATTCTCTTCTCATGTTGCCTTCTTCGCAATGAGGCTTCTTCTTCCTCATCAAGCACGTGTGCCCCCTTTCTCCTTCTCCCAATATGCGAGCCATACCCTTCACTTGAAGCACTACCGGTTGAATAGCCTCCGACAACCGCACTGGCTTCCATTGATGCGTTCATTGTTGCGTCTAGCCCGTTGCCAACGACACCATTCCATTTTTCTTCTACTAAGCCCCAAATCGGGATCCACGTGTAGCCTCCACTGAAGACAACACCGCGCCGCTCGGGGCTTCAGCCGCGACCACACTAGTCCTCCTCCATGTCACCGACAATTTTCCCCTCTACAGCACCACCACCATTTCGGCGGCGATTGGAGGTGGCCACTGACCATTAACACTCTTATGTTTGCCCCATGTGTGATTTTACTCTCTGATCATATTAACATGTTTTTTGGTGTTCTTTTTTTCAGAATAGGTTGATTTTTGTCTAAAAAAATTTGATTTTTTTCAAATGGGCACGGATGAAATCGACAGCATGGCACCGAGTTTATCTCTTATGCAAGAAAGTGGGAGCGTGGTTCGAGGTTCAGAGCAAGCGAAGGAGGTTGGGGAAGATGTTAGGGGTTTGAGAAGTGAGGAGGGGTGCGGTGGGGTTGCTGTGAATGGGGATGGGTTTTCTAGCATTGAAAAGCAATGTTTGGGTGATGAAGGGGTTGTTAACGGTGAGGAAGGAAAATATGAATAGTAAATATGATCAATCATAGTAAAACCATTAATATTGGGTTGGAATTAATGAATGGGAAGAGAATAAGATTAGAACTATAGGGGAGTATCTCTTTGTGTTTGTGAAAAATCATGGTGAAAAAGACAACAACGATTGATGCCCATGGAGAATAATAAAGGAGAAATGGAAAATGGAATATGAAGTTCTGATGATGAAGATGAAGATTGGTTGTGTCTAATGTTGGAGGGGAGTTGGAACAGTGATGGCGAAGAGGAATTTTTGGAAAGAAAAAATGGAAATGGAAATCTAATATAATCTTTCCAGTTTTACCAGATTTTTTTGTTGTAATTCTTTTTAGAGATGAAATAATTATTTTCTTTTTTCAGTTTCTGGTGAATGAGAGAGAAGAGAGAGAAACATAAGGGGAAGAGGATTTCGATTTTTGATGAATGAGAGAGAAGAGAGAGAAACATATGAGGGCAAAGAAGAAAATAAAAAGTCAAATAATTTAAACTTTCAAATAATTTTAAAATAACCCAAATCCACATCATTCAGTCGTCAGTTAAAAAGACAGTTCACCATGCCAGTTAAGTATACATTAACGCTTTTAGGTCCAATTTAACGGTAAGGGTCTAATTGATCCAATTTTCAATAAATAAGGACTCAATTGAGACGCCAAAAAAGAAAGAGACCTATTTAAGATTTTGGACGAAAATAGGGACCTACCAAAACATTAAACCTTTTTTAAAATTCGAAGAAAACTTCTTCATTATTTTTAAAATTATAAGGAAAAATTTTCATTTTTTTAAAAATTAGAAGGAAAATTCTAATATATTCGAAAATTAGAAAGAAAATTCTAATTTATTTTTAAAATTAGAAGGAAACTTTTTTAAAAAACAATTAGAAGAAAAATTCTTCATTATTTTTAAACCAACTCTAACCGTATTTTTTATATGTAGAAAAAAAAATCAAACATAAATCTAATAATTATATTCCAATAATATAATTAGAGTTGGTTTAAAACTAATGAAAAAAATATTTAATAAAAATGTTGTAACATCCCAAAAATATAAATTTAAAACTATATATCAAGGAGTTAACATGTAATAATATGATAGAACAGTTAAAGAGTAATACTATGAATTTAGGATATATAAAATACCCATATAATTAAAATTGTACACATACTGGGAGTTTTATACAAATTCACAAAATAAAGTTCGTATCAAACGGTTATACAAAAGACTATACAAGCCGAACGATTTACTAAACAAAATAATTAAAAAGAACCTATTGTTCAGTCAGTCCTGCACTATCTTCATGGTGTTCACTCTGCAGTGCTTCCTCCAATGAGCCTTCATCACCTTCTACTCACATTCATAGAATGATCATCGCAGTGAAGAGAACAACTGAATGGGTAGACAAGACAGGACAAACATAGTAGGGTAAGCTTATGTAATTTAATCATTTCAGTCAAACAAATCACTTAAACAGAGGTGAGAATAAGTAAAACAAATATATCCAGTTATACAATTATCATCAAAATAATTCAGGCAATGACCGAACGTATAACCATATAATAATCAACCACTTTACACTAACTGTCTGGATTGTATGAATCATGTAGCTCGATGTGTTAACACCCGGGTGGTGTGGTAGCTAGGATGCACTCAACAGCTGCCACCTGAGGTTAGTCCTTATATAGTCCATCTCAACCTTATTTATGGACAAGGACCTCCTGCCATTCCCACGCATGAATTACTCTTCTCTACATGAGTAGTAGTAACCACAGAATATCAGAATAAACGACAGCAGAGATTGACCATGTTCATACTTTACAAACCACCACCATTTATGAGACATTCCTCCTTGGAATTCTCTTTCACAACCATGTTGTTCATTTCATATAAATAATTAAATTCCATAATACTTGTCCACCAATATAATCAAACAGAACAACATAGTAAAAATTATGATCATAAATAAGAATTAAAGGAAATAATACTATAGCCTATGAACATGATCGAACAGTAAGAACAACCTCAACTCAAGAATCATGACCGAATGGTCAAGTAACAAGATGGCTCCAATTTGAGCCGAATACTAAAGACTTAACATAATACTTATACCTTAGGCCGAGTATTTTAAGCTTAGGCCGAACACTTTGGAGCTTTGGCCGAGCACTTAAAGCTTAGGCCAAATACTTGGATCTTATGCCGAGCACTAAGACTACTAAACTGAGTTCTCTTCAAGAAACCGAGTGTTAGTACGAGACCGAACACTCTTTCAGAAATGAAGTGCCCGTACAAGACCGAACACTCTTTAAGGAACGAGTGTCAGTACAAGATCGAACACTCTTTGAGAGACCGAGTGTCGGTACAAGACCGAACACTTTTTGCTAATGATTTATATACTTAAAATTTGACAATGAGAAATAACATCACATCTCTTCACATACTTAAGACAATTAAATTCTTGAATACTTAGTTTATTTGAGTACATTGATTGGACTAACTATTAAGTAGAAAAAGGAAACCTTACTTACCGAATGCTTGCTTTCATAATACTAATAGGAGACCGATCAGTCATCAACTGAAACCTTCTGCAGAAAGAGAATCCAATCAAGACCGAATGTACTAGGAGGAAAACCGAACAGTCATAAATGACCCTCGGCCACAGCTACAGAATTTTGTAGAATTTAGCAGAGTTAAGACTAACCCTATTACCACCTAGTTCTTGCCAATTTATCACATATTAACTCATTCAAACAAACATGCAATATCACAATATCAACCAATTTATCAACATACCATCATTCAAGCATACAACCATCCAAAGCAAAGAATCATAATTAAATTACAAGCTTCCCTTACCTCTTTGACCGAACCGATCAACGTTTATCTTTTCCATCAATTGCTTTAACACCATAAAATCTTAGGGACACCTAAAGTTTACCGATTTGTGAGAAAAGACCACCCAATAGATAAAAGATGAAGTTAGAAAGAAGAAGAGAAGGTTGAAGAATACATGCAACCAGAAACATGGCTTGCATGTACCAGAATATAGAATTTCTAGGGAGAGGATGAACTTATAGATTCTAGACTGGATTTTGATCGGTGGAAAACGATGATCTTGCCTCACAGATTGTTTAGATGGTGTTCGTTTGGGAAAAATATGAAGTAGGAAAGAAGAATTCTAGAGAGAAGGAGGAGAAAAATAGAAGCTTGTGTTTTAGAGAGATGGGGATTTTGAGAAATGAAGGGATGAGATGCGTTTTGGAAATCTATAAGGTGTTCAATCCCTTTTATTGAGACATTTGCCATTCCCCTTCCACATGTCATTTTTGGGGGTTGACAAATGTGAATTTTAATAAAATTTAAATTTAGTTTCAATTTACAAAGAGACAAAATTGGGATTGAATTGAACAAAATTAATAAAAATTGGGACTAAATTGAACAAAATTAATGAAAAATAGGACTGAATTGAATATAAGACGTTGACACGTAGCATTAATTAACAGTGTCACATGGTACTAATATTATCTTGACATGTGAGACTAACACTAAATTGACACGCAGTACTGCCACATGACACAATGTTGACTTGATATGTGGACAAAGTTTTTAAATTAAGAAAAAATTTTAAAATTTTTTAGAAAATTAAAATAATTAATAAACTAACATGTGACACACACTATTCATCTTTTGTTAACAATTTAGACAATGTTACCAAAAAGGACCAAATTGAATAAAATTTACCATAATATGGACCACATAAAACATCAACAAAAAATAGTCTCACATTGAACAAAATGGACAAAAATAGGAACCAAAATAGTTAGTATTGTCAAAATGGGTCACCCAGCCCGGCTCACCCAGCTCGACTCACCATCGGTTGACCACTTAGTAAGTCAACCTAACCCGACTCATTTATGGATGGGTTGGTGAGTCAACACGGGTCACCACGAGTTTAACCCGGGTGAATCGGGTCTTTAGTGGGCCGGGTTCAATTTTGACCTGTGTCGAAATTTGCAATTTTTTTTAGCTCAACCCGACTAAAACTTGTGGTAGGTCAGACTGGCCCATGGGTTTTAACTCGTTTTGACAACACTGAAAATAATATTTAAGTCTTATTGTTATTATTATTTTGGTGATGAAAAATGGAAATATATAAGTAATTAAAGTTACTTATGGTTGATACAAACACGTAGTGTTTTGTGGCCTTGTTGTCTGCCATGCAAAATTGAGTATTATCGATAAAATACTCAAAGCTCCATCCCTCCTCTTCCAAGAGTCCTCCACCCCAACCTCTTTAGATATTCTTTGGTTGCATCAACACTTCAAGATTTGAGAGCTCCCATTGAAATCATGGTATTTTACATCCATTCTCCATTTTGCCATATCTAAGCCTACTTTCTTCGTTCATTTTGAATTTGAATAAATGATATATATTATATTTAACCTTAAGGAAGTCTTTCTTCAACCACCTATTTTGTCAAATTACAAATATGGTTGGTATATAATTACGCATGGACCATATCTCTATGAACCAAATCCCTAGATAATATCTACAAATTAAATTTGTAAATAAATTACCTATAAATTTGATCTACATATAATTACATACAAAAGTTACATACATATAAAGTAGTATGAAATTATTTTAGAATTTGAATAATTTGTATGTATCTTTTATCTAAAGGGATTTACCTACGGATTTAGAGGTAAATTTGATTCTTTTTACGAATTTCAAATATTACCAATGAAATTCAATAGTAGGTAATTGTCATTTTTCTTATAATGATTAATTATATACATTAAAAATCATATTAAAATCATTAATTGTTATTAATTATATGTAATATGATTAACTATACATATAAATTTTGTTATATTTATATAATTAATTATGATAAAATATTGATTATATTTCTTAATCTATTTATATTATTTACATGAGTTATGAAAAGAAACATAATTTAATAGTTTTGCCATAAACATGACGAGTCTAATTAAATATGATTTTAGCTTATAAACATGTTTTATATCACTAGATTCACGACTTAAAACAAATTTGTATTGAAAAACACGATATTTATTCTAGTATCAAATTATCATATAAGTATATAACACTAGTGCGAAAACAACGTATAACGTCACGCGTTTAACGTTGAACCACTGAATAGCCAACGTTAAAAATGACCGGTGACATTTTTGTAAATAAATGCAATTATTAAACGTTGTTTATAATTGTAATTCGATGTAAAAGAATATAAAGCGTCAATGCCCCAACCTTAGACGTTAAAAGGTTAGTGAATTCAATAAAAAAATTGAGTGGAAGATTGAAAATTCATTCACTTTATCTTAGCGTGCGAGACCCTCTTCTCTTTTCAAACTTTTCTCGAACGAAGTTTGACGACCATCACAGGTAATCTTTCTTTCATTTGATACAACTGTTAATTAACTACTTTATGTATGATTTTCGTTTATTTTGACCGATTATTTTCATGCTCTTGTCTTTCATAGACGCATTCTGCTTTCTCTATCACGAGTGACGACACTTTATTACAATGAACCCATCTTTTAAAAGTTAGTTTTCGTTTTCGTTTTGAATTGTTGAACTTGTTTGTTGTTGTTTTTTTTAACTTGTTTATGGTTGTTGTCTGGTTGAACTTGTTTGTTGTTGTTTGATTGAACTTGTTTGTTATTGGTTATTGTTGTTTGTTGTTGATCAAAGTTCATGCTTTATAAAATTCCAAAAATTGAAATTTTTTGTTTTTCTGCTTTTCAGATCTCGTAGAGTTGTAAAAAAGATCACAATTAATTAAAAAAAAATTGATTAATGTCAAATATTGACAAAATTCGATGTTAATATAACACCGTATATTGAAAAAATTCGACGTTAATTTAACACCAATTTTTTTTAAATTCGACGTCAATTTAACGTCTCCTGATATGATGTTGTTTGCGAATTTGCCGTTAAAACCCTAAAATATTCGACGTTGTACGCGATTTTTGTACTAGTGTAACTTAAACTTTTGCAATACTTTTTATATTTATTTTATGTTAGTAAAATATATAATATTAAAAGATATTTAGGGGTTGAGAAAATAAATAATAATATTTTTAAATTTATGGTTCAATTTTGAATAGAATCAATGCGGAAAGTAATTTATAGGTTTAGAAAGTAAATATGTATGAAAAAAATTTAAATAGTAGATTTTTTTAAAAACACAAAGGATGGAGTATGTGCAAAAATATAGAGTAGGCTTTCTAAAAATACTAAAGAAAAACAATGAAAAATATGTAGAGTGGACTCGCTAAAAAATGCAAATCAATGTATGGATATATTGATCTAATATGAAATGTTAGACTCATCTAATTAGTCCATTGATAGACTCGTCTAATATATATATATATCTAGATTCATATAATCAATGTATGTTTAGACTCGTCTAATATATATTACAAGACTCGTCTAATTAATGACTGGACAAACTTGTCAAATGTTAATAGACTCATTTAATTTGTGTATGAACAAACTTATCTAATGTATATTGTTAGACTTATCTAACAAGTTTATAAACAGACTTATCTAATGTTTGTTGTTAAATTCATTTAATCACTGTATGGAATGAGTCATCTAATCAGTTAATGGACACAATAATCTAATATGTATTAATAGACTCGTCTAATTTATGTATGGATAGACTTTTCTAATGTGCATTATGAGACTCATCTAGTCAATATATGAATTACTCATCTAATATGTACTGTTAGACTAATCTAATCAATGCATCAACATATTCATTGAATTTTTTTTGTTATATTCATCTAATCAATGAATTCCTTGACTCATATAATATCTTTTGTTATACTCGTCTAATCAACATATGGACTAACTTCTCTAATATTTTTTGTTATACTATTTTAATTACTGTATGAACAGTCTCGTCTAATATGTATTGTGAAACTCATGTAATGTTTTTTTATTATACTTGTCTAATCAATGAGTGGACAAACTCGTCTACATTTTTAGATCTTTCTAATTGTTTCACTATACTTATCTAATTAATGTTTGAATAGACTCGTTTGATGAGTATTGCAAAATTCACTTAATTAATGAATGAACACAATCATCTAATGTGTATTAATAAACTCTTCTAATATGTGTATAAAAAGAATTGCCTAATGTATATTGTTAGAGTTGTCTAATCAATATATGAATTATTCATCTAATGTGTATTGCTAGACTCATCTAATTAATGCATATTTAAACTTTTGTAATGTATATTGCAAAACTTGTCTAAATAATAAGTGTATTTAACCATAAGAATATACATATTATAATTTAATATAAAAAGTGTAATTTTTTGTAAGACAAAATTATTGCATGACATTTTTTTATATGATATTGTAAACAATTTGTCTTATAAATAAATATATATTACTTTTTAAATGATATTATTTAAAAAAGAGTAAAATATATTTTTTTAAATCTTATTTTAATAAATAACTAAGTAATTAGAAATCAAAAAAGGATACAATTAAAAATGAAAAAAAATAGTATAAAAAAAATTAATATTTTAAATATAAATTATTTTTATCTATCGATTTTTGTTATACTCATGTAGTGTTTGTTGTTAGACTAGACTAATCAATATACATATAATATATATTTCTGGACTCAACTAATGATAATATAAACACATTAATAATATATTTTAAGATAATTATTTTGTTAATTTTTACCTTTCGTTTCAATTTGATTAAACTAAAAAATTCTAACAATTTGAAGTTATAAATAGTAAAAGAATGAACTCAATTAATATAAAAAATTATAATATTAAGAACTATAATTTTTTTTATTATAAATCTTTCAAATAAACTATTAAGTATAATATTTTAGCATATTTTGTTACAATTATAATTATTTAAAATCTTATACAAAATTTGATGTATACATTATTCATGCTAATTTTTTACCAAAAAAATATCACATTAGTTTTTACATAATAAAAGTATGAATAATATTCAATAATAAGAATTTTTATACTAATTTAATATAAAATTGATAAATATAGTTTTTATAAAAAAAATGTAAGATAAAATTATTACATAACAATTTTTTTATAGGACATTGTAAACAATTTTTATTAGGGTTAAATATATTTTTGGTCTCGTTACTTTATGTGAAAATTGGAATTAATCTCTCTTCGATACTTTGACCTAATTTAATCTCTCAATTTTAGAAATGTGTAAATTTAGTATTTTTAACCAAAATTTGTTAAGTTTATTTGATGTTTCAAATGCATTTCATGATAACATTTGAATTTAACACATATTTTCTTCAATGTTAATTAAGAAAAGCGTTTGAAACCTTAAATAAACTTAAAAAAATTTAGTTAAAAGGACTAAATTCATGTTATTCTAAAGATAAGGGACTAAATTAGTCTAAAGTTTCAAAGATGGACTAATTCTAATTTTCACTAAAGGTTAAGAGACCACAAACATATTTAACCCTTTTTATTATTAATAAATATATTTTATTTTTTAACAATATTATTATATTAAGATATAAAAGTAAAATATATTTTCCTAAATTTAATTTTATCAAATGACCAAGTAATTAAAAATCATAAAAGAATATGAAAAATGAAAAAAAGATAGTATAAAAAAATAATTAATACTTTAAATATAATTTATTTTTTAATAAAAGGATAAAACTAAGAATGAATAAAATAACATAGAAAGAAATTAATAATTTAATTATAAGTTATTCTTTAATAATTTATTAAATGATCAATTAATTATAAATTATAAAAGTATAAAATTAAGAATTAAAAAATAATATAGAAATATATTTTTAATTTTAGGGTTAATTATTTAAAACTGAAATAAATGGATAAAAGAGTAAAATAACTTTTCTGTACTAAAAATTTAACTTTTTGGATGCTTGTCAACCAAATAAACATAGATAATAAAGTAAATTTTTGAGTATCTTATTCTCTTACATTATAATAGATAATAGATAATAGATAATAGAGGTGGTATTTCCAAGTGATAACAACTATAAGAAGTGAGTTCTTCTTCATGTGGGTTGTATGGTCAGTGACTATTATAAAAGAGAAGTCATCAATTATTACTAAAACCAACTCTAAAAGTAGTATGAAAATGAAAAAGGTCAAATTTCACTATGTAATGTTCCTAAAGACCAACAATTTTGTTGAAATATGAGATTCTATTGACAAACTAATAATGTCAAGGATTTATTAAAGACAATAAAGGAGCAATTTGTTACTTCTAATAAATCTCTTACTAACACTTGTAATGCAATTTTCATGGATAAAGTTCATTAGGATTATAGTAATATGTGATCATATCTTGCACATAAGGGATATCTCGTGATTCAATTGAAAGCGGAGGTTATAATGTTTGACTCTTTCTTAGTGCACTATATTATGTATACTTTGCCTCGTCTTTATGTTCCATTTTAAATTCTTCTGTAGATAAATGGTTAATTAATGAATGATTAACCATGTGTCTTCAATAAGAGGAAATGTAACTAATGAAAGAAGGAGAGAAGGTGAACTTGACTAGGTAAGTTAAGAGTAAGAAGAATCAAGTAAATCACAAAAGAAAAATTATTGCTCAATCATTCATAAAGAATGAGTCAAAGTTTTTCTTTTGTAAAAAGAAATGACATACAAAGGAAAATTGTCAAAAATTTAAGAATTTGCAAGAGAAAAAAGGTAATCCATTTATTTTTGTTTGTTGTGATTTTGATGATGAAAAACTAGAGCTGTCAAAATGGGTCACAACCCGTGAGCCAACCCGGGCCGTCACGGGTTCGGGCCGGATTGGGTTTGAAAAAATTGTATTTTTTTTATGCGGGTCAGATTTCAACCCGGCTCATGTGGGTTGAACGAGTGGTGGACCGGGTTGGCCCACCAACCCGCTTACCTAATTTTATTTTATTAAAATTTAATTTTAATTTTATAAAAAAATATTTATTATTATTTTTTTGCTTGAAAAATTTATTTAAGTTCCATATTTTCAAAATTAATTAAACATTCATGTTGGGAGTGAAATTTAGGAGTGAAATTTGAATTATAGAAAGTTTGTAATTTTTTTCATTTAAAAAAAATTGTAATTAAGTGACTTAGTAAGCCAATCCGTTTACCCACCAACCCGTGATTGGTTGAACCGAGTTCGAATTTTTCTGGTTCGCTAATAAATGAGCCGGGTTGGGTTGGCTCACTAAGTGACCAACCCGTGGTGGGCCGGGTTGGGTCAAGCCGGGTTACCCGTTTTGACAGCTCTATGAAAAAAACATTCTCCGACATAGCAAAAAACAATGACAATTCTTACAACTTTTTCCAAGTTTCTTAAAAATAACTTGAAACTTGCTTCTCAAATAAATAAGGTTGCTTGGAGAAGAATTAAGAGAATATTACTCTCATATATGTCCTCAAGAAGAAGAAAAACATATAAGTAATTCAAATTATCATCCATCAAAAGGTACGTCTTACAAGAGTCAAGAGGTCTTATTTACAAATGTTTAGACTCCTTGCACCTAATTATACAAAAAATGTGGTACATAAGCTTAAAGTGGATGTCCCAAAGCAATAAATCAATGCCTTAATTAAGCTTATTGTTAATTTCTCCCTAGTGATGTGGAACTTATGTACTTTAAGTTTTCTTCTTCATGACTTGGTTGTATTTGCCTCATTTTTTCCATGGTCTTGGACGTCCAAACAAAGCCCAATTGATGCCCAAACCCATACAACTTTTTACACAATTCAATAAAAATACAAACTAAATACACATATATACAATTTGTACAAGACTGAGAAGAAAGAAGAAAGTTCCTAATAGCTTACACCGTAAAGTAGAGGAATCTTCTTTGAGATTTCTTCTTTTTCAATTCTTCTAGCCATGAACCTTGTTAGGGTCCAATGTGATGCTCTCAAATTGTCCTCCATCTATATGTATCTTTAGTTTCAATGATACGTTTTGGATGTCTTTGTAGTTTTTAAGATTGAAGTAAAGCTAAAATATAGAAAACAAGTCAATAATGTAAGATCAAATCAAGATAAAGATATTATAGTACATATATCTAAGATGAACAAGCACCTTATCTAATTCTCTAAATTATAATGGTGTAACAAAAAGAAGAAATAAAACATTAAGAGAAAAAACTAAGCTCTAGAACTATTAATAGTTTTTGATTTAATATGTTGTTGAAAAATTTAAATTACACAAAAATCAAAAAAGAATGATTAAAATATTAATTACTAAATGACAAAATCAATTACTAATTAATTGATTTATGATTGATTTTGTAACTAATTTAGTGATTGATTTTGTGACTGATTCAATAAAAAAAAAGAGATTTTTTTATAAATTTTAAGCATGAATTTTAATAAATTTAACACAATTTGACTAAAACAACTCAAACATTTATACAAATTAATAAAAATATTGTGTTTACGATGATGTAATATAATATTATAATTCGTTTAAAGTAAAACAAAATATCATATAAAATCTTATAAAAGAGTCAAAGTAGAGATACTATAGATACAAAAATAATTAGCATGTTATCACGATTGTGTATTTTAATTTTGGTTAAATATGTTTTTGTTATTTAATTTTTTTTCAAATTGTACTTGTAATTTTCAAAATAGCAAATTGATGTCCTACCATTTAATATTACTGTTAATTGAACTCTAACGTCAAAAAAATTGTTCACTGTGTAATGCATGCGTATTTTTTAATAAATTATATGTTTAGTTTCTTATCTTTGTTAAAGAATAAAACAAATCATTTGTAGTCCTTCAACATCTCTAACCTTTTCACCAATTTTTTATTGGTCATAATCTCCCAGCTGTGTCTTTAATTTTAGTTGCTTCCAATAATATTTTTGTTTAAAAAACATCTTTAGGGGACTCTAAGATATTATAATTTTCATAAAATTTTATAAATTTACGTTTGTAATATCGCGAATCAACCATGCTTATATATTAATTTTGACGATAAAACAAAAAAATATAAAAAATTGTCAGAAGTGGGATTTGAACCCACGCCCTCTTTCGAAGACCAGAACTTGAGTCTGGCGCCTTAGACCACTCGGCCATCCTGACTTTGATGTTCTAAATTATTTCTGTAATTTAATATTTTAGTTGAGACAATGTAAAAACCTTTATCAAAAATATGAATTAACAAATTATATAATAAAGAAAGAGACGACTCCGCTGGGGATCGAACCCAGAATCTCTGGTTCCGTAGACCAGCGCCTTATCCATTGGGCCACGGAGTCATCGTTGTTTATAAGGTCATAAATTATTTATTTCACGGTTTATTGTAATTTTTCAATAAAGGAAATTGCCCTGACATAATCTGGAATCCCAAATATTTAAGTATCACAACGAACTTTCAAAAGTATTAAAGTTTGAGGAACTCTTCAGGAGTTATTTTTCTACCATGGTCTTTATTTTAAGGTTTATTAGTAAATGGAGTGTTTTGAATCTTTTTAATAGGTCATTTAACTAAATTATTCCAAGTTATATTTTTTATTATTTAATCAATTTTTTTTTAGTATTATTTTATGGTAACTTAAATTTGTTTTTTTAAAAACATTACAACGATCGTGTTAAAAGACACATTAACGTGGTATAATTTATCATAATTAAATTAAATTTTTTAATGTAATTAAATTTTAATTATGACAATTTTAAAAATTCATTAAAGTTAAAATTGAGAAATTAAATTGTTCATCACACAAAATCCAAATATGTATATATTGTAACTTATGTTTGTTATTAGAAATTAATTACATTCTATATGCAAATTGCAAATTAATAGTATGTCACAACATACATAAGTTAATACAGTAGAAAAGTATTGTGTTTCATTGCTGATTTAAACTGACTTAAATTTTTTTAATTATTCTACTTAAATTGGTAGTAGTAACTTTGTTTCCTTATAAAACAAATATTAAAAAATAAATTAAAATTAAATAGAAATATAAAATTATATAATTTTTTTAATTATTCTTCAAATTTATATATTTTTCTAAAATATTATCAACAAAAGAAATTTAAATATTATTTTCATATATTTGTCTTTGAAGGCTTAGGTATTGATTGAGAGAGACAGCAAGCTCTGCCACATTTTTATCAGTTAACAATTTAACAACGTTATGTTATGCCAGCTAAAGTGGCCCTCACAACACGGACACTGTCACTAAAGCCATGTGTAGTAGTAGCTCTGCTTTATCATACTTTTTCATTCTTTTTGTTTAGCCATTGATAATCCTCAGGTTTTAATTATAATTCTTTGCATGCTTAATGTTTACGCTTCAAAAGCTGATTACATACTTCTAACTCAGCACCGTTATACAGTGCTAGCACCCTAATTGTTTAAGGTGAGGGAGACAGAACATTATCATTAACCCACACACTCTCAGATCATTTTGTTTACTGTTTCAGCTACATATTACACATCAAAATTCCTCACTTGTCTCAAATCCTAACTATAAAATGACTTGTGCTGTTCCACTATTTTCATCATTCACAACTATTTACAAACACTGCCCAACTAGTAGCTATTCATCTAGTGATGGGTGGTACAAAAATGGAGAGCTGCAGAACTGCTATAGTTCTCCCTTTCTGCATTATTGCTATGTTAGTTTTTGGTCACTGTTGTGTGGCTGAGAATGTGGTAGAAGATGTTGCTGCAATTCCACCCGCACCAATGGAAAGTGCAGGAGTGCATCTTTGTGCGCAAGCTGTTTTCGTAGTCTTTGCTTTTGTGGTTGCCAGGTTCACCTGAGAAGAATAATATGATGTTCAGTTGCTGAGCTGAGAGAATATACAATTACATCATTTAATTCTTTATTTTCTGTGGGTTGATTTTTGTTTCTGGAATTCATCAATATAATATCTAATGCTCAGAGAAATTGTTGTTTTCGCAACAGTTATCAACCATCTATGTAATGTTTCCTGTACTTGGATTTTCTGTTGCTAACTTGAATGTTTGTAACGGAGGCTTCATCCGAAAAGTTAAGGACACATGAATATTTGACTTATAATCTCTGATTTTATTAAACTTAATGAAAACTTATCAAAATAAGCTCTTTCGAACTTATTTCAATAATCTCTCAGTTAAGCTTATTAGTAACTGTAACTCTTGTTTTGTAAGAGCTTATTAAGTGCATGCTCCAAACTTGTATTAATTAAATTAAGCTTTATGTTCTATTCACCTTTAATGGGGGAGAGTGGGAGATGAACAAATAAAAGATGCACTGAAATATTTACAATATTACTCTAGCATACCAATTGAATGAAGCAACACAAATGGAACACGGTTAAGATACACATTGGCCACCACAAAGTAAAATAACAGACAACAAATTCGTTAATCTGCAAGCAAATCATAAACTCGGAAATCATCGCTGCCTTATGGAACCAAAAAGGTCATGGTATGAACGCTTAGCGGCATCTGGGCGAGACACAATTTCCACGACTTTATAAGATGCCTCAGGATAAGCCAATGCCTCCACAGCTACTTCCGCAACTTGATCTCTGGATATGGAACCTTCATAAAGGGTGTCCTGGTACACAAGGATTTTAAATAATTCAGCAATCGTTCCAGAAAATGTGAACTTAAGATTCTATTGAGGAAATGTAACAGAAAGTCAGAAATGTAGCAGCAACCTCTGGCTCCATAACGACATTTCCAGTTGGAGGATCATTTCTCAACCCGCCCGGTCTTATAATTGTGTAGTTTATGCCAGATTTTCTGATATAATTCTCTGCCTGTAGTTTTGCTACTAAGGTGAGTCCAAAAACATTAAGAAAGATGTAAGCCGGATTGAGTAGCTGTCCCATAGATGCTCCATTAACTAAAATGGAACTGATAAGAATGAATCTCTTGACATTACGTTTCCTGCATGCTTCAACAAGGTTTACAGTACCAAAATTGTCAACCTGCACAAATAAAAATTTATTATAACACTGAATGATACCAAGAGACTGAATAATCCACTCACCCTGCAATAATCTTTTGAATTATTAGTGATTTTCTTCATAATGTAATTAGTTTCCGATGTCTTCTTTGGAGAACGAATAACATTTCAAATTAAGGATATAACCATGCTATCCCTTCCCAGGTGAAAGTCTTAAAAATTCCACAAATGAAAGCAATGGCAACACACAAGTTTGAAAATTTAAGCAGATGAAAAAGATTCTAATACCTCTCCATCAACATCATCCATTCCTACTAATATCCTTAATGATGTCAGTTACTAAACAAGAGGTACAACATGAACCAAAGGGCAGAATAAAGACATGGAAGAAACAAAGATCCAGGGTAGATTACTTCCAAATTTTCATATCCAAAAGGCAGGGGAATCGACTGCTTAAAGTTTTAAGTAAACGATGACACACTCTACGAAAACATACACAAAATGTCCTCCTTTCAAAAGCATTTAAATGACTTATATCATGGTAGGTTCTGGATCACTGAATATGTTGAGCACAACAGTCAACCTGAATTACTGCAATCTATATTTCTTCTAACCAAACTAAGGACTGATATGAAAAAGTGAGTCGTACTAACTAAACAAAAAGGTTATAATTGTACATTTGAACATTGTAGTATACTACAAGACAAAAAAAATTGACAAATTGTACATTTGAACATTCTAGTATACTACAAGACATAAAAAAAAATTGACAAACCTTCCACGGAGCAAGCAAATCCCACCCCGGCCGAAAGCCTGTGGCACATACCACTGCTTCTGAATCATCACCAATGGCTTCAGCTAGCTTATCAGACCCCTCTGTGACATCAGCTTTTACCTGCATCATATACAATACTCACATACACTTAAAAGGAAATGCCATTCTAGTAAAATCTTTCTGATTGGTCAAAATTTATCGAAAACTAAAAAATCAAGAAAGTTGGTAGTTAAATAAATTGTAAGATCCATCAAATTTTTTTATTTTCAATAAATCTCAACCAATCAGAAAGTGTGTCTAAAATAGAGTGTTCCTAGCATTTCTCTACACCAAAAAAGTGGGACTGGATTGGCTTAATGTAGAAATAAGATAGAGGAAAAGCTTACAATTTGAAGAGATGGGTTGGCAGAGGAAAGGGTGGACTTGGCCTTGTCCAAATCCCTAACCCCAGCCTTAACAGAAAAACCCTTTGCCAATAACTGCTCAACGATTCTTTTCCCAGTGCTACCAGTGGCGCCAGCAACAAAAATTTTCCTCTTCGCTCTCGAATCCTCCCCCACTTCCTCACTGATCTCACTTCCTTCCATCTAACATGCAATCCAAAAAGAAATAAGCAAAAGGGTGTTCTGATGCAACAACACACGCTACGCTTGCGACATGCACACGATGCTGAAACAAACAATAAAAAATGTTGTGAAATGTGATGTGTTGCTACCTTTGCGAAACTGAGGAGGCGTAAGGAAGAAGGTGTTGTGAAGTGCTTGTTGAGTTGGTAATGGTGAGTAAGGAAGATGGGATTTCTAACTATTGTGAGAGTCGAAGCCATTGGCATGATTCTGACACTGTAAAAAACAGATTTCTTCTAATTTCCACACTGCCAAACGAGACGCTATAACCGCGCCACGTGCTCCAACCGTCGGATACATACCTTAGCTTTTGTTCCACGTTATTACTAAAGTTTTAATAATAATAATAATAATAATAATAATAATAATAATAATAATAATAGTAATAAATAATAATAATAATAGTAATAATAGGCAAACAAGAAAAAATCTCAATCAAGGTCCTCTTAAAAGTATTTAACCTAACATATCTCACACCCTTGCCTGCTTATCAAACACTCGTAACAGAAAAAGAAAAAAAAAATAACAATCAATTTTTCTAGAGTTTATCCTATGAGACCTTATCATGGTTCAATACCATGGTGTTCACTAAATCAATTTTCTCATAACTTATTTTATTGAAAGCTTGATATTCAAATAATGTTCACAAAAATTAGGCTTATGATTCCATTTTGGAATATGTGAAGTTATTTCCATTTTCAAAAAAGTTTAATTATATTTATCTTAAAAAGAAATGCTTCAATTAGAATTTTTTTAAGAAAATTACTGAGGTATTAAAGGTATATCACGTGTTAATTTGTAGTTCTTTTATTGTTTTTGAAACTAATTTGTTATCATGTATCAGGTTCTTAGAGTGACATGACATTGAAGAATAACAGTATTATTGACCTGTTTATTATAATTATTGTTCCCATCACCTTAGTTTTCCCTGTTTGTAAATAGAACTTTTCGTAGCTACAAAAATAATTAGAAATCTTAGATATATTTCATAACTCTCTTCCCATAAAAACAAAATAGTACATAAGTATGAAAATTGATGAGTGATGATGAGAGGATGAAAGTGACCACAAGAACCATGTTGAAAACAATGTTAGCATTTGTTGCTCATACCAACGCTATCACGGTGAAAAAAAAAGATTTTGGAAGAAATTCCCACTCATTGTTCATTTATATCATCAACAAACATTATTTGAAATCAAGTTGTTGTACAAATTAATTAATAATAAGGACAAAGAGGTGAAGGCTGAATAGTTTGAATCAACCATACCAAAATAATCCTTCAAGAAATGTCATCACAGGCACCCCCCATTTCAACTTTGGTATGTTCTTTCTGATTTGATCAACAAAATAGAAGAAAAAAGAAACCATTATTTGATTTTCTCCATTGTGTAAAAGTACTAGCATGGGACAAAGATGGATAAACTATGATGTCAAGATTAGGAAATGAAATAAGTTGTAGTGTGTTAATTCACCTCTCGAAAATAAGAGCATCAATAAAAGTGATAGCAGCTCAAAAAATGAGACAATAGGCATTTAATACTTTAATGTTGATTCCATCAGTTATGGCGAGTCTAGCAATCACAGTATTTCCATCATATGCAATCTGCACCAACATCATCAATAATGTTGTGTTCACTTGCGCGTATTTTACTATTTACGATTATTGTCAAGCGATGAATTACGCTGATTAACGTGTTCACTTCAACTGAATTGCAAGAAATGAATTGAAGGGAAACGCAAGATTGGTATATTGTTCAGTTACCCGCTTATATGAAGAGATTTGGAGGGATGATAGTGGCTTTGTCTGAAATGTCCCTCTTGTTAAAATTAATTCCCAGTTGATAACATACATAAAATATTGGAAAACCTGCACTACATTGGAAGAGGAGAAAGAACAGAAAGCTCAGGTGAGGATCCATATGAGTGTAAAGTTGGTTAGGCAAGTATGTTTCTGTGATGTTTGCAGGGTTAGTGGTAGATGAAGAAGTTGAGGTTGCTGAAAGATGAAGAAAGGAGGTGATTGATGAAGAGAAAAGCAATGTTTGAAGCTGGAGAAGACAATGAACTTTGAAGCGTATTCGGTTACAACAGTGGCCATATTCGGTTACAGCGCCCTCGAAAAAACAAGGTCGAGGTGTATTCAGTTACACTGAAGTTGTATCCGATTACAGGTAGATGAATACTTGGTGTATTCGGTTGCAGTGGCTCTTATTCGGTTACCATCCTTGCAAGTGGCCATTTTGCATCGAAAACTACAGTTGTTTCTGGTGATGCATTTGTAAATCCAACAAAAGCAATTAATGGCAGCACTGATGAAAAACTTAAGGGTGATCGAACTAGCGCGATTGGTTGCCATACAGAAAGGGAAGGTAAGGTCTTATCCCTGTTAAAGGTAATGTACACTTGCGATTCTTAGAAACATTAAAACAAATGTGGATTTGCTTACAGAAAATGGGGAAGTAAACGTTTGGGAAGAAATTAGCGAGGAATTAGAAGCAAAAAAGGCGAAGCTGTCGCATGATGATGGGTGGAGCAGAGGAAAAAGCTCAAGCTCGAAGTCAGGGTCTCATAGAGCTATGAGATGTAGTGCGTTGGGTCCAACAATGGCATTTTTAAGGTCCAACAATGGTCTTTAAAGAAACAAGCTTGTCCCACAATGTCACCTTTCCGTAGAATTTTGGTATATATGAACAACTTACCGAAACCATCATCACCAATGTTGGCTGTATGTCCTGATTTCATCATATTATAGGCAAAACATACGAAGTTTTATTCTTATAATCCATCTTTGGGATGATATATTTTGTAGACCTCGTGAAATCCAATTAGAAAATAGAATCAACTTCTGCACATACATATGCTTAAAATATTGACATGACACATAATTCAAATCATGAAACTAAGATGAGTAATCACTGACTGTGGAGGTAAATGGACTAAGATTAAAGTGCAAATTATCTCCTTTTTTTTTTGTGCTATCCTTTTACAAGGAGAGTTCAGTTAGAAATTTTAAATTCAATTATTAATGAGTAGAAAGCTTTCGATCACAGCTTCATTTCACTAGTGCAGCGAAGGGAAACGATCGTGGTTGTTTTTGACTATACATCGCGGTTTCCGAACCGCGGCATATTAGGCCGCGGTAAAAACTCTGGGACTTTAGGCCACGGTTGCAACCGCGGTAAAAAGTTGGAGAATAGACCGCGGTTCCTAATACACCCGATGCCTAAATCCCTGTTTTTTTTATAAAAAAAATCATAGCATTATATGCCGCGGTTGGAACCGCGGTAAAAAGTCAGGAATAGACCGCGGTTCGTGCAACAACCGCGACCAAAAGTCAATTTAAAAAAAAACGTGGCACTTTCTACCGCGGTTGTGGTAACAACCGCGGCATATTCTCCTGTGGTTTTTTTAAATAGCAGGTCTGTTTTTGTGATATCCACTACCACAAAAACAGACCTGCATATCAAAACATGTGCACAAATTCAATTTCAACAGATCAAACACAAATTCAAATGTATTTCAACATCACAAAAGTACAAAGTCTAATAACTAATAACTAAGAACATTTCAACATGTTCAAATGTATTTTAAATCTAGTAACTAAGAACTATTATATAATCTAACTATATACTTTGCAGCAGCTTTCCTCATGAATGATAGTGGCTTCTCAGGAACTGGTGAAGTAGTCTTGAATCTCTGCACAAGACAGTTGATATTAATTAGTGTATATGAATTCCAAATTATGGAAAAAAATTAAAATTTGTTAGATTTAAATATTACCGTTTCCCAGCTTCTTGTGATATGAGAACGAATAATATGGCCATCTAATACATTACATAGTATCCGCACTCATATGACCCTTTTTGTCTGTTACACTGCAATATATCATCACAGTTGTAAATAGTTAGTGAAAAACATTAAAACAAAACAACTATAAGAAAGTATGGCTTTAGCATATGTCAAACCTTGAGAGAAATCCATGCAATCTTTCCTTTGTTAACTATTGATCTCCTAACCATCATCAGACTTGCTGGAATAGAACTATATATATAAAAAAAAGAGTTTTAGCATTCATTTATATAAAAAGAAAGTCCAAACAATATGAATTTCTTACCAATCAACTAATTGTCTGAGATTTGTGGGAGGAGACCTGTGCAATGAGCAGAACCATAAAGCATAGCTCTCGTGCATAGAAATAACAAGTTGCCAATGCCGCCTGAAATTCATAATAACTTAACTATTATATTTTAAAATCACATATGCAACTTTATTATGTTAGCAAAGTTCACTTACCTAGATATATAAGGCAAACAATATATTTTCTTGCCGCTTGCAAAACTTCTAATGAGATTTGTGTTGATCTGATCAAAATCATTTGATTCATGAATGGATTGGGGATCAATGAATCCATAATCATCAGAGCGTCCCAAGTTGTTACTGATCCCACATATATACCTAAAATCAAAAATTAACTTTGATATAAGGATACATGATATATAAATCAATTTTACATATAAATAATTGCTCATAGACTTATATCATCCATAGCTGAATAAATTTAATATTCAACTCTTGTGTTCCTGACGCAAGCTCTCTGGCATCTTGGCTATGAAGGTATAATGGGACCTCAGATTGTTTCCCAAATACATTAGCATCATATTCAACCTCCAAAGGCTTATCTTGAAGGATGTCAGCAAGTAGATGCAATGAACCAAGAGGATCATCCTCAGATAGAGGAATTTTTTCTTGTGCTTGCGTCTGTTGTTACATGGAAAAATAAGATAATTAATATAAATAACATGTAAACTTTAAAATTAAGAAGTGTAAAGTAGAATTTCATATCGGGGGTTAGAAACTGAACCAACCAAATGTTTAGGCCAAGCGATAAAAGTCTAGAATGCATGTGCCACAGTGAAAATCTCATCTGTGGGCAGAGGAACTTCGGCATCTGGTACTATCATTTCGTCCACTAAGACCTTCACCTCATACTCTGATAGCTCCATACCATGAACAATAGTCGCTGCCTTGAACACTGTTCCACGAGCTACCAGTACCATCTCGGTATCGTCTAAAATGTATAGCAGACATGGATTGGCATCGTCCATGTCATCCCCTGGGACGGCTGGTGCGGAACAACTTCCTTTCTCGCTTCTCCTTGTCAGAGTAAATGTTAGATTATACAAAAGATCGAAATAATTGCACATAAATGTTTATGAAGTTTACCTGTGGGAGGCACAACATGTTCATGTTCATGTTCCTGTACAGGATATGGCATCGGGCGCATGCCATAGTTCTCAAACTGCTGCTGGAACATGGAGTTGAACTCACTATACAATTCATCTTTGATCTTTGTCCTGAGCTCTAATATGAGCTGTGTGGTGAGTTGTGTGATGAGTTGTGTCGTGAGCTGTGCCCTAATCTCCTTCGTAAGGTCTGTTCGAAGCTTTTTTGAGATCTCTTGTGTCATCCTTTGTTGTTCTTCTTCACTGTATGCATATGAAGTCTGACGAGAAGAGCTCCCAAAATAATCTCGAATTCCTACTCCAGTCCCAGCAGCACGTACACGTTTAGGGTGCTTAGGTCGTCCAATCGCAGCGGTAAGAATATCCTGGCGACCCTCTGGAGTGAATTGACCTTGGGAGCTCTGCTCAACCAAGGAGTCCTGTAACATTACAAAACACCATTATTCTTTAAAAAGTTCAATGTAGTATGTAAAATGAAATTATTATTATTTTAGGAACAGTGATAACTTACAATTCTTTTAGAAATTTCTCGTGCAGTGTCAGAAGAGTAGGTGCCTGATGGTCTTATACGAGCCAACTTCCATTTTTCATGTCGAGAAGGTGGAGAAGGAGGTTGAGGGTGGCTACCACCCTGAGATGGTGGTCTAGCATCTGCCTTTTGCATGAGGATTTTCTCCTCAAGCTTCCTATACCCACCATGAGATAATAGGTGTGAGCACTTGTTCCTTGTGCTTTGCTTCTAATTGCCTGTCACATATGTTTAATTAATTAGTTCATATGATATATATTTGTTAATGAGGAATTCAATAATATCAACTATATTAACCTGTCATTCCTCTGACATCCGACTCTCTACAAAGAGTCGCCAAGTCTCCTCATCAATGGACTTATATGTACTACATGGAGACTTATTTTTATGCTTTCCAAAAATATATCTTGATGTCAACTTACTTTTAAAGTTTCTGAAGTTTTAAGCAACAGTTGACAAACACTTATTTCTAAGTGTTGCGACATTTGGAATGTCAAATGTCAGCTGAAATAAACATAATAAAGTTGTATCAGTACAAAATTATCAATATAAACAAACTGTAATTCAAATGATATTAACTAACTTACCAATATATCGTTCCATATAATGTTCCAATCAACCTCGGACACATGGTCAAAAGATTGACTTCATAACCTGTACAACACACGACATCAAACTTTAAACCATTTACAAGCCACAATAAAGTTTGAGAAGAATGTCGCTCTTTGTCAATTTCAGATTTGAACCAAGACATAAATGTTTTGTTATGCTCCATCAACTGCCATTTCTCTGATTGTCTTGGATTTTTATTCTTAACAATGGCTTTGTGTGCTTCCAAAAAAGGGATCACCTCATCTGTGTTGTTCAATATATAAAGATGCACTTGCAACAATTCTTCGCGATCTTTTGTCACCACATGCACACCTCAGATGCTTTTACTTGTAGCAAATTTATTCAACCATGATGTGTGAGGAACTCCTTGGATGTACACCTTGGATGCTTTCTTCAGCAATATACCTTTTAATCATTGAACCTTCAGGACGATATTGATTTTTAACGTACCCTTTCAAAATCTTCATATAACGCTCAATATGATAGATCCATCTTAAGTATATCGGTCCGCACATCTTGATTTCTCTAACCAAATGAACAAGTAAATATACCATGATGTCAAAAAAAGATGGAGGGAAAAACATCTCTAGTTGACACAAGATGATAACAATCTCGGCTTGAAGTTCATCTAACTTTGTCGGATCAATGGCTTTACTACATATTGACGAGAAAAATGAACACAACCTGTTTATGGTCTGCCTAACATTTTTTGGCAAAATTCCACGAATAGCCACTGGTAACAATTGTTGCATTAAGACGTGGCAATCGTGAGACTTCATGCCAACAAGCTTTAAGTCCTGCATCAACACTAAACTCTTCATATTTGAAGAGTATCCTTGTGGTACTTTGATACTATTTAAACAAAGGCAAAAACTTATCTTCTCTTGTCTAGACATTGTGTAACATGCAGGGGGCAAATAAGTACGTTTACCAATCTCCTTGGGTGCCAACTCTTCTCGGATATTCATGTCAACCAAATCCAAACGAGCATTCACTCCATCTTTTGTCTTTCCCTGAATGTTGAGTAGTGTACCAATCAAGTTATCACACACATTCTTCTCTACATGCATCACATCTATGCAATGTCGAACATCTAACTTTGACCAATATGGAAGATCAAAGAATATTGATTTCTTCTTCCAAGGAGTCGTCACAGATGACTTCTTGGATGTTTTCCCAAATACATGATGTATTTTATTAACTTTTTCAAGAATTTGAAGGCCAGTAAGTGGATTTGGTGCTTTGTCCCTCTCTTGATATTCATTGAATGCTTTTTTTAACCTTCGATATGGATGATTACGTTTTAGAAATCTCCGATGACGCAGATACATTGTCTTTCTTTCGTGTTTCAATTGATGAGCTACAGTGTTTTCTTCACAGATAGGACATGCATATGACCCTTGACAGTGTATCCTAACAAATTACCATAAGCTGGAAAGTCATTAATGGTGCAAAATAACATTGCACGCATCACAAAAGTCTCAGAAGCGAATGCATCAAATATTTCAACCCCATCAACCCACAAAAACTTCAAGTCTTCAACTAGTGGGCTTAGATAAACATTTATGTCATTTTCAGGCTGCTTTGGACCAGATATCACCATAGACAACATCATGTACTTCCTCTTCATGCACAATGCAGGAGATAAGTTGTAAATTATCAATATAACTGGCCAACAACTATGATTGGTACTCAGATTACCAAATGGGTTCATTCCTAAGATTTCTACACTCTTTACCAAATTGGGAGAATTGTTGATCAATATTTTTCCATTGCTTTGACTCAGCTGGATGACGAAGCAGCCCGTCAATTTTTCTCTCATCTGCGTGCCATCTAAGGTTTTTAGCATCTTTGGGATTCGCAAACAAACGCTTAAGTCTGGGCACTATTGGAAGGTACCTAACTACTTTCAAAGCAAATCCATTTTTTTCTATCTGACCATTATCTTCACTATTGTTTTTTGACTTGTATCGTGATAAGCCACATTTTGGACACTTAGTCAAAAATTCAAACTCTTTCCTATATAAAATGCAGTCATTGGGATATGCATGTATCCTTTTATACTCCATACCCATTGGACAAAGAATTTTCTTCGCATCATAATTACGAGTGGGTAGTGTATTTCCATCTAGCAACATTTCATTCAACAACGTCAACAATTCTGTAAAACTCTTATCAGTCCATCCATTGCTCGCCTTCAAATTCATGAGCCTTAACACCGCTGACAAACCTGTGAACTTAGTTGAACCGACATACAAAGGTGTTTCCGCATCAGTCGACATCGTCTCATACATATGAGTTTTGGCAAAATTTTCTGCGCCAAGATCGCGGATCATGTCCTCTATTTTGTCTTCATCCGGTCGATCTTCTTCCATGGTACAACTAATAACATTTTCAGTTTGAGAGTCAGTTGGAAAGTTCATTTCTTCGCCGTGCCATATCCACGTTGTATAGCATCTTAGGAAACCATCACATATAAGATGTTCTCTAATTTGGGTTGCGTTCAACTTTCTCCCATTCAAACAGTTCACACAAGGACATCTAAACTTCACTTCATCATCACTTGTACCCTCATTACGTTGTGCAAATTGTATAAATTCCTCTACCCCTATCTCATACTCAACACTAATGCGTGGTAAATTAATCCAATTCCAATCCATTTCTAAATATTACATAAAAAGATAAGCTACTGAAAATCAAACTTGCAATTTCATACATATCATTCAAACTAAGTGATTTCTCAAAATATTATAAGGTTTATAAATTCTATTAAAGATTAAATTCTAATAATTCTAATACTAATTGTTATTATGCAAATATTAATTATTCTAAATTGTTTTGTCTAAATTTTCTATGTCTACATTACCAAAACTATAGCAATTGTTATCATGCAAAAACTAACAAAAAATCATGTTAAGAAAGCAAATACTAATAATTCTAATATAATTTTTATTATGCAAATACTAATTACTCTAAATTTTTTGTCTAAATTTTCTATGTCTACATTACCAAAACTATAGCAATTGTTATCATGCAAAAACTAACAAAGAAATCATGTTAAGAAAGCAAAAGGGCATAGAAGGCAATACTTGGAATGGGGCGGCGAAGAAGCTTGGCGCGGCAGAGAGGAATGGCAGCATAGAGAAATGACAAAGTTGTTTCAAACGATTTTGATCGGCTAAAATCGTTCCCAAACGTTGAAAATGGCAAATGCACCCAACAAATTTGAGTTTAAACGATGCAAAAACGATAGAAAATGGGAAGCGTCGTCGATGGGAGGAAGAGAGCTCTGAAACTGCGTTGCGCGAAGGAGAAGACGATATTGTTCACGTCTGTTTTATTTTTTAAACCTACAGGGGAATCTACCGCGGTTCACAAAATAATCGTGGTCAAAGATGGGTATATGCCACGGTTACACACTTAACCGCGGCCTATTCTCCTAAAAAAAATAAATCAAAATGGCATTTTTGAAATTTTTTTCAAACTATATGTCGTGGTTGAGCGCCCAACCGCGGTCTATACCCTTAAATATTTAAAATTTAATCAGATCAGGGAATAGGCCGCGGTTGCTCTCAGAACCGCGGACTATTCCCTAACTCTCTGAATACCTCAACTGTCTTCCTAACTGCCTTTTCAGCGGGAATAGGTCGTGGTTGGTCAGAGAACCGCGACCTATTCCCCCTACAACCTTTTGAAATTCCCCACGTTATTAGCACCTGCAATAAATTGGCAGGGGAATAGGCCGCGGTTCTGTGAGCAACCGCAGCCTATTCCCCTGTCAATTTATTGCAGGGGTTGACTAATGGGAATGTTAGAAGGTTGCAGGGGGAATAGGTCGCAGTTCTCTGACCAACCGCGACCTATTTCTCTGCCAATTTATTTTTTTTCTGATGTGACGTCAAAGGCAGAAAGTTGACTGGGGTATAGGCCGCGGTTCCCCTCTGAACCGCGACCTATAAGTTCGAATTATTTTCAAAATTGCCACCGCGCACTTTTATGTTGCGGTTTCTGGTGAACCGTGGCATAATATGCGCTCTAAAAAGCCAATTTTTTACTAGTGTTTGGTTTTGCTTGGAAATGCTAACATGTTGTAGATATTCATTTTACTAAATTATAATTTAATTACATTTTAAAAATTATTTTTAATAATTATTTTTAATTTTTTATTCTTAATAAATATTTTTACAATTAAATATAACATTAACAAATATCATTTTATATTACTTTAATACCTAGGGGCATTTTGGTAATCTTTAATTTTTATCAATTAAACAAATTTTTTAAAATTGTCACATCAATCAAATCCTACACTAATTCCCACAAACTTTACCTTTAAATCCACCCTCAAATAAACACAAAAAAAAAAAATCACCCTCAAATCCCCTTAAATCTACTAAATCACTCTCCTCCAAATCATATCCCCCAATCACCCCCAAGTAAACACACCCTAAGGAAGGCTTCAAATCTTGCACCACTTTCACTATAAGATTCGTTGTATTCAGTTTTACATGTTGGTTTGTTACATGTAGGAAACAAAGAAAACGAAAAAGATAGGGATACATGTGAGGAGGTTCTACATGTTAAGATATGTCAAATATTCTATTAGAAAATATTAGATAATCAAATATTGTGTTGGCAATAATTTAGGAATTATTTTAATTTGTGCATATTTGTGCAGTTGTCATTTTTTCAATAGATGATGAATTATAGGACCTTTGAACGTATATATATGTTACCCTACTCTTTGAAATAATAGCTCAGAATTATTCTTTAAATCGTTTTTATATATACCAGAATGATGAGCTTTATTGAAAAACTAAAGCAACATCCAATACATAATACAACACTTGTCCACTTTTTTCCATCAGATGCTTTTATCTGATTGTTTTCCTTTTTATTCATAAGATTAATTCGCATATTCTTCCAAATTTTTATTTCTATCCCATTGAAGAATGAGACAATCATTGACCCGCTAATTGCAATTATTGTTCCCATCACCTTCGCTTTGCCTGTTGCGGTTTGCAAATTGAACTTTTCGAAACTACAAAAAAAATTCAGAAATCAGTGATATATTTCATAACTCTCTTCCCATAAAAACAAAATAGTACATGAGTATTAAAATTGATGAGTGATGACTATGTACCCGCACAGAAAGGAGAGGATGAAAGTGACCACAGGAACCATGTTGAAAACAGTGTTAGCATATGTTGCTGATACCAACGCTATCACGGTGAAAAAAAGGATTTTGGAATAAACTCCCACCCATTGTTCATTTATAACATCAACAAACATTATTTGAAATCAAGTTGTTGTACAAATTAATTTAACAATAAGGGCAAAGAGGTGAAGGCTGAATAGTTTGAATCAACCATACCAAAATAATCCTTAAAGAAATGTCATCACAGGCACCCTCCATTTCAACTTTGGTGTGTTCTTCCTAATTTGATCAACAAAATAGAAGAAAAAAGAAACCAATATTTGATTTTCTCCATTGTGTAAAAGTACTAGCATTGGTCAAAGATGCATAAACTATGATGTCAAGATTAGGAAATGAAATAAGTTGTAGTGTGTTAATTCACCTCTCGAAAATAAGAGCATCAATAAAAGTGATAGCAGCTTCGAAAATGAGACGGTAGGCATTGAATACTCTAATGTTGATTCCATCAGTTATGGCGAGTCTAGCAATCATAGTATGTCGCAATCAGGAATCGCGACGGGATGACGATCCAAAACGAAAAACTATTCGAAAAAGTTTTGGAGTCGCCACTATAGTTTATTCTGGAAAACTATAGAAAAACCGTAAAAAGGATAAGGCGGTCTACGAAAACCAAAGATTGGGTTCGGGAGTCGGTTACGTGTAGGGAAGGTATTAGCACCTTACAACACCTGCCCTAAGGCAGTACCTTTAATTAAATACGCGATTATGATGTGGTTCTGAAAAATGTTCAATTTCCCCTAAAAAATAAAAATCAAAAGAAAAAAAATTGTTTTTTGTATTTTTTTGTGCCCGACAAGGATTGACCTTGCTCCTACGTATTCTCAATCAAACTGAGAAATCAGGGTTACGTAGTTCTAGTAAACGTTTGGAAAATTTATTTGGAGAATTGTTTGGAAAATCTGTTAAGAAATTGATTATGGATAAATTTGGATTTTTGGGAAGGTGAACCTGACAAGGACTGCCCTTGCTCCTACGTATCTCCACTCTTGGTGGAGAATCAAGGATCACGTAGTTCTGGGAGAAAGATCGTTTGTTTGAAGATGTTTTTAGTTTTTGAAGATTTTATATTTTTTGGCATTTTTTATATAAAAAAGGAGAAAGGTTTTTAGCACAAGACCTACACGAGCGGTTGCACATGTGCTTAAACCTTTTAAAATAATTTTTATTGATTTTTTTGAAAGAAGAAGAAGAAGGTTATCAGCACAAGGCCGACGGAATGGTCGCACATGTGCTTAAACCTTTTGAAATAACTTTTGTTGATTTTTGAAAGAAGAAGAAAAAGGTTTTCAGCACAAGGCCGACGGAATGGTCGCACGTGTGTTTAAACCTTTTAAAATAATTTTTATTGATTTCTTGAAAGAAGAAGAAAAAGGTTTTCAGCACAAGGCCGACAAAATGGTCGCACATGTGCTTAAACCTTTTAAAATAAATTTTTATGGATTTTTCGAAAGAGAAAGAAAAAGGTTCTTTAGCACAAGGACGCCGGGAACGGGCACACGTGTGCTTAAACCTTTTAAAATAATTTTTTTTATTAATATTTATTTAAGATTAGATAAAATAAAATAAATATGCAAAACTAACAAAATAAAATAAATAGGTGAATTACTAAAAAAAATAAAGGGTACAAAAATAGGAATAAAGTAAATAGACAAGCTACTAAATAAAAATGAAGAGCAAGAAAAATAAAATTAAAAGTTAAATGATAAAAACAAAAGGTGTAGTAAAAATAAAAGGTGTTGTAGTGCTTAAATAAGAGAAAAGGGTGTCTAAACATAATTTGTCTCTAATGACAGATTGCGCCTAAGCCCAAGTAAATAAGGATGCAACTTAGCGGAAAGACGGGGTGCAGATTGGAAGACTTTTCTTTTTTTTGTTGTTGTTGGGTTTTAACCCAAGCAGGCCCAGCTCTTTCACTCCCAAGCTCAGGGGTCTCTCAAAATCTCCCCTCATTCTACTAATTTCAAACACTGATGAACAGAAGAACCTAAGGCCCCTCTCTCATTCCCTCTGTCGATGACACCAGCAGCCACCCATCACTGCTACCATCAGAACCAGCCACCGGCGAAACCACCTTCTCCAGCCTCGTCATCGTCGGCAACACCACAACTCACCGGAGTCACCGCCGACTGTGGCGTCATTGCTCTTCCTCCCCTCTCGCTTCGTCCTAGGGTTGGGGTTTCCACCCGTGAGCATCGTCGGCCACCACTGCTTCGAATCCAGCCACCGCGTGCCGTCGCCGTCACCATTCACCGCCACCGCAACGCCGATCGCCAAAGAAATGACCCCAAGCACTAGATCTGCGTCGTCTATCATACTCCCAAGCACCACCCAGACCGCCAGTCTCAAATCGCGTCACCTCCACTAGTCAGCGCCGCCGTTCACCTCCTCAACATCCCAGGCCGTCGGAACTCGATGTCGTCGCAGCATCCACAGTAGCAAAACCCCAACCCCTATTTCCATCGCATCCTCACACCGTCGACGTTTTGTCACTAACGGAGCCGATAATGGCGCAGGAGAGGCACCTCCCTTGGATTCAGACTAAGCCGGAGGTATTGTGCTTTTAGCTTTTTTTGAGAATCGATGGTGAAGAATGGATCACTGCTTCTCTTCTTTCATGGCATGATTGACATTCAAAAGGTTCGAATTTGCGATACAGAGGTTGTATGCGAGGGGTTTGTGAAGAAGAATGGAGATGAATTTGTGGATTAGTGTTGAAGGAGAATGGTTCTGCAAATTTTGAAAACTGCTTAGCTTTGGTGAAGGTATATGGAATTTTACCTTAGCGGAAGGAAATTGGAATGGGGTTGGGGGATCGGTTTAGTTTTGTGTTGTTTCTTTTCTGGGTGCAGGTTGAAGAGTCTATGGGGCTGTGATGTTGGAAGGGGGACAATGTTGGGTTGGCTTCGTGGAAAAGGATGAGGTGCCAAGAGTGTTTCATTGAGTTTATCTTTGTATGGTGCGTATTAAGGATGTGATGGAGTGGTTTGGATACGGTGATGGAGGAGGTGAGTTGGTTTAGGCAGCCTAATGATTCTCGGTGGAGAGGATGACGGGATGGGGAGGTTTGGATCAGGTGGCGGATGAACATGTGTATTGTGTGTTGGTGAATGGGGATTAGCAAGTGGGGAAGATAGATGATGATGGGGTTGTCTGTGTGCTTTTTTTTATTTTATGCAAAGAAGCTAAGAGCAAGGGTAAAGGGTGGCAAAGGAGAAGCTAATGGCAGTAAACTCATGCATTTTTTATGAAACCAAGTGATTAAAGGTAAGGCTCTAATATACTGGACGATGATGGAGAAGTGAAAATTTCACACCATAAAATCATATTCAAAACAGAGCAATCGGACAACATACATTGCAACATGACCATTGTGCAGCAAGGTGTGATCAAGGTGAGAGCACGGTGCACTTACCTCTCGGAGTTTCGATTGCTTTAGTCGGCTTCGCGCTTCCGATGACGACCCTTCTCTTCCCCGCTGACTGGCCTCACTCTTCCTTCGCCAGTAAAACGTGGATGCCGGAGACTTGGTGGTAATTAAAGATGAAGACCCCTCTCAACTGCGTGCAAGTTTTTCTCTCCTCTATTTCTCTCCCCCGAATTTTGTAACTCTCCTCCCCTTTAGTGTATCGTAACACCTTCCTTTCATCCCCCTTTTCCTTCTTGCTTTTGTTGCCTTTTTTTGATCCCCTCAACTCCCTCAACACCAAATGCTTTAACCGTCTCCTACAACTCCTCTGCCAAATTCGCACCACGTCTGCCCTCCAAATCGCCTCTGTGTCCTGCTCAAACTTGCATTGTCCTTCCCACAGCAGACAATAACGTTGTCTCCTTTTCCACAAAACGACAAACCGGCTTTTCCTTTCTTTTTTTTATTTTCCTTTTTTTTTACTTAACTATATTAATTATATTAAATCAAAACTAAAATAACCAATAAGAATAAAAATCAAGGTAAATAAAAGAAAATTATAATAGAAAAAGTAAAGTAAAATAAAAATAAAAAAATAAAAACAAAAAAGAAATAAAATAAGAAAGAAATAATAGTATAAGGATAGAATGAAAATGATAGAAAAAACAAAAAATAAGATAAAATAAGAAAATTCGTATAGTATTTAGTCACCCAAACGAAATTGGGTGTTGACAATCATCAATAAGGGAGGCTTAAAGTCTTCACCACTTTCACTATACAGTTCGTTGTATTCGGTTTTACGTGTTGGCTTGTTTGATGTAGAAAACAAAGAAAATGAAAAAGATAGAGATACAAGTGAGGAGGTTCTATATGTTAAGATATGTCAAATATTCTATTAGAAAATATTAGATAATCAAATATTATGTTGGCAATAATTTAGGAATTATTTTAATTTGTGCAGATTTGTGCAGTTGTCATTCCTTCAATAGATGATGAATTATAGGACCTTTGTACGTATATACATGTTACCCTACTCTTTGAAATAATAGCTCAGAATTATTCTTTAAATCGTTTTTATATATACCTGAATGATGAGCTTTACTGAAAAACTAAAGCAACATCCAATACCAGTTACAACACCGGTCAACTGTTTTCCATCAGATGCTCTTATCTGATTGTTTTCCTTTTTATTCATAAGATTAATGTGCATATTCTTCCAAATTTTGATTTCTATCCCATTGAAGAATGACACAATCATTGACCCGCTAATTGCAATTATTGTTCCCATCACCTTCGCTTTCCATGCTGCGGTTTGCAAATTGAACTTTTCGTAACTACAAAAAAAAAATCAGAAATCAGTGATATATGTCAGAGCGGCTGCAACGAAATGGTTAGGGTGGAATAACAAACCAAGAGGGATTTTAATTCAAACGTGTGCCTTTTAATTTCTACTCAATTTATCTTACTATGAAAATAATAAATATAAATAAAAGAGTAAGGTTGAGAGAAATTTGCACAGATGATTTTTATAATGGTTCGGATCTTACCGATCCTACGTCCAGTCGCTTATCTCAAACCAAGATAAACAGTTCACTAATCACAAAACAATTACAAACTACATTCACAAAGAGACAATTTGTAAGAGTTTAGAAACCACCTCTCTTGATACCACAAGAGATGAACCTGCACCTCCTTTGAGTCTTCACAAAGGATGAGACACCTCCTCCGAATACTTCACGAAGGATGATCCTCTTCCACACACCTCCTCAGACGCACCAAGGATGAACCGGTTATTCCTCCGTCACTGTAGTAGCAATTCACCAGCTCCACAGACAAGAGTTTCTCAAGCCGAACAAGACCACACACTTCTCAAAGAGTTCTGAGTGTTTTAGCACAAGGGAAGAGTTCCTTTTGATGGATAAAGGGAGCCTATTTATAAACTCAAGCATATACTCTTTCATTCTTCGAAATTGGCCATTTAATGCTTTTAATCGATTAATATAAGTGTTAATCGATTAAAATGAGTACAACGGCTAGTTTTCAAAAGTAGAAAACTCCAACGGTCAGCTATAATCGATTAAAATGAATTTTAATCGATTAGCTAATAGATTAAAATGAATTTTAATCCATTAAAATAGAAAAAGTTGAGTTTTCAGCTTTTACTTGTTTTAACCGATTAATACTAGTTTTAATTGATTAAAACAGTGGGATTTTGACTCTTAACATCAATTACAAAGTATGAAAGTACATGGAATCAAAACCAATGAAAATCTAAGTCATAGACAATAAACTACAATTATTACAAAAGCTTTCCAACGCAATACAAGTCCTCATAAGATATTCTTGAATTTTCATTTCTCTTGACTTGATTTGGACATCATCAAAACTTCATCTTCATCATTTTGCTAAAAATATATTTCATAACTCTCTTTCCAAAAAAAGCAAAATAGTACATAAGTATGATAAGTGATGAGTGGTGACTATGTACCAGTACAGGAATGAGATGATGAAAGTGACCATAGGAACCATGTTGAAAAATCGTTAGCATAAGTTGATGATACCATTGCTAACTTGGTAAAAAAAAGATTTTGGAATAAAATCCCACCCACTATTCATTTATATCATCAACAAACATTATTTGAAATCAATTTATTGTACAAATTAATTTAATAATTAGGACAAAGAGGTGAAGGCTGAATAGTTTGCATCAACCATGCACAAATATTCCTTAAAGAAATGTCATCACAAGCACCCTTCATTTCAACTTTGGTCTATTCTTTCTGATTTGATCAACAAAATAGAAGAAAATAGAAACCAATATTTGATTTTCTCCATTGTGGAAAAGTACTAGCATGGGTCAAAGATGCATAAACTATGATGTCAAGATTAGGAAATGAAATAAGTTGTAGTGTGTTAATTCACCTCTCGAAAATAAGAGCATCAATAAAAGTAATAGTAGCTCCGAAAATGACACGGTAGGCATTGAATACTCTAATGTTGATTCCATCAGTTTTGGCGAGTCTAGCAATCACAGTATTTCCAGCATATGCAATCTGCACCAACATCATCAATAAGGGAGGCTTCAAGTCTTGCACAACTTTCACTATACGGTTCGTTGTATTCGGTTTTACGTGTTGGTTTGTTTGATGTAGGAAACAAAGAAAATGAAAAAGATAAGGATACATGTGAGGACGTTCTACATGTTAAGATATGTCAAATATTCTATTAGAAAATATTAGATAATCAAATATTGTGTTGGCAATAATTTAGGAATTATTTTAATTTGTGCAGATTTGTGCAGATTTGTGCAATTGTCATTCCTTTAATAGATGATGAATTATAGGACCTTTTTACGTGTATATATATATATATATATATATATATATATATATATATATATATATATGCTACCCTACTCCTTGAAATAATAGCTCAAAATTATTCTTTAAATCATTTTTATATATACCTTAATGATGAGCTTTACTGAAAAACTAAAGCAACATCCAATACCAGTTACAACACATGTCCACTTTTTTCCATCAGATGCTCTTATCTAATTGTTTTCCTTTTTATTCATAAGATTAATGCGCATATTGTTCCAAATTTTTATTTTTGTCCCATTGAAGAATGACACAATCATTGACCCGTTAATTGCAATTATTGTTCCCATCCCCTTAGCTTTCCCTGCTGCAGTTTGCAAATTGAACTTTTCGTAACTACAAAAAAAAAATCAGAAATCAGTGATATATTTCTGAACTCTTTTTCCACAAAAAGCAAAATAGTACATGAGTATGATAAGTGGTGAGTGGTGACTACATACCAACACAGGAAGGAGATGATGAAAGTGACCATAGGTACCATGTTGAAAAATCGTTAGCATATGTTGTTGATACTATTGCTATCTTGGTGAAAAAAAGTTTTGGAATAAACTCTTACCCATTATTCATGTATATCATCAACAAACATTATTTGAAATCAAGTTATTGTACAAATTAATTTAATAATAAGGAGAAAGAGGTGAAGGCTGAATAGTTTGCATCAAATATACCCAAATAATCCTTAAAGAAATGTCATCATGAGCACCCTCCATGTCCACTTTGGTATGTTCTTTCTGATATGATCAACAAAATAAAAGAAAAAAAAAACCAGTATTTGATTTTCTCCATTGTGTAAGAGTACTAGGATGGGTGAAAGATGCATAAACTATGATGTCAAGATTAGGAAATGAAATAAGTTATAGTGTGTTAATTCACCTATCGAAAATAAGAGCATGACTAAAAGTGATAGCAACTCCAATAATGAGACGGAAGGGACTGAATACTCTATTTTTGATTCCATCAGTTATGGCGAGGCTAATAATCTTAGTATTTCCAGCATATGCAATCTGCACCAGCATCATCAATAAGGGAGGCTTCAAGTCTTGCACCATTTTCACTATCGGGTTCATTGTATTCGGTTTTATGTGTTGGTTTGCTTGATGAAGGAGACAAAGAAAACGAAAAAGATACGGATACGTGTGTGGAGGTTGTATATGTTAAGATAAGTCAAATATTCTATTAGAAAATATTAGATAATCAAATATTATGTTGGAAATAATTTAGGAATTATTATAATTTCTGCAGTTGTCTTTCCTTTAATAAAAGATGAATTCTGGGACCCTTGTGTGTATATTTATGTTACCCTACTTTTTGGAATAACACATCATAATTATTCTTTAAATCCTTTTTATATATACCTGAATGAGGAGCCATACTGAAAAACTGAAGCAACATCTAATACAACTTAAAACACATATCTATTCTTTTCCATCTGATGCTCTTTTCTGATTGTTGTCCTTTTTATGCATAAGATTAATGTGCATATTCTTCCAAATTTTTATTTCTATCCCATTGAAGAATGGCAACATCATTTACCCGTTATTGAAATTATTGTTCCCATCACCTTAGCTTTTCCTTCTGCCGTTTGCACATTGAACTTTTTGTAACTACAAAAACAAAATCATAAACCAGTGATATATTTCATAACTCTCTTCCCTCAAAAAGCAAAATAGTACATGAGTTTGATAATTGGTGAAGGGTGACTACGTACCCGCACAGGAAGGAGAGTATGAAAGTGATCAAGGAACCATTTTCAAAACATCATTAGCAGATGTTGGTGATACCAACGCTATCGCAGTGTAAAAATATTTTAGAATAAACTCCCACCAACTGTTCATTTAAATCATCAATAAACATTATTAGAAATCAAGTTATTCTGCAAATTAATATTATAACTTAGGTTTGTTCTTGGATTTATAACTTAGGACAAAGTGGTGAAGGCTGAATATTTTGCATCAACCATACCGAAATAATCCTTTAAGAAATGTCATCACAAGCACCTTGCATGTCAACTTGGGTTTGTTCTTTCTGATTTGATCAACAAAATAGAAGAAAAAAGAAACCAATATTTGATTTTCTCCATTGTGTCAAAGTACTAATAGGGTCAAAGATGCATAAACTATGATGTAAGGATTAGGAAATAAAATAAGTTATAGTGTGTTAATTCACCTCCCGAAAATAAGAGGATGAATAAAAGTGATAGCAGCTCCGAAAATGAGACGGTAGGAACTGAATACTCTGATGTTGATTCCATCAGTTATGGTGAGGCTAGCAATAACATTATTTCCAGAATATGCAATCTGCACCAGCATCATCAATAAGGAAGGCTTCAAGTCATACACCACTTTCACCATACGGTTCCTTGTATTCGGTTTTATGTGTTGGTTTGTTTGATGAAGAAAACAAAGAAAATGGAAAAGATAAGGATACATGTATGGAGGTTCTATTTGTTAAGATATGTCAAATATTCTATTAGAAAATATTAGATAATCAAATATTGTGTTGGCAATAATTTAGGAATTATTATAATTTGTTCAGATTTGTGCAGTTGTCATTTCTTTAGTAGATGATGAATTATAAGACCTTTGTACGTATATATATGTTACCTTACTCTTTAAAATAATAAATCAAAATTATTCTTTAAACATTTTTTATATATACTTGAATGATGAGGCCTACTGAAAAACTAAAGCAACATCTAATACCACTTACAACACTTATCCACTCTTTTCCATCAGATGCTATTATTTGATTGTTGTCCTTTTTATGCATAAGATTAATGTGCATATTCTTCTAAATTTTTATTTCTATCCTATTGAAGAATGAGAGCATCATTGACCCACTAATTGCAATTATTTGTCCTATCACCTTAGCTTTCCCTGTTGCGGTTTGCAAATTGAACTTTTCGTAACTACAAAAAAAAATCAGAAATGAGTGATATATTTCATAACTCTCTTCCCGCAAAAAGCAAAATAGTACATTAGTATGATAATTGGTGAATGGTGACTACGTACCCGCACAGGAAAGAAAGGATGAAAGTGACCACAGGAACCATGTTGAAAATAACGGTAGCATATTTTGTTGACATCAATGCTATCACGGTGAAAAAAAGATTTTGGAGGAAACTAGTATTTGATTTTCTCCATTGTGTAAAAGTACTAGCATGGGTCAAAGATGCTTAAACTATGATGTTAAGATTAAGAAATAAAAAATAAGTTATGGTGTGTTAATTCACCTCTCTGAAAATAAGAGCATGAATAAAAGTGATAACAACTCTGAAAATGAGACGGTAGACACATGAGTGTGAAAACTGGTTAATGACTACGTACTCGTCCAAAAAGGAGAGGAGAGTGACCCAGGAACCTGGTTAAAAACAACATTAGCATATATTGTTGATATCATTTTATATCATTAACAAACATTATTTCAAATCAAGTAATTATACATTTAATTTAATACTAAGGATAAAGAAGACGAAATGAATGTTGCAAAATGAATTAAACATTCAATTATTGGAATAAGTATCGAAATTACTTCGACACCAACATTTTCTCTTCACGTTCTGTGTGCCACGAAAAAACATGCATAATACTTACGTTTTGAACTTAAGAAAATAGTACGTGAATTACAAAAAAGAATAAAAACCCAGCACAATATTGATACTTGTCAGAATATCTCAATTTAATTAAAATAAATGTTCTAATCATAATAATACTACGAACAAAATAAATTATTAAAATTACATTATTATTTTCTAATAAAAAATACAATGTCTTTACATAATAAAACTAACTGAAAAAACAATACTGAATTAGATGAGACTATCTTTCACTGAGTAAAGAAGATTATCCATATATTGATTAATAACTATTGACACATTAAACGTATTGCTCAATTAATTAATTATAAAGTCTTACAATACAAATTATATATGTTTGTTGATTCATATAATAAATGATTTTTTATTAATATTAAATGAGTGTATTTATACACTAAGTAGAGTTAGGCTATTTTGTAAAAGTTTATCTATACATTAATTACACATGTCTAGCAACACATACTATAATAGTTTTGTTAATGTATTGATTAGACAATTTAGTAATACATAGTATGTTCTGATTATACAAATCTATCAAATAAGTATAAATTTTTATAAATAATCATAATTATTTAATTAAAATTTTTATTTAAATCTTTTCTTTAATTATTTAAATCTTTTATAATATTATTTAACCTTGTATTTCACCATCACATTTAAAAAAGTATAAAGAATCATAATTCATAAACATAAAATATAATAAATATTTCATTCAAATATAATAATAAATCTGTTATTTATTTTGTAATAAAAATATTAATTATAAAAAAAAAGATATCCAAATACGGGTCTCAAACTAGGTTGAATTAAAAAAAATAGTTATTAAATGGTTAAATTTGGATAAATATTGTGTACACTAAAATGTTGCATCCATTTTATTAATAGTAAATATATTACTAAAGAAAACACATAACTTTCTTTTTATGATAATAAAATTATTATTATGAAAACAAATAATATAATTTTTACAACTATAGTAGTGATATATTTTTAGTTATTTTGTAGACTTTTTTTATAAATAGTTATCTTAGTTTAAAACAATAGTTAAATTAAAAAACAATTAAATTAAAAAAATAGTTAAATTAAAAAATATTAATTTGAAAGAACAATCACTTAAAGTTTAAAATTGATAAAATAAACATTTTAATTTAAAAAAGAAACACTGTTATTTAAAAGATAAAATTGAAAAAACATTAAAAGATAAAATTTCCTTTAGTATAGATGATAACAAAAATTAGTAAAATTATTATTAATATTATTATGAAAGTAAATATACATCATTTTTACAATTTTACAATAGATGGATTTTATTTAAATAATCATTTCAGTTTTAAAAATTTTTAATTTAAAGAAAATTAAATAAAAAAATTGTTAAAATCATTTATATATATATATATATATATATATATATATATATATATATATATATATATATATATACACGTGTGTGTAATATTACCATTAAATAAACAGAATGCTCTTTTTTACTTTTCATATTTTCTTTTCTAATTTTACCTTTTAGAATTCTTTTTTTAAATTAAAGTAATTAATTTATTAATTTTATCATTTAATTGATTTTTTTTATTTGACCCATTATTTAAAACTTACTAATCATTTTAAACTAAGTTAACTATTTATAATAAAAATATTACTTAAAACGTAAATAAAGTTGAAATTTGTTTTTATTGTAAAAATTATTTATATTATTTTATAATTTTAATTTATTAATTTTTTTATTATAAAAAAAAAACCGTTCATATATGCACATTTGTTTCTAGGGTTAAATATGGTTTTAGTCTCCCAACTATGAGGTCATTTTGTTTTTCGTCCCTTTTTCAAACTTTGATACAATTTGATCCTTCATCTTAAGGAAACTATAAGTTTTAGTCCCCCAAACCAAACGGCATTAAAAATCTAGTGAGTTGGCTAACGTCTAGCCACGTGGATGACATTTATCCTTTTTATTCTTTGCCACGTGTTTTGACATTTTAAATGACGTGTGTTTATCCCAACATTGGTAAAGTTTGCTTTATTAGGTGGTTCATTGCAAAGTGTGGTCTAAAGGTTTTGAGCAAAGACGAGATCATCGAGCTCGAAAGAAGGTTGAAAGTGAATCACAGAAGCTTGCATATCATCTTCTTGAGCATTAGTGTAGTTGGGCACGTAAGTTCATTTTCCTCTTTTTTTTCGTGTGAATAGATGGATGGATTTAGGATTTAGGGTTTTGTTGGGACTACTCGAACTTGATTTGCTTTCGAAATCACTGTTGAAGGGAAATGAAAGCTGATAGAGGAGAAAATGGTTGCATACGAAGGAGCATAGGTTCTGGAATGTCCCAAACATGTGGATCGTCCTCTCACTTAGCTTCAAAAAATTGTGGTTGTGGGAAAAGATTGTTGTTGTTGAAGGCAACTACAGTAAAGAACAAAGGAAGACTATTTTATAGATGTAGAAATTGGGCAGTAAGTGAGAATAAATGCTTTATTTATTGTGATGAAGTATGTATTCGTGATTTGTAATTTTTTTTTGCAGAGTAATTCAAGTTGTAACTTCTTTGAATGGGTTGATGAAGGAGATTTTGAAATTGAAGGAAGCTTACAAAGGAAGAGTGAAGAAGTTGGAGTGTGTATTGAAAATGTTGTGTTGGATCTAAGGAAGAAGAAGGAGAAGTTGAAGAAGAAATTAGAGCAAGAGAGAAAAAATTTCAAAATGATGTTGGTTTTTTTTGTATTGTCATGGGCATTAACAGTGATGTTTTGTATTATATTTGTGTTGAAGATTAATTGTAATTAGATAGGTAATGTTGTGTTATGGATGTACTTTGAAGTTTTAAGTTCAATATAATGTGGAAGTTCAGTTTTATTGTGCCCAGTTGAATTATGCCCTGATGTTTTCTACATATTGGATCTCACACTTTAGCTTTTGACTGTTTTGATGGGTCCTTTGTTCCATTTGGTTTTAAGAAACTTATGCTTAAGTAAGTCAATGAAAGTTCAATTTTTTCTAACTAAAATGATTCATTGATATACGTTTGCAAAACTGAATTTAAAGCAGCAGTTGGTTTGGATAAAAGGAAGCCATAATAACTAGGATTTGAATTGAAGAATTCTTCTCAACCACCCAATCAGATGACATTCATTGAATATAATAATTACAAGATATTGAAAAAAAGATAAATATAAAGTATATGATATATACTTTTGGTGTGTGAAAGTGTCTATGAACTGAAGTGTTTGTGATTGAGTACACTGGCAATATCAGAGGCATTATACCCGGGGGAATGAAGGTAAAATGTCTTTTTTCTAGGAAAAGTGTGTCGATGGTGAATAATTTAATCAAATCCTGATCACAAGTCACAACATTTATCGGCATCATTCATCTTAGACTTTTGTTTCTGAGAAACAAATGGATGCTACAAAGTCTGATGACAAGTTTTCTGCAGTGCAAAAGTCAAAACTCAAAAGGTTCGTGTGAAGCTAAAGTCAAAAGCATAAGTTTCTTAAAATATGCCTATGTGAAGCTAAAATCAAGATTATATGAAGCTAAATCTCTGCAGTAAAAATTGGTTTGAGCAAGAACTAAAAAAACTGGCTTTGAGAAGCCTGTGGTAAACTGCATACAGTTAGTGTTCATACATCAATTTGAAAAAATTGGCTCACTGCCTCAATTTAATATTTCTCAGACAAGCCCTGAAGCTGTTCAGAAATAGACAAAAATTGCAAATTTCAGCCTATACAAGATCACTAAAATCAATGAATACCATTAGCACGTATATTTCAGCAACACTTATACACTAATTGCATATTTCAGCCTCAATTTCATATTTCAGCAGCACCTATACACTAATTGCAAAATTGTCAATGAACTACAAGATCATAGAAAGCTGTGCAGAAATAGACACCAAATGAATAACAGTAACACTAATTTAAAGCAGCACCTATACACAAATCAATGAACAACTTTAAATAATACCAGTAACACTAATTTAAAGCACAGTTACTAAAATGGACAATGATGAATAAGTGGTCCCTGACCACTTTAATTAACATTGAATTCAGTCAACAATACGAAGTGGTCCCACAACACTGCAAATAACATAACAATCCAGTCTACAAAAGCAAGTGGTCCCTGACTACTTTATATAACATTCAGTGGTCCTTGACTACTTTAATTGCATGTGCTACACTACATGCCAAACAAGTGGTCCAAAAAATATTGTGCCGACTATTACTGGTCTCCCTAAATCGGTCATATTCAATACAAAAAGTCATATTCCACTACCAAATCAATTGCAACTTGCTTGAGACCCTACAATTTTTCTAGACAGTCTTCCAGCCCTTGCATCTCTGCGTGCTCCCATTCGTGAAGTGCTTGCAGATCCAAGCCTCCCAACTGATGCAGATACCCCCTCCCAACTGATGCAGATCCTCTTGTACCCCATGTGTCCTGTGAAATGAGTAAGGTAGTTAGATAAGACATACTTGTAAAATAACATTGTAAATAAGATGACCAGGAAGAATTACCTTGCTTTTCTGCCCCTTTTTACAACTTCTTACATTGTGTCCGTATGCATGACAATTGTTACACTTCATACCAATATTTTTCTTGGACAACTTTGAATGGCTGACATATTCATCAGCTTCTCTTCTTCTTAACTTTTTAGGCCTCCCAGGAGGTGTTTTATAAGTGGGTGGTAGTAGTGGTGCAGTGTCAGATCTAGGCCAAAGTTGTTGTCCATTGATTGGAATTATTCCAGGTGCATAACAAGTTTGATAAGCCTGTTTCTTGTAATATGGATGAACATAATCTTTTGGGTTCTCTAATTTATAATGTATGGCAGCAACAGCATGTCTACAAGGTATCCCTACCAAATCCTAAAAGTAACAACTACAACTATGATTACTTACATCAACTACAAACTTGTCCATTGTAAAGCCATGAGTGACTTCAAATTTTGCACCCCCTGCCCAAACTGGTAGCCAATTCCCACTCTTCTCAACTTCCCTATCCAGTCTTTTTCTTGGCTTAGGCATAACATCACCATGATATGTGTTTGCTTTTTCTTTAAGTGTTGCAAACCTACTCATAATATATGACCTAATCCATTCCATCATAGTAATTATTGGTTTGTCTCTTGCCAACAAAATTGTACTATTAAATGACTCAGACAAATTATTGATCAATACATCACATCTAGGATAAGAACTAAATGCATGTTTACACCAAGATTTAGTTGGAATTGCCATTAACCAATCATAAGCATCAAAATTGATAGTCTTCAACTCACCCATTTTTTTTCCCATTCCTGAAAGTATATTGCCTTGGTAGCTCCCATCATAAGGTCTCTAATGAGCAATTCTCCACCGAATTTCTTCTTATAGTTGTTGTACAAATGCCTTAAACACAGCCTATGCTCCACCCCATTCAAAATCTCATCAAATACTACCATTAATCCCTACAAACAAATGACAACAACCTTTAGTGCATAATGTGATGAACATACATAATGAAGTTGAATTTGACGTTACTTTTTGTTGATCCGAAATAAAGATCCAGCGTTGACAATCTATGCCCCCAATATCATCCAGTAACAGGGTCAAAAACCACATTCATGTCTCCTTGCATTCATTTTCAACCACAGCAAAAGCTAGTGGAAAATATTGGTCATTAGGGTCTCTTACCACTGCCACTAACAACTGACCTCCATAACTTGTCTTTAAATGACAACCATCAACCCCAATGAATGGCCGACAACAACCCAAGAACCCTTCTTTACAACCCTCTAAACACATGTAGAATGACCCAAACCTTGGTGGCAAAGTGGGTTGGGGTCGATTCACCTCAATCTTGAAGGTTCCAGCCTTGACTCTTAACAACTCAGCCACATAATCATAAAGAAGACCATATTGTCGTTCTCCATCACCCACTAAAGAGTCCATTGCAATTTCCTTTGCTCTTCCAGCTTTCTAGGGAGTTATTCCAACACTAAATGACTTCTTCATTTCATCTATGAGTTGGTTCACTGTCATGCCTCCCACATTAACAAATCTATCTACCAATACTTGTGCAATCCATTGTACACTTGCACTTTTGTTACCAAAAACTCTTCCACACTTGTGACGCCCAACAAGAGTTTTCACTCTAAAAGTTTGCCTCCCTCCTACCTTGCTAGCCATAATTACAAAACCACATCCCTTTTTGCAAACTGCCCTCACTCTCTTCAAATCATTCTTAACAAACTTCACTTCTTTGCCATTTAAAACACTATGCTCCTGTAGTGCACTTTTAAAATCTTTCAATGACTTAAACTCCATCCCCAATTTAAATTTAAAGGTCTTTGTCATATCCTCTGCTCTACACTTTGGAAACTTCCTCCTATCCTCACTCACATCCTCATCACTATCCATATTTGAAGACAACTCATCTGTATTGTAATTTTCATTTATCTCATGCTCATGATCTCCAACATCTTCATTAATCATAAATGACCCCTCACCACCACTGTTTCTTCTCCTCACAGTTTTCCTCACACTTTTCTTCCTCTTTTTCATTCTACTCCACCTTTCCAAAACAGGATTAATGTTTCTTCTTTCTACCTCCACTCTCTCATCCTCCATCCCAAACCCATCATCATCATTTGTCATTCTTTCCTCTTCACTATCATCCATATTTTCCACCACTTCACCGTCAACCACATTGCCCTCTTTATCTTCCTCTTCATCTTCCTCTTAAACATAAGCCTCATCCTCACCCATCTCTACATATTCGCCCCCAACATTCCCCTCTTCCTCTTGGTAATCCATTTGGACATCTTCTACTTCCACATTCCCCTCCACCACACCAACATAAGCATCTTCTTCATCCACATAACCACGTGCTTCACCAACATAACCAACTTCTTCATCCACATTAGCATCTTCTTCAAAAACATACGCATGTTGTTCATCCACAATAACCTCCTCTTCGTCACCAATATTCACCTCTTCCTCCATATTTACCTCTTCCTCCATCTCCTCTACGTGTACTGCCTCTTCACCAAAACTAAGAAACATAACTTCTTCTGGCTGACTTGGTTGCAGATGTTGGACATAGATTTCAACCTCATCATTCTTTTCCCTGTCATCACTGAGTATTCTCAGGTTGTTCATCGCCTTTTGTTTTGACCCTTCCACCACAACATGAACTCTCCATCATACTTGAATTCTCGAACAAATCCCACTACTTCAAAGTAAAACCACCTGTCCGGATCAATTCCTTTTATAACATGTATTTCTCCGCCCACATATTCTACTCCCTTATTGTTCATGAACTTCCCCATGTGATGCAGAGAAATGTCAAAAACCATTGCTAATCCTACATTGTAAAATGAAAATTTTACACACACAATGCACACAAAGCAATGGAGCCACACTAAAACAAAACGAAAGGAACAAACTTGCCTTCTTCGAAACGCCTTTCTTTCACACACAATGCGCAGAAAGCAATGGAGCCACACTAACCCAAAACGAGAACAACAAAATAACCTTCTTCGAAGACCCTTTCTTTCACACACAATGCACAACAAATCGCTTTTCTTTGATGGAACACGAACACGAACCTTAATCGCGTTTTCAAGATAAAAGACAGTTTTGATTCGCGTAAAAATATCCCCAAAACTTACTAAGTATGAAAATCTTCTCCATCATCTGATTTCATCACAACACACGTCATTTAAAATGTCAAAACACGTGGCAAAGAATAAAAAGGATAAATGTCATCCACGTGGCTAGACGTTAGCCAACTCACCAGATTTTTAATGTTGTTTGGTTTGGGGGACTAAAACTTATAGTTCCTTAAGGTGAGGAGTATCAAAGTTTGAAAGAGGGACGAAAAACAAAATGGCCTCATAGTTGGGGGACTAAAACCATATTTAACCCTTGTTTCTACTAATAATGATATAAATGAATAAACGGAAAGATGTAATAGAATTTTGGTTTAATAGGTTTGCAGGTCCCTATTTCTGTGGGTTCGTTCCAATTGGGTCTTCCTATTTTGGAAGTGTTTAATTGGGTCCCTCTAATTTGATAAATTTGATTCAATAATATCCTTTCTGTTAAATACAATGGACGGCGTTAAGTTTTTAAACAGGTGGCATGTTGAAGATTTTTTTATTTCCAGGTGGCACAGTTTAAGTTTTATACGTGGTAATTAAAGTCAACAAATCCTTTACGCACCTCTCAAGATCAACTTCTCCAGCAGCAGCAAGAACGTGCTTCTCCAGCAGCAAGAATGTGCTGCCCAAGACCTCCAATGGCAACAATATTCCCTGTCTTGGCAGATGTCACAACTTTCAACCCTTGCCCCATCATTAAATACAACAATTTCAACTCAGCCTCCTGTATATGCTTATGCATCGATTTTCCTTTCAACGGATCATACAACAAAGAAAGCACAAAAACTCTCTGCCCCACATACAAAACCCCACTAAAAATCCTAGCAAAAGCCAGAAAACACTCATCGAATCACCCTCCCCTTCGTCACCATAGCCTTTGCCAACCTCCCCCCTTTGTCCGGGCACCATCTTAATCGGCAAAGCAAACATCTTTGACACGAAAGCCACACAAGGAACCTCATCCCCACAGTCACACCCCTTCACTGCCTTCCTCACCATCTCTGCCTCCTCCACCACGCACTCCTCCACCACATCCCCAACAACCTCCCTTTTCGGAATCAACCTCGATATCCGAAACGCCTGTGCCGCGACCGTGTCTGGCAGACACCTAACCACCGTCGACAAAACCGTGTCCGACAGCAGAAGCCACTGGCTCATAACAACGCTCTCAACAACGCATTCACACTTGCGTCCGATAGCGGAAACCAACACCTTTCTTCCCCACAATCATCTTCGTCTTAGGGTTAAAATACCTAGGTCCCCACAATCATCTTCGTCGTAATCCTCTAGAGTCTCACCAGTGCTGCCGGTGGTTCTGGTGTCGGTGAGTAGAGAATCGACGTCGGAGAGGTATTTTTAGGTCGATCCAGCACTGGCGAAGGACGGCGTGTGTCTAGATGTGAACGCCCCCCACGTCGTCGACTAGGAGGAGTGCACCGTCGGTAAGGTGCACTACCGTGGAGACCTCGCTGCAGAAGTCGATGTGACCAGGGGAGTCAATGAGGTTCACCGCGTGGCCGTGATAGCGTATGAGGATGGAGGAGCTCTTCATGGTGATGGCGCGTCGCTGCTCCTCGTCAAGGTAGTCCATGAAGCGGATTTAAAATGACTTTAATTACCACGTAATAACCTCACTGTGCTACCTCGAAATTAAAGGATGTCTCAGCACGTCACCTCACCACAAAGTTATCACCATCCATTGTTATTTAACGGCATGGGCATTATTGACTCAATTTTACTAAAATAGAAACTCAATCAAACATTTCCTAAATAAGAGGATCCAATTGAAACGAACCCACATAAAAAAAATATGCGAACCTATTAAACCTAGAATTTTTTATATTATTTTTCAGTATATTTTATTTATTTATTTAGTATATTTTACATTAAAAAAAGTGCTGTTGTACTTCACTGAACCCAATTATCCAAAATAGGAAAAGAGGAGAAAAAACCCTCCAAAACCCTAAATCTAACGAGCACAACCAATTTGTGAATAGACAGAAAAGAAGAGAAAAAGAAAGGGGAGAACAGTGAGATATCAAAGGCTGTTCTGCACAACTCAGGATTTTTTTACCCAGGTGCGTTCTGCTTAAATCTTCACTTACAAACTATTCTAGGATTTGACAAGTTGATTCAAGATTTTGATTACCTGCATCTAAATCCTCAGAAAGGAAATCGATAAAATACTAAGACTATTTGCCAAGACTCAAAAACTGGATATGCTCAGTTTTCAGTTTGGCTTAATTTATAATTTTCAAAATTCTTGGAGAAAAGCTTTTAATGGCGTGACTGTGAGGTTGGCAATAGCCGGCGATCCACTCCAAACACCATTATGAAACTACACAGGAACATTGTTGTTTCTTGCAAGAGTTTTGCTATTTCACTCTATCTCCTTTGATTCTCTACTCGTAATTATTTCTTCATCTTTTATTCTGTTTCAAAAACCAATGGGTTTTATTTTATTTTTGCTTCGGTTTATTATGTTGTTAATTCTAGGGTTTTTTTGTCCATCACCAGCATAATTTTTGGATTTAAAGTTTTGGAATTGAGGCGTTATGGAAAATAAAGATGAAAAAGATCCATTCAAAGGGGTGGATTGGAAAGGTGTTGGCCGTGAAATGCAGAAAAATCCGAGTGTTCAACCATCCTTGAAGAAACGATTACCCAACAGAGTAAGGCAAATTCCTGAGTTCTATTTTCTTCCTCGATGGCCGCTTCCCAAAGCCATTTTATTTTGCAGTGCATGCATTGGTGCTGGTGTGGCTGCTGGAATGGTTGGTGAGACCTGGATTGAAAAGAAAGTTAAAGGTATTTTCACCTCATCCCTCTCTTTCCTTTCATCAACCAATGTGTTATTTTAGTCCTTTGAATTGCCAAATTGAAAGCCTTTCTTTTTTGGAAACCATTTCTGATTCTCCTAAAGGGCATTGTTGAGTGAGAACTATTATCATGGGAGCTAGTTTCGTCTTAAATTTTTGTCCCCAATCATCGATTTTTTGGAACCCATGGAATGGCATGTAGCACCTAGAAACACCACTGCTGTTAGACAGGGCTGTGCTCTTACCTTTTTTTAGACTGACCATATTTAGATATACAAGTAGTAATGAAGAAAATCAGAACATAAAAGGAATTGAGCTTATCCCTCAAGTTTTTGAGAAGCTAGATTAATGTACTTTAAAAAAATTTTAAGTCTATAAGTTGATTTAAACTTACTGGAAAAGTTCAATTCTTTATACTTTTTTTCTCCCATAAGTGTTTGTAGAAGAATTTATCTAAAGAAGTTGTATAAACAGTTTTCGATTGCCAAGCTATCAATGTACACAACTATGTATTTTGTGAAGTTCAATGGATCTTCAGCAAGCTTGGTTTGAGTTTCTGACTATGTCATGTATATATACTGTCAGAGGATAACAATCGTTGTCAATGACAAAGTATTTGTTTGAACATTGATGGCATTACTCATATTTGTTAAACTTTTGAATTAGACTTTGTTGTAATGATTTTGTTTTGGTATTGCAGAAGATGGCGGGGTTATATGGGAATTTGATAAATAAACTATTGGTCTTAGGACATAATGTCACAGACATCGCTGCCTCTATGGTTTCCTCCTTAGAAGTTCTCTTCAGCAACCCTCACTTCCCAGAATTATCAGTTTCAGGGATTAAGATGATCCATGGTTAGCAGCAGGATTGAGGCGAATGAGGTGTGATGCTAATACTAGGAAAAATTTCTCTTCCATTTCTAATAAGTATGGCAGCCAAATTTATTACTTTCTTTAAGATTAGCATTTCGGTGGTTCCTAACCACGCACTCGACAATGATTCAATCAATCAGTGTATTAAGTGCCAACCCTGACACGACGAAATTATTGCAATTGATGCAATGAAATTTGAATTTTTTAAAGGAAAGGAAGAAGGAGCCATGTTAATAATCCTATAAGGATAACGTAAGTGTTTGTGCCGTTCATATTTCTTGCATCCCAAAATTTTAATGTCATCCCCATTTTAACTTTACACATTATATATTATATATTAAATAATTATGTAAAGATATTCACTATTACCCACTCCGCATAGCTTTATTTACTGGGCCCTCAAGTAACTTCTTGCTTCTTCACCAAACGGAGTTGTCTTTTTCACCAGAGTTTGTGGTTGCTTGAGTTTGTGCCTTGACCATTTCTACCCAAGCAAGCTTGTTTGAGGTGACAGTAGAAGGGCAGATCTTCCTTTGAAGTACATGCATGATTTTCATCTTAAAGTAGTTTAAATTGTATGGAGTTTTTCAGCATGGATAGGTCATGCTATAGATTTCGTGTTTTAATTTTAGTTCATTGGATTTGAAATTTGGTTTTTAAAATTGCTCACCAGATTTTAAAATCTGATTCCTTTTCTGGATCTTGTTAATTGGATTTCAGAACTCAGTTAGTTGTTGGATTTTATGTTTTACTTTTAACCTACTAGATTTTAAAATCTGATTTTTAAAAGTTTTCATGCATTTTAAAATTTAGTTTTGTATCCAGATCTTGTTAATCAGATTTTAGAGTTTGGTTAGTAGATGAATTTCGTGTTTTATTTTTATCCTATTAGATTTTGAAATTCAGTTTTCAAAATTGCTTATCGGATTTAAAATCCAGTTGGTGGATTTCAAGTTTTATTTATTTTTATTTAGTTCATCAGATTTCAAAATTCTGTTTTTAAAATTGGTCACTATTTTGAAATTTGGTGCACCAAAAATGAAAAATGAAATTCGGATTTCAAAATACTATATCATTCATTGGTCTGCGTACTGCCAATACTTTAAAAAAGAAAAACATTATCAAAATTTGCTAAAAATTAGTTATGAAATAAAGATTCATGCGCCAGACATATTGGGAATCATGGACCTCTTGAAAAATGCTTCATGAGCACAAAGGTTTGGAAGGGTGCCCATGTTGATGTTAAAAATCACTAGTTTATAATTGAATTCAACTCGCGTCACAAGCTCCAAGCTTTTCTTTTTCATTTTTCGGTTAACTTTATTGAACATTAAACTTTGCCAACCACGTCCTATTTGGCACCAATAATAAGTATCACTAGTGAAGGAACATAAAACTATGCAAACCAGTCATTTCTAAATTCTTGTTTTACACGAATACTTTGCAGTTAGCAGAGTAGCAATAATATAAAGATAAGGCCTGTATCAAATTATATCAACAAAACGCAAAATTTTCAATAGGGGATAACAAAGTTCATCTTAATTTAAATGTTCTATGAGGAATAACATGCAGTTGCAATCGCATCAGCTATTTCCTTGTCGATGTGTTAGCGAAGAACTCCCAGATAGCAAGGTATGAACTCTGGAATTTCCAAATCCTTCTCAAGCCTCCCTCCGTTGTGAAGTCCATCCTGCCCGAGCGGCAAATTCTGCGCCCTGATATTTATCCATAGTTAATGAAAAATTTGTTTTACAATTGCAAATTGTGTAAACAACCAAGTCAAATTAAACCAATGCGCTCATATTTAGTAATGACAACTCATGATAATATATTAGTTTGTAAAATCGAATACCTTTTTGAATCTTCGTTGAGATTGTGCCACAATCTTAGATTTTATGATATCATATGCACCATTCCATCAACTATCATCACTCTATTGTCATCTTGCAACCTCTGAAATTTCAGAAAACAAAAATAGTAACGAAGTTCGAGTTGGGAAGGTGGCAGCAGAAATTCATCAGAAGATCATACCTCTAATAGGAATAGTATATCTGCAGCGGTGTAAGGTGAATCTGCCCCTCTGTTGATAACATTCTCTAAGTCTGCAATAGCTATGAGATCCAGGCGGTTGGCTCGCATATGCTGACCAAATAGAGAATTAAATGCTTCAATTCTGCATGTCAATATAAGATATTTTACGTCAGAAACAGTAGGAGCACAAACATAAGAAAACAATTAAAAGGCAGGAATCGGAAGTTGACTGACCTTGCAGGGGTGAGTCCAACATTAGCTTCAGCTGCTGGGGTATCATCTACTTCAATGGAATCTGTTCCTAATGTTGATCTAGCCAAAAAGAAATTACTAGTGTTATTAGTTCATAATGGACAAATATAGATCCCCTAAGCATTTACATGGCAACGCAGAAGTCATAATGCTTACAAATGTGCAAGGATGCTAAATTTCGAGGGTTACAAAGAAAAACGCTTCTGCGGTAATAAATGAATTTTCGTGTAATCTAATTATAGTTGCAATTAGAATGAAAAGTTGCTTGCAATATATTCATCTTTTCCAACTTGTTTAAATTATTGCTCACCCTCTTCTATCTTTAGAACCACGATCAGGACCATCATTTTCATTATGATCAGCCTTGCGCTTCCTGTCTTGCTCTTTCTCCCTCTCTTGCTCTCGCTCCTCCATTTCTGTAAGTTCTTTGTGATATATTGCAAAATTTAAAACCTTTAAAGCAGCTTCAACATCAGACTTTGAAACCTGAAAAGAGAAGTGCTGGTTCAATCACAAAGTATAGAGCACAAAACAGTGAAAATATAGGCTGTTGAAGTACCACCAGGTAGAATATATAAGTAAAATAGCAATAGGAGAAAGAGAAAAGTGCGCAGCTAAGGAGAATGCCAAGTGCTTGTTTGACGGAGAAGAGAACACTGAAAAAGTAGATGTCAGTCTAGTACCTTTCTACTCAATTTCAGTTTGGCATGAGCTGTTGAGAGACGTATGATGGTTTCTAAGGTTCTGGCAGTTATGGGAAGTGTTCCCCCTGTCTGCATAAAGTAAGTATTATATCAATAAAAGAAACTATATTGTATAATGGCTCGAATGCAGAGCACCTATTTCAACTCTCAATGCTAACCTTTGCATTTGAGCTTGCATTTCTGAGCTCAGCATAGGCTGTGACAATGTTCTCAGACGCCTGTGGACGATGTCAATTGATGTTAGATTAAAGCTAGTCATATGTCTATACAATAATGGACGGGAACAGAAGCATAGAAACCATAAAAAATAATCAGAACCATTCAAGTATGGCAATTGTAAAGAGAATTCATGGATAAATATAAACTTCTAAAGAGAATTCATCATACATCAAGAAAGATGAAATTGATATATTAATAAGAAAGGAAAATAAGAAAGGAACGTAACCTCATCAGTCAGTTCAGGTTGAATCCTATGCTTAGCGTAGTGGATATATTTCTTAAGAAACTTAATTGTAAGAGTATCACGTTTGCGACCTCTTTCAGTTTTCTTCCCATGTAACATTCTGTTATATTTGACAAAGATAGACGAGTCCGTATCAGCTTCATCTTCTCTTCCATATCCTGAGCTCCGATTAAGTGTTGCCTCGCCTATATTGTTAATCTACTTTAAATAAAACAACTAACTAGTATAGAACGTCTCAAAGCATTGGAAAATTGCTTATTTACCTCCATCAACAGCAGAACGAAATCTATGCATACGAAGTACATGCTCAGAAATTCGACGATCAATGTCAGGATCCATTTGATCTAACACAATAAACAGTAGATCAAATCGAGAAAGCAAGGAGTCTGGAAGTCCAATATTTTTAGTTGGAGTCAATGAACGATCATACTGTATAATTGCACATAAAAAGTCACAAGTTAGAAAAGAAATTGAAGGTTAAATACAGTATAGGAAATTGGATAGTTTAAACTGCACAGCCAATTACCGCATAACACCACTTACAGTTCCATATATGGGATTTGCAGCGGCAACCACACTGCATCGGGCATTTAGTGATGCATGGATACCAGCTTTAGCAATAGTCACAGTCTGCTGCTCCATAACTTCATGTATAGCAACACGATCTTCATCATTCATCTTGTCAAATTCATCAATGCAGACAACACCTCTGTCGGCAAGAACCATTGCCCCAGCTTCTAGCCTTCTTTCCCCTGAGAAAGAAGTAAGAATCGTCCTTAGATGACAAAAGTATAATAATAGTACTATGCATAGAGCCCATGACAATGATCTTTTTACCTGTTTCTTGATCTGAAGTAACAGCGGCTGTCAAACCAACCCCAGAAGAACCCCTGCCTGTAGTTGATATGGCCAAGGGAGCAATGTTCATAATTGCTCTCAAGAGTTGAGACTTGGCAACAGAGGGGTCACCAACCATCATCATGTTAATGTCACTAAAGAAGCAAGACAGACCAGCGTTATAATTTTATATTTAGTTAAAAGAGAAGGGAGATCAAGCAAAAAACACGAACCCTCGCAAGTGAGTGCCATTCTTTAAGTTCTTCTCCACTCCACTAAGCATCAACAAAATCACTGCTTTTTTTATCCAAGAATGCCCATATATAGAAGGTGCAAGCGAATTACTTAGCAGGTCAAATGCATCATCTCTTTCAGCTATCTTTTTAATGTTTTTGAGATCTTCGGGGCTGTAGATTGGTGCATTAGCCTCTTTGTTGAGAAGAGAAACATTGTTGGCTATGAGCACAGTCCTGCACGAACATCAATCAATCAATTTTCTGTTTATTAAAGCACAGGAGTGCAAAGGAACTGTCAGTATATACTGGAGCTACCTGAATACTCCATTCACACTGCCTTTACTTTTCCCTGCAAGTGCCTTATATACTCCCACAATTGCCACTCGATCTCCAGGCTTGCAAGAATCAACAAGGTCATCTTCTACAATGACATCCACTGTTCTTGGGAGTTGACCAGGAGCAGAATTCTCAGGAACTTCTTGAATGGACAAAGTTTGATGATCTTTGTATTTGCACAATCCATACTCAGTCACAAGTAAGTTGCCATTTTCATCCTACAATAATTTTAGTCAATAAATTTCATCATCACGAGAAGACAAAAAATGTTGGAGATCAACGAGCTTGACATTACCCTTGTAGGGTAAACAGATCCTGTGGGTAAACCCAAATTAGAGGTAATATCACGATATTCGCGAGAAGTGAAGTTTCCCGTGGTGGGGCAGAAATGAACACTTTTAACAACCTTCGGCCTTACAAGAGAACCTATATATTAAAAAAAAGGGTGAGATGCCTGCACGCTTAAACCAGAGTATTTGTTCACAAACTTGTTCATAAATGTATTCCGTATCAAACAGAAAGAAAGTATCAACGCGGAAAATGAACAACCTAAAGATAAAACCAAACGGCTGCTTGTAGAGAAATAAACTATACACTTTTACCAGCAAAGGATATTACATTTCCATCATTATCACTTAACATAATAAATAATAACATGCCGTTCAAGACATACTAAGCAACTTGATAGCATAGACGATATTAACTTGAAAATAAAATAACAGCTTCGTAGGTAAGATAAAAAAATGAAGTGGAAGACTTGTCAAACTAAAAAGAGTTATAAGGGAAAAAATATACCCAGACCATACTAACAAATGACAATGAAAAAAGATAATACTTTGATCCTCAAAATAACCAAAAACAGAATACGATTCCCAAAGCCACTAATTAAACCCAGTAAAACTTATAAGGGACCAATTGGACTAAAGAATCAAGACAACGGCGAGTTTGATTTTATTTATAGGGTTTCAGAGTCAATTTAGGAATCGAAGTTTGGTCATTTAACGCCCTAATTTCACGGGAAACCAGCTGGACTCAATCATTCAAGTTTGGTCATTTAACGCCCTAATGAAAAGGGACAAAAAAATATAAAAGGAAGCAAAGGTAGTTTTACATTTGGTGACAATGCCCTCAACACAGACCATAGAACCTATGAATTCAGAAAGAAGCTCCCTTGGCGTGACTCGGCGAGAAACAAAGGGACCTTCAAATCCCACAAGCACTTGTTCCCCTTCCTTCAAATACTTAGGATCAATAGAACGAGTAGCGTCCGTCACCGCATCGCAGAGCGGTTGAATGTACTCACTTGGAGTCCTGATTATCCTGCAAAACTTCCAATTTCTATTTAAAAAAACAAAATAGAACACCAACTGCAAGCAATAACTTCACACGCAGAATCAAATTCAAAAGAAATGTAAGTATAAAAGTAAAATTCAAAAATTAGTGCCGAGAAGTGCTGACCTGTTACCCAAGTCGTGGAAGTTGTGGAGATCGGAGATGTTGATGATGAGGCGGTGTCGCTTGTGGTTGATTAAGGCTTTGATTTCGTCCATGTAAATTCCCTTTCCCACCTGATGATCCAACACAAATCGTTAGAACGAGGACAGAGTAACAGACAAAAATAAGAAGAGAAAATGAACAGGACATACATCTTGATCCAAGAAATCGGCGAATTCTCGCTTATTAGCTGCCCTAACTTCTTCGCTCAAGTCCATTTTCGAAGGCTGTGGTAGTAGCGAGAGATTGTCAGAGAATGGTGGAGTCAGAAAAATGAGAGAAAACGATGGTGGTGCTTCTTTTTCTTTTGGCGCTAGGTCTCTGTTTTTGGCGGGAACATGGAGCTTCGTGCTAGCGTTGTGGCGGGAACAATAACTTACCGCTGCTGTTGGGCTTTCCTTACTTCCAAGGCCTTTACTTCTTACATCTCGTCAATTTCTTCACGCACCTCCAAATTTTCAAAATAATATTTTACCATATGTAAAAGTAACTTTTGAAACAAATTCAGGAAACATTTTGGAACAAAATTTTTGCAATTTTCAAAATAAGATTTTCCAGAATAAGATTTTTTTTTTTTTGAGCAGAACTTTAGAAAAGAAATTCTGAAATATGATTTTCGAAATTGAATTTTCAGAATATATCAAATGTATTTCGAAATTTATTTTCTGAAATAAGATTTCTAAAATAAAATTTCTGAAGTGCATATAATGCTTTTCGGAATAAAATTTCCGAAATACCTCTACATAAAATCTGTTCCGAAAGATTTGAATTGAACTTTTTGAAATATATAAAATATATTCCGAAAAGAACTTTCTATACTGAATTTTTTTTCTGTACTTTTTTCTTACTTTGCATTTTTTTTTAAGATAATGAAAATAGTGACAACGAAAATGATGGTAATGATTGTAGTTACAATCGGGTGCGGGTATTATACTATCCGTATCCGCAGATATCCGCTATCCGTAAAAGATAAAAATAAAAATTTAATTTTTATTTTATTAAGTTAAATTTAATTAAAATTAACATTAATTTATATTTTACAAGGTTAAATTTAATTAAAATTGTAATATATGAAGTATACAGATCGGAATTAATTGTCAACAATTAACAGGTATTAATAGGTCAACCTTATTCTTTACAAAATATATTGTATTGATTATTGATTATTGGATTTGATTGCTTAAAAATATATTGCACTAATTAATATGTCAGATTGTCTTACTCTTTACAAAATATACGGTATTAATTATTGATTATTGGATTTCATCGCCTAAAAATATATTTCACTAATGGTTATTCTCAATGGGCTTGTCTGCCACAGGTTCTATAAATATACAAATATACAATTGATGTCTAGGTACAATCTTCCTCTTCTATCCTAATTTTTAAAAGAGAACAAAGCAAAGAAGTCCTCGGACAAATTCAACCCAAACAAAAATATCATTTTAATTTATATTTAATTTATATTATATTTGCAAGTATCCGCGGATATCCGCGGGTTTTAAAATATTCGCAGATATTTTTTAAGTGGGTATTCGTGCGAGTAACGGATCAGGTAGCATGTGGATTTTTTTGTCAGATCGAGTTGTGAGTAGACACTATCCGTGTCCGACCTGACCCATTGTTATCCCTAATTGTACTTATGGTTGTAAAAGACATTGAAAACTTTGTTATTTCATCTTATATTTCAAAACATTTCGTCTTACACTTTTAATTTTCAAAAATATCCTTAAGAGTTATATTTTTTTTATTGAATTTTAAAATTCGATAAAAAAAAATTTTCATCAAATTTTAAAATTTGATGAAAAAAATTTCAAAAATTATTGGATTTTGAAACTTGATAAAAAAATGAAAAATCTTTTATCGAATTTTAAAATCTGATAAAAAGTTTTTTATTTAGATTTTAAAATCTAACAAAAAAATAAATAATCTTTCATAATCTGATGAAGAAAAAATTCTTTATTGAATTTCAAAATTTGATAAAGAAAAAAAAATGGAATGCAAGGTTTTTTGAATTGCGAAAGACAATTTTAGAATTTTAAAAAATTTTGGAGTTACATAATGAAATGATTAAAGATGCAGGGTTGAACAACCTCAAACTTTTTCTGTAACTGTGATGTAGTTAGTAATTCTGAGGGTGCAGCCAACAATTGCATGAAAGCAGTAGAGGTAAAATCTTGAATTGTGGTCAGCAAAAAATAGTGTTTTGTTAGTTTGAGAAATGATAGGAGGAATTTATTCACAAAACACGAAAGGAGATAAATACAAAGAAGCACATTTCACCTGCTTAAGCTAGAATTGGCTGGTAAGAATTTAATTTTTTATAATTTTTAGTTTAATTAAAATTTCTTCTATTTTATCTTTTCCAAATTTTACCAAAAAACAAGAATAAATTCAGTTTTTTGGAATTAATTCGGGTCAAGTATTTTTATTTAAAATTCGGGACAAGTATTCATTAAAATAAATTTATTCAAAATTTTATTATGAAAATTATTTTAGTAAAATTAATTTAGTTTTTTATAAAAAAAATACCCCAAAATTTGATTCCGGAAAATTTGAATTTCGACTAAATTTTTAGTAAAATTTAGAAACATAATTAAGTATAATTCGGCTATGTGAGATCGAATTCCAACTTAGCACCACGAAATGCCCTATTTTAGTACATTGGTATCATTCTTATTCAGTGCAAACAAAATTCATCAAAAAGGTGTTAGATTATTAATTTGTCCTCTTCTTAATTTCATATTCCTTTTTATCTATTTTCTTTTTACTCTGAATTATCTTTTTTTCACTCTTTAAGTACTGCTTTTCTCCAAAACTATAATCCTATTTATTTTTATATAACTTTTTAATTTTTTTTTAGACAGGTTGTTAATGGAAAAATGATAATATGAATAGATAATGAAAGAAAAGATAAAAGGAAAAAATACTAAGTTTTTTTTATGAACTTTTCTCAACATGATATTACGCTGAGTCAATATATTATTTAACATTTTTATTTTATTTTTTATAATAGATTATCTATTATTATTTTATTGATTTGTATATTTGAAACAAATTAATAATAAATTATCATATAAACAATTATAAAAGAATTGTGAAAAAAAGTTATTAAAAAACATTTTTCTAAAATATATTCAGGTTGTAGTAAAGAGACTCCTAATTTAGATGGGTACTCTTTTGTTGTTTTCAAAAGCTCGTCCACATATATATACAAAAATGTTTATAAGAGTAAGGTTAAAAAGCAACAAAATAAAATAATCAATTTTCCTTTTATTCTTACACCAACTCACTTTAATTGCAACCATGCCCACAATTTTTATTATCATTTTTGTTGTTTTGGTCCATCATTCTCTTTTGTTATCATTATTATTGTCACGGCCACTTTTTTCTTATTATCACCTTTTCCATATGCATCTCCTCCATTATGCTTAAAATCTTTGTAACAACAGTTGTCACATTATAGCAATAACTATTACTTCCACTATTGTCATTGCAAAATATTTTGTTACCATTTTCTTATTATTGTCAATTCTTTTTGTCATAATTATCATAATTTAATATTTATTGCAACAATTATCACTCCATTATTATTACTATTATCATTGCGATGATTATACAATAATCATTATTTATTATTAATTTTTTTGTCATAATTTAATTATTATGATTATTTTTTTTATTTTATTATTATTATTATTATTATTATTATTATTAATATTATTATTATTATTATTATTATTATTATTATTATTATTATTATTATTCAGTATTATCATAATTATCATATTATTATTGTTGTTATCATTATTATCATTATAATATATTATTATATAAGTAAATCATTATTATCATAATGTAAGTAAATCATTTTTATATATTTCATGTAAAATGTCGAAATCTTTTATATTTTAAAAAAAAATCTTTTAACAATAGTATGCGTGTCAATTTTTTACTAATTCATTATTTATTTGTTATATATCAATATATTCCAAACTCAATAAGAAAATAATATATATGTTGTTTCAAAATATTATAAAAGGAGTATATGTTAACCTATCATTACCCTTTATATTTTTCAGTTTCCTACTTTCTCATTTTGTTTATATAAAACCTAGTCTTGTGCTTCTTCAATAATAAGATAGAAAAACTTTTCTTCTATGTTTTTATAATAACCTCACATGGTATCAAAAGCTTCTTTTTCCTTCTTTTGAAAATTTCATCTTCTTTCACAAGGCTTTAGTTTGATTGCATTCCCTCTAAGTTTTCGTCCTTCACATAACATATTTTCTCCACTCTTATCAATTTTCAGTTCGATGAAGACAACTATCTTGTGTGGCAGCAACAAGTCATTGTCATTGTTCATGATATAAACTTAATGTGTTTTCTTAAAGACTCGTCAACCCATCCCAAACATGCTATTCGTGAGGATGATGTTACATTAGCTCAGACTTTCTCAATCGCAAACGATAAGACCAACTTCTTGTTGCATGGTTACTTGCAGCTATGAATGCCTCCATACTCACCAAGATGGTGGGTCTCCATTATGTTCATCAAAATTGGGACAAGTTTCGCATGTACTATGCTAATCAAACTCATGCCAAGGTAAAATAACTCTAGATTCAATTATAAACACCAAAGAAAGATCGATCCATCATTACATATCTTCATGATATCAAGAAGATTATAGACACACTTGTTGTCATTGGATCCCATTTATCATTAATGATCACATTGATGTGATTCTAGATGGGCTTTCCGAAGAATATGATGGTTTCATCACCTTTGTCAGGTTTTTGTACGAAACTAGGCAAATTTGTCTGAGATATTACGGAAATGGACAAATTTTGGGTCAAAAGAAAGTCGTGGGGGGTCCAGACGACTTCTAATGAAGAAGTCGTGCCCCCTTGTACGATTTCACATTGTTCATTTGACTAGTGTTGAAGTCGTGCACCCCAAAAACGACTTTAAGGCATGGTAATCGATTACCAGAAGCTTGTAATTGATTACCAAGCCATTTTTGACAAAAAAAAATGAAGTCGTATGGGGTTAACGACTTTTCTTATTAAAGTCGTGCACCCCCTCACGTTTTTACTTTTTTCAATTTTTAATTTTTTTATTAATTAAAATCATTTATAATTTATAAATAATGTTTTTAAATGTATTTAAAATAATTAAAATTATATCTAATTAATAATTAATTTTTTATAATATTATTAAATAAAGAAATTTATATTTTAATTATTTTTGTAATTAAATTGTATTTTTTATAAAATAATTTTAATTACATAATTTATAACTATTGTAATTGTGTAATTAAAAATTGAAAAAAAATTATATTTCATTACAATTTATTTTTTTGAATTTTTGTTATTATATAATACTTTTTTGGAAATTATAATTAATTAATAACATTTTTTTATTATAAACTATTTAATTAATAAAAATATTAAATATAAATTATTTAAATTAATAAAAAATGAAATAATTAAAATCGTAAAGGGATTGACGACTTCTTGTGTTGAAATCGTGCACCCCACACACTTTCATTTTTTCATTTTTTTTATTATTTAAATTAATTTATAATATTTAAATAATGTATTTAAAGGTATATAAAATATTTTAAATTATATATAATTTATAATTAAATTTTTTAAATATTATTAAATAAATAAAATTTATGGTTTTAATTATTTTTGTAATTAAATTAAATTTTTTATTAAATAATTTTAATTAAATAATTTATAACTATAATTATTGTAATTATGTAATTAAAAATTCAAAAAAATTATATTTCATTATAAATTTATTTTTGTTTAACATAATAAATTTACTTAAACAAATATTTATTTGGAATAATAAATATGTATAACTAAATATTTACTTAAACAAATATAATAAATATTTATTATAACTAAATATTTATTTGGAACAATAAATATTTATAATTAATTATTTACTTAAACAAATATAATAAATATTTATAACTAAATATTTATTGTAACTAAGTAAATTTATTATATTAAACAAAAATAAATTTATAATGAAATATATATTTTTTTTAATTTTTAATTACATAATTACAATAATTATGGTTGGAAATTATTTAATTGAAATACTTTTTTATCCAAAATTTAATTTAATTACAAAAATAATTAAAACCATGAAATTTATTTATTTTATAATATTAAAAAACTTTAATTATTAATTATATATAATTTAAAATATTTTATATACATTTAAATACATTATTTAAATATTATAAATCAATTTAAATAATAAAATAATAAAAAAGTGAAAGTGTGTGGTGCACGAATTCAATACAAGAAGTCGTCAACCCCTTACGATTTTAATTATTTCGTTTTTTATTAATTTAAATAATTTATATTTAATATTTTATTAATTAAATAGTTTATAAAAAAATGTTATTAATTAATTATAATTTCTAAAAACGTATTCTATAATAACAAAAATTCAGAAAAATAAAATGTAATATAATATTTTTTAATTTTTAATTACATAATTACAATAGTTATAAATTATTTAATTAAAATTATTTTATAAAAAAATTAATTTAATTACAAAAATAATTAGAATATAAATTTCTTTATTTAATAATATTATAAGAAATTAATTATTAATTAGATATAATTTTAATTATTTTAAATATATTTAAAAACATTATTTACAAATTATAAATGATTTTAATTAATAAAAAAATTAAAAATTGAAAAAAGTAAAAACGTGAGGGGAGTGCACGACTTTAATAAGAAAAGTAGTTAACCCCATACGACTTCATTTTTTTTTGTCAAAAATGGCTTGGTAATCGATTACAAGCCTCTGGTAATCGATTACCATGCCTTAAAGTCGTTTTTGGAGTGCACGACTTCAACACTGGTTAAATGAACATTGTGAAGTCGTGCAGGGAGGACACGACTTTTTCATTAGAAATCGTGTGGAGTCCCCACGACTTGCCTATTCTTGTAATTAAATTTTTTTTTGCCTATTCTCGTAATATCTCCTCATTTTTTCCTACTGGGGGTACAAAAACCCCTATGTCACGTCTCGCTTAGACCCCTACAAAAGGAATCTTTTGAGAAGCATAGGTTTACTGATCAAAGTTGTTGAATAAAGAACTACTGCACACACACATGATATTATCTTTGTTGAATAAAGGCCACCACACTCACTTTGTGTTCACTGTAAAACTAGGGTGGTGATTTGTATTCACTATTTGTGGCTTTACATAGCCAAGTAAATGGGTGAAAAAGCTAAGTACATAAGCAAGAAATAAAAACATAAGCGAAATATCAACAACCACTTATTAGTCGGGCTGTTATAATGCATCAAAGAATAAAAACAAAACAATTGAAATATCCAATCAGGTTCTATTACCAATATAAAAATTGCATCTAACCAAAATATCTAACCTAGTTGGCTAAATCTAATAATCTAACACTTAAACAAAAACAACATAGCAACAATAAAATTAAAATGAAATTACAATTTTAACCTTTTTAATTTTAAGTTTATTTAACAAAACCCCCTCATAAACTTAAAATCTTCCTTCCTTCATCCCAATCAGCTTCGTTAACTCCAGAAATGACGTTGTAGGTAATGGCTTTGTGAATATATCAACTGTCTGTTTCTTGCTCTGTACATGTTTAAGTTCCACGCTTTCTTCTTTCACCTTTTCCGGGATGAAATGAAAACTAATGTCAATATGCTTGCTTCTCTTGTGATTTATTGTATTATTTGCCAACTCGATTGTTGATCTATTGTCTACTTGGATCAACACATTCTCTTCTTGCATAATCTCCAAATTTCGTATCAGACTTCTAAGTCATATTGGACTTCTGACATTCTAGGATGCTGCCACATATTCATCTTCACACATTGATAGTGCCACAATATGTTGTTTCTTTGAGAGCCAAGTAAATGTTGTATCTCCCATGAAAAAAACATAACCATTTGTGCTCTTCTGATCATCCACATCTCCACACCAGTCAATGTTCAAGTACCCACTAAGCTGGTAGATGTCCGACTTAGTATACATTAATCAAAAGATAAAGTTCCATTCACATACCTTAGAATTTGCTTTAGTGTTTTCCGATGAGTATATATTGGCTCCTCCATAATATAGGTTGTAACTCCCACATTCAACATAAGGTTAAGCCTTGTGTTTGTCAAGTACTTGAGACTCCCAATTAAGCTTCGATATGTACTTGCATCAACATGATCTCCTTCTTCATTTTTTGATAGCTTCGTTTTAGGTTCCATTAGGGTGGAAACTGGATTACACTTCATCATATTTACTTTCCTTAGTATATCCTTAGCATACATCCTTTAAGATTCAAAGATCCGTGCCAAACTTTAGTCCACTTCCAAACCCATAAAGTATCTCATAATGCCTAGATCAGTCATTTCGAACTCCTTCTTATTACCTCTTTAAATTCTTCAACTAGCTCAACTTTGCTCCCTATAAAGATCAAATCATAAATATACAGGGCAAGAAATAACATACATGTTACATGCTTCTTTTTGTGTATGTGTATATATATATATATATATATATATATATATATATATATATATATATCTCTTGTGTGTGTGTGTGTGTGTGTGTGTGTGTGTGTGTGTGTGTGTGTGTGTTGTGTGTGTGTGTGTGTGTGTGTGTGTGTGTGTGTGTGTGTGTGTTCTTTCATTCTTGAAATAGGTGTTTATTATTTCATTCTAAGCTCGCGGAGCTTGCTTCAAACCATTCAACGCCTTCTTCAGCTTTAATACATTCCTTTCTTTGTCACTTTTCATGTAACCCAGAGATTGTTCTACATAAACTTCCTCTTCCAGAAATTCATTCAGGAATGCGAACTTTACTTTACTTCCTCAAACCTTGTTGTCCTGCTAGTGAAAATAATAACAAAATTAATTCATCCTTATTATTGGAACAAATACTTCATCATAGTCAATTCCCTTATGTTGTTTGTAACTCTTCACCACTAATCGAGCTTTGTAGCATTCCACCTCTCATTTTGCATTACTTTTCTTCTTTTTACACTCACTTCACATCAATTAAGCAAACTCTTGTGGATAAATCTTGAAGTTGAACGAGGAACATTAAAGCAGGTGTAAATAGTATTTTAATTTTTTTTTCACAAATTAGAATTGAATAGTTTATAAAGATGGAGTGCAAGACTCTCAAACTAATCTTGCTTTGTCTTTCTTGGAATCCTAATACTCGTCAATCCAAAAATAACAATCGATTTCAAATTGGTGGTCGTTCTTCTTCACGCAACAAAACTCTTCCCATGTTAGAACTCTTACATTTCGTGAGCGATAGAGTTCAACAAAACTCCTTCATCTTCTTTCAACTCGTTTTTAAGTTGCTGACTTGCTCACAAAACCTATTTTCGGTGCCTCCTTTCTTAAGTTCAGAGACAAACTTATGGTTATAAAACCAACCCCACCATAAGTTTGTGGGGAAATGTTAGGTAAACCCTTCCCATGCAAAATATTGTAGCTGTATATTTTTTTTTACCACTTTCTTTATATAAAACTTAGTCTTGTGCTTCTTCAATAATGTAATACAAAAACCTTTCTTCTATGTTGCTTCTCTAATAACCTCACTGTAACAAACATTACAATGATTAATTTTTCTTGTTTTTATCATATCTTTTTCACATTCTTGTAACATTTTATTCTATTACATGAACATTCTTTTGTTGATATTTATGTGCTACAAAACACTTCAATTAAATTAAATATACTTTCATGAATAAATAAAGTTATGTGATACCAAAAACTAAATAATTATCATAAATTAATAAAACCCGGCTTTAAAGAAAAATTAACTTATTTTTTATTTTCGATTGTTTCTATAATGAAAAAATAAGTATAGGAATAATCACTTTTGTGAAAACATTACATACAAAAATTGTATTTATAATAAAAATAATATAAACTAAACCCAAAATAGAAATATTGATAGAAAAAAATAATGACAGATAAACAGAAGATAAAATATAAATATTTAATATATCTAACAGTTTCACTTTTCAATATATTTTAGCTTTTAACTTTCTGTTGTGTTTTCTTTTGACAGGATTGAATCAATTTAATAACATTGCCCCAATCGAATTGAATCAACTTAATAACATTGCCTCTATCAACCAACATTATATTTAAAATATAAATATTCGATATCTAATTTAGAAGTTCACGTAGAAAATATAAAGTCTAATGATGCATTGCCTATGAACGGCAAGACTTTATTTTTGTGATAATTGATTTAAAAACAATATTATTAGCATAATCTTCAATTGTTACCTTAACAATGCATAAAAAGCAAAGTATTTTGAAACTCATGAAAACCGCTCATGAATGATTGAAATAAAGCCCATGATGCTACAAAGATTCATAGCAATCAGCAAGTATCTTAGATACAAGCCTGATGAAAAATATCTTTACTCAAACAATATGGAAGAATGGTGAAGAATTGCTCATTTGGCATTTTATCCTTCTGTATACCTCCAAACTAAAAACTTCCAGCTACATTCAAAAACTTCTACTCATTAAAACAGACTTATAGCTAACTGTCAAGTCACAATTAGCACAAACTGAACTACAGGCCTACGGCTTTTATATGAGATGGGCTCAATCAGAACAAACAGCCTCAGTGATCTAGAGAACAAAATTTCAAATAACTTAAACCCGTGTTCCTCATAAGGTGTAGATAGATAAGCGAAGCTGGGCAATCAGAGCCTGAAAGCAGAGAATGCCACCACAGAGTTGTGTCCACCAAATCCAAATGAATTTGAAATAGCTGAAATACAAAAAGAATCAATCATGCTGTTCCAATTATAGCGGACTTTGGAGGAATTGGCTATTGAATTATTTAAAATCTTACCAACATTGACTTCATGCTGCTGCTTGACATTTGCCACTGTATCAAAATCGACTGCGGGTTCTGGGTTCTGCACTCAAGACCAAAGACACATTGTAACTCTAAAATTGAAACAATGCAGCAAGAAAATAAAAACGAATGACACTGTGAATGGGATAATGCAAGGACATCATAATATTTTCATAACTGTTTTCTTGTGCGGGTAATCATAACGACTAAAAACACAAGTCCGCAACTATTTCTGCCCCAACACACCAGTCACGCGGCAACATAAAACAATACTTCCCGACTTTTTAAAACTAGGATGATTGATGATAATTAGTACTAACATAATCTTAACTGGAATCTGGTTCAGATAATCCGTGGACCTCAAACTAACCATCCCTATATTACCAGTGTAATATGTGAAATAATTCACACATCTTTATAATAAGTTGATGACATGCAAATTCCTAGGTACTTTTTTCAATTATTTTCAGAAACAACTTTGCCATACCAATAAATAGATCCCACATGGCTAAAAAAAGGAACAAAAAACACAACAAATAACAACTTATAATAACAAAAGTTCTTGCAGTCAATCAAATTAATCTTAACCCTAAAAAGAATTAAGTAAACGTACAAATTGATTGATTGTTGGATGCAGCCATCCTGTTGTTATGGCTTTAACAGTGGCAATGGCTTCCAACCCCCCAGCTGCACCAAGGCAGTGTCCTATCATAGACTGATACAAAATGAAGAACACATACGTCAGTTATCCGACAATGAAACAATCCAATATAACATTCTGTAATATGTAAGAAAACAGAAAGCTGTCACCAGCATAATAAAGCCACTAGCGTGATAGTACCTTGGTGGCATTAATTTTGATGCCGGAAGTGTCCTTGAAAACCTTCTTAATAGCATTAATCTCTGCCAAGTCGCCAGCAAGAGTGGAAGTTGCATGTGCGTTTATGTAGTTGACCTGAAAAGAAGCAACTATCACACTTTCACTTTGCAAATTTATGGTATGACTGAATCAGAAAAAACATATAAATAACAGACATTAAGACTAACTTCTAGAACTGACAGAAAAACGATGGCATTACAAAATTCGTTTTAATCAGAAAAAACATATAAATAACAGACATTAAGACTAACTTCTAGAACTGACAGAAAAACGATGGCATTACAAAATTCGTTTTAGCTCCATTGGTAGCTTAAGCCCCTCTCTCTTGGAAAATTGAGGGAGTAACTGTGTATTAAAGGATTATTTCTGTAAGTTGCAACTGCTCAGGGCCTTACTTTAAGATACATACTTTGATTTATGTTCTAATAGTTGTGTTTCTCAGACATTCGAACTTGGTATAACTCTAAGAGACACTGAACCAAATCTCAGAAAAAATTAAGTGCTGTGGTGAACCATAATTAAACATGCTGTATATTAATCATTTTATCATTTTTCTACTAGAATCAGTGTAATTCTGTAATAACAGAATCATACCCATGATTACAAGAAAAAAAGATGAATGAAAATTGCAAAATGGAAGACAGCACCAAAAAGAGGTGTTGCAAATTTGCAAGTTAGTCCATTTGAACTCTTAGAAAAACAAGTTGAATAACATGCAAAGTCATCTTTTATTATATTTGTACATTACTTAAACTCACAAGTTTGAGGCCAGGCTATCAACTTCAGCAAAAGTCTCAAATTCTCCACTTAAAATACACACACATACACATATAACTGCTTAAAGGTGGGTTTCTCTACTGTGCTATATAGCAAGTGTGTCATATTGGTACATTTAGGGGTAGATACAAGGGCATTGAGAAACAACCCTGCTTAGTGTTCCTGCTGCATTTGCATTATTGGTGCAGGTACAATGCCAAACAACCTAATAGGTTACCTCTGTAAAACATGACCAATCCCACAATCTGCAACAGGCCTATGACGATCACAACCCCCAGCAAAGTCCGTACTCCAACATTGGTGCATTGTAGTTGAACTTAACCTAATTGAAAGTTTAAAATTAGGTCATATGGAAATTGTGGTGGTGTACGTTCTCTCATTCCCTATAGTGCTGACTTGTGTTGTGCCTCCCCTCACTAGCTTGGTGGAACTGTGCAAAGTTTGATTAACTCTGAATGTTTGAGTATCCACTTGATTATCCCGTGTGTCTACGCTGAAATTTTTTACTCTTGAGTTTAACAACCTTGCTCATGTGTTATAGATTATCTGCCTCCGCTCCCTTTATTCTTGTGGTAAACTTGTGTTATACAGGTATCCATGCAGTTTTACCTTGTCCTAGAGGAATGTAAAGAAGATTCTGCCATTTCCTAAGAACATATTGCATCTAGGGTAATCGTAATATTGAAGACCATCTTTTGTTGAGCTTAGTGGTTTCCTTCATCCTGTTGATTCCTAGGTAGTGGCTGACTAATTGCAGAAGCTGAAAATAATTTCTTTGTTGAAATACGTAATACAGGTTATCCACCTATGTCTGAAACTTTCATCTTACAAGGTACTAGTAGAGTTGGGAAAACGGAATCCATATTTTAATAAAAAAGAAACCATCATTTAGGTCATTGATGGCTGAAATTGGTTCCCGTTGACCCCTCCTTTGCCCTCCTTTGCTTCTTTCACCTTCCAACCCATATCCCTGAGATCCTAACCACAAGATCCTTCTCAAAGGAGTCACAACAACATTTCATTATTGACTTCTACATATCCATAGCTTCGACTGTCCTTATGCACATTAATCTTCACAACTCCCAGAATAGGAGGCTCAAATGGCAGTTGATAGAAACTGGGCCAGACTACATAAAATACACCCAAAAAGGTACTGTATGCTATAGGTCTCTGCAACATCAGCTACAATACCCCAAATGCACGAGAAAAAACTGAGCAGAAACTATAAAATGGAAAATATTCGGCTCTGAGACTCATGGGAGGCCATGCAACTCCCGTTAATGGTTGAATAAGAAGATAAATATTTTATAAGCATAATGAGCATCCTGCTTTATTTAATAGGGTATTAGTAACTGTTTAACCTCTCTGCCATCATTTAGCCAAACCTCAATGCTAGAAAAGAAAATCTTGGGGTACTACAAATAGTATTGCATAGCAGCATAAGAAATGTTTATCATTTCTATATATATGCTATGTCATCCCCTACCATACTACAAAGATATTGATAACACATGGAATATGCACGCAAGATAACAGAAAGCTAGAGTTAACTAGGGAGAATTCTTGAAGAGAAATACCATAATAAAAACTGAAGAAGGGAAACCACCTATCCTTTTGAAGGAAAAAAAGAAAAAAATTAGCTCCAAAAAGAAGAGTAGTACAAGGAGAAAAATATTACCTCCTCAGGTGACACACCAGCATCTTCAAGGCTGCTCTGAATGCATGAAGACACACCAAGTCCATCAGACCTTGGATCTGTCATATGATAAGCATCACAGTTAACAGCACCTCCCAAGTATTCAGCAATTATAGGAGCGCCTCGCTTTATGGCATGTTCCAAGCTCTCCATCACCTATCAATTTATAGTGCACCTTATAAGATTGAACAATTAGCTTCCATAGAACAAAAACCCATACAAGATAGCAATTTCCTCCAACATTCACAGGGAAAGGAGATTACATGGGAGAATAGGGAATGAGCACACTTAAAAAGGTAGTGTTACTTTCTAAGTAGTTTACCACTCTAATAAATTCATAAAGATCCTACAGTTATACTTACAAAGTCCTTACTCAGAAAAACTTCTCCGTAAGTACTTAAATGATTACATCATGAGAAAATGACATATTAAAATGAAATGAGCTACTATAAGGTCAAATGCTGAATTCATTTCCCCTTTTTTTTTCTTCTTTAAAAGGGTTAATGGAAAAGTTAATTGAAAAGGTGAACGTAAGCATACCAAAACTCCAGCACCTTCACCCATAACAAAGCCATCACGCCCCTGATCCCACGGCCTTGAAGCAGTTTTGGGGTCATCATTCCTCTGGGAAAGCGCTCTGCAAGCGACGAAACCTCCTAACCCAATTGGAATGATAGCAGCCTCAGTTCCACCCGCTATCATCAAATCAGCCTCCCCTCTCCGTATATGGTTCGCCGCAGCATAAAAGCAATAATTGGAGGTAGCACAAGCAGTGGAAATAGAATAGTTAGGACCCATGAACCCGAGGTCAATCCCAAGCAAAGCCGAACCCATGTTAGTAATGGCATACGGAATGAAAAACGGCGTTATCTTCCGGTGCCCTTTCTCAATCAGAGCTTGAACACCGTCGGAAAACACCGTTAGGCCTCCCATTCCGGATCCCACTAGAACACCCGCACGCTCCTTATCAAGCTACACAGAATCAGAAATCAGAAATTCAAGTTAAATAGGGTTTCCATAAGAAAAATGAAGAACCAGAAAATCAGATATTCAAGTTAAACAAGGTTGCAATAAGATTCTAGTGGAAGTAGTTTCCCATAACGTGGCAAATTATGATTTGGATAAGTGTTTACATTTAGTATCCTGAACAGGATTTTGTCAAACAAAATTGTCTTCGGAAAGAAAAAACCGAGAAATGCGAAAAAAGAATAGATCTGAGAGAAGGAGAGACCTTGGTGAGGTTATCCGCGGCGAGGTCGGCGCTTTCGAGGGCCTTCTTGCCGGCGACAATGCAGTAGCGGAGACAGTCGTCGAGGCGGCGGTCGTTCTTGCCGTCGATGTAGCCCTCGGCAGAGAAGCCGCGGATCTGGCCGCCGAAGCGGGTGGGAAACTTGGACGCGTCGAAGCGATCGATGGCGGTGATGCCACTCTCTCCGGCAAGGAGCTTCTCGTAATAACCCTCGACGTCGTTGCCGAACACGGACGCGAGGCCCATTCCGGTGATCACCACGCGCTTCTTGGGGTCCTTCTGGCGCTGAGGGGCAGAGACCTTGGGCGCCGCCGTGGCGGAGACGAAGAAGACGCGCTTGGAGGCGGCGGCTCTTCTGTTGGCGGCATTGTTGGGAGCGCGAAGCGGGTCCAAGGGAGAAGCGCGGAGGGTGAGCGAGTTTAGCGCTTGCATGATGGCGGAGAATGCGATGCAGAGAACACAAAACAACTCTTTACTCTGAGCTCTGTGCTCTGTGGCAACTACACAATCAAACTAACAAGTGGTCTTATTTATTTTCAGCTCATTTTTTACTTTTTATAACTGATTTTTTTTTTTAATTTCAATGAGATCAAAATTATAACTGCATTTTTTTTTATTTCAATGAGATCAAAATTTTCTTAATAATCATAATAGTATGTGAGAATACTCACTTTCAATAACAATTCATAGGTCATTTTAATCATTATGCAAAAAATTATACTAACATGACTATCAAATTCATTATCTGACATAAATATTTTTTATTATATTTTAATTTGTATTTGATGAGGATAATGTCAAATTAAAAATAAAATAATATACATAAAAAGTAAAATAAATGAAGTTTAGTTCTGCCATCTTAAATATACCTGTGACACGTTTTATATTTTTTCTCAACCCAAATTAAACAGATATAATAAATAAATTTAATAATAACAGAAATAAATGGATGGGAAATAGTCTCCCACCTATCGATAACTACAAAGCTCATAAAGCTTCTTCATGTTCCTTCTGCTGCCTTCCTTAATTAGAAATTCTAAGCCGAAACACACCGTCAATGTCCAAACTTGTCATTCTTATGTTTAACCAATTACTCCACGTTAATAATTACTAATATGTTTATTATTTATTATTTTTAAAACATGTTCACTTTTATTCCTCCTTAGTTATACCACATTCAAAATATTAATTATTTTAAAATTAGTATTTAAGATTTAAGGTTATTAGATCTATATATAATTTCTTCTTTTTAAAAATAATTATTAATTTTTAAGATTGAGATGTTTTAAAAGTTTTGTCTTTTTATGTTCTAAAAGTTAGTTATTAAGCATTTAGAGTAAATATGTAACGTTCCCAAAATATAGTATTTAATCATATTCTAGTCATCACATAATTAGTATGATAGAACAGTTATATCTATAATATAAAGTTTAACTTATAGTTATCAAAAACAATTATAAATTTTAAATTTTATATACAACTGGATAAACCAAAACTATATACAAACTAACTAAGCAACAACATCTCCTTCATCCAATGCTTGCTCTAAAGAGACATCTTTTTCTTCTGCTCACATCCATAGGATGACCATTGCAAAGGAAAGAAACACAAAACATACAATCATAAACAAAAGAAGGGTAAGCTAAATATAAAAAGACTCATACATAAGTATGGATACAAACACTAACAATCATGCATATTCAACAACTAACTTCAAACATCCTAAACATGTTATGACTTAGACTTGACTGTCCGGACGTAGAATGATTGTTGAGTTATGGCGGGTTGTGCACTTGTGCTGGCCTCTACTGTTTTGCAAAGTCATTGGACACGGGTTTCACCCTACCACACTCACAAGGTTAGTCTGTTCCGGGCCTTGAGGCATGCTTGAAGCCTCCAAGACTAAGAACTCATGCGACTCTTCACCACATATGCCAATCCTCTCTACTTGAGAATGAAAGACCATTAGAGTTCAGGATAACCCTAAAGATTGAGCTCCCTGCAATCATTCTAAACATACTTGAATCTCACCAAGAGATTCTACATTGAAATTTACTATACTACTTTTAAACCATACTTTCACTTTGAATCACCACTCATGATTTTGATGCATATACAACTCATGCACAATCATACATCATCTCCAATTAAATCCATACACAACTCAAATCAGTTAAAAACAAAGAAGGAAAAAGTAAACAAAAACTTGGACCAATCGCTCAGCGACCACAGGGTTTTCTCGCTTAGTGACCCAGCTCGTTGTGCGAATCCTAAGACAATGCTCTCAGACCCCAACCCACTCGCTTAGCGACCCAGCCCACTGAGCGAATAAAACTCTGAGTACTCCCAGACTCCAACCTCTCGCACAATGACCCCTCTCGCTAGGCGAGAGTAGAGACAATGGTCCAGACCCTCAATCGTCTCGCCCAACGACCCAACTCGTTAGGTGAATCCCCTGACAGTGGTCCACAACCATCAACCACTCGCTCAATGACACAAATCGCTAGGCGAAAACACATACAGTGTGTCCAACTTCTCAGCCACTCAATGAGCGACTCCACTCGCTCAACGAGTCTGCATAATTCTGTAGCACCAAACTGTAGAATTATGAACAAGCACCCAACTGACCAAACTGCAATATTGTTTTTAAAACATGTTCACTTTTATACTTGCTTAGTTATATCGCATTCAAAATATTAATTATTTTAAAATTAGTATTTAAGATTTAAGGTTATTAGATCTATATATAATTTCTTCTTTTTAAAAATAACTATTAATTTTTAAGATTGGGTTGTTTTAGAAATTTTGTTTTTCATTGTTAAAAAAGCTAGTTATTAAGCACATAGAGTGAATATGTAACGTCCCAAAATATAGTATTTAATCATATCCTAGTCATCACATAATTAGTATGATAGAATAATTATATCTATAATATAAAGTCCAACTTACAGTTATCCAAAACAACTATAACTTTTAAACTTTATATACAAACTGGATAAACCAAAACTATATACAAACTAACTAAGCAGAAACATCTCCTTCATCCAATGCTTGCTCTAGAGAGACATCATTTTTCTCTGCTCACACCCACATGATGATCATTGCAAAAAAAAGAAACACAAAACAAACAATCATAAACAAAAGAAGAAGGGTAAGCTAAATATAAAAAGACTCATACATAAGTATGGATACAAACACTAACAATCATGCATATTCAACAACAAACTTCAAACATCCTAAGCATATTATGACTTAGACTTGACTGTCCGGACTTAGAATGATTGTTTAGCTATGGTGGGTTGTGCACTTGTGGTGGCCTCTACTGTTTTGCAAAGTCTCTGCTCACACCCACATGATGATCATTGCAAAAAAAAAGAAACATAAAACACACAATCATAAACAAAAGAAGAAGGGTAAGCTAAATATAAAAAGACTCATACATAAGTATGGAAACAAACACTAACAATCATGCATATTCAACAACAAACCTCAAACATCCTAAACATGTTATGACTTAGACTTGATTGTCCGGACTTAGAATGATTGTTTAGCTATGGCGAGTTGTGCACTTGTGGTGGCTTCTACTGTTTTGCAAAGTCATTTCACACGGGTTTCACCCTACCACACTCACAAGGTTAGTCTGTTCCGGGCCTTGAGGCATACTGGAAGCCTCCAAGACTAAGAACTCATGCTACTCTTCACCACATATGTCAATCCTCTCTACTTGAGAATGAAAGACCATTAAAGTTCAGGATAATTGTTAGGTTCCTAAGTATTGAACCTAACTAAACTCACTCACAATCACACGAAAAAACTAGAGAAAGAAAGAAAGAACCGTATTATTACTCAAGAAATGGCTTTGTACAATGAATGGGTTGGGAAAATAACCTCCCTGGGTTGAGGACATATCCCCTCTCTACAAGCACTAAGCCTGACATTACACAAAATATACTCTTTATCCCCCCTGACCTATAATCGGGTCTTATTTATAGAATTCCTCCACCTTCCATTCTAACCCCTTAATTCCTCTCCCCTGTATCCTAACATTAAACCCCGCTGCAGAACAACCTTGTCCTCAAGGTTGGAACAACGAAACTTAAGCCCATTGTCTTGTGTTGTGGCCTTATCACAGGGAGAGAACTCGCTGCCACTTCAGGTTTAGCGGCTTAGGGGGTGGCAACTCCTCCTCCACGATCTCCCATTCTTCCTCTTTCCTTCCTATCACACCTAATACCGTTGGTTTCGTAAACTGATGGTCAACCTCGTTCGATATCGTTCTGTCTCGGACCGCCTGAATTGGTCTGCCCGAATTGTTTTGTAGCGCACTGTGACATTCTTAGGCGAGCTGCTGTATCTGGTGGCTTACTTGTTGATGCAATGAGTACTACCTTGGACAGTCCTAGAGAAAATTTGTCTTCCGTTCCCTTGATGGTTGTTGAGACCCACAATATTTCCATCACAGGTTTTGTCTTCTGCACTGATATATCTCTCTTTTTCCTTCCCAGAAACCGCAACTTTAAGAGTGATGCGGTGCTCCTTTTCCCAAGGTGGAGGCAACCCTTTATTCTCCTGAAACACCTTGTAGTGCTGGTGCAGACTCACACTCAACTCTGCTTCCTACACAGCAGTTAAATCACTTTGCCTCTCTCCGTCCACCTCATGCTCCACTCGACCTAGTTCCCAACCCAATGTCCACTTTACTCTCACCCTTTTACTCGCCAGGTTATACCCCATGAACATTTCGTTCCAATTTATCATCACTTCTCCCCACTTACCTAACCACTCTACACTCAAGATGACATCCACCCCGCCTAGCTCAAATAAATGAAGCCTGTCCTCGACGTATGCCTCTGCCAAAGTCATGGCCACTTTCTCATAGCACCTACACGTCTCCCATCTCTGCCCATCTCCCAAACTCGCCTGATAAGGAGGTGTGTCATCTATGGGTAACTTCAGCTCTTCCGCCAATTCTCGGTAGCTAAAGTTGTGTCTGGCCCCGCTGTTAATATGTACCAACACCTTCCGATCGCCTATCATTCCCGTTAGCTTCATAGTTCTGGGTTGAGACAACCCCTCTGCGGAACACACAGATAGTTCCATATGTTTCGGATCCTGGTTTATTCCTTCGTCTACGTCGTCCCCCTCATCTTCCGCCAAACGCAAGACTCGTAAACTCTTCTCCGAACAGTGATGTCCGGGTGCGGATGGTCCACCAACACGGACACATTCAGGGTACGGTAAGTTTCGCACCATCCTTCCCCTATTGTCGATCCCTCTTGTCGTACTCCCCCTCGCGCTACTCGTCGTCACCACTCTGTCTCTTCTCACGGGCCCATTACTCTCTGTTCCGCCTGATCAGTGCATGGACGGTCGTTCGGTCTAGCCTTGTACCGTTGTTCCCGTCGCGCACGACCTTGACGATTTAACCTTGAACCCGTTCCAACTTTCCCCTCTCGCTCTAGTCGCTGCGTCTTCTACATATCTTGCGATCCTCATCGAAACCATCAATTCTTGAGGATCTTGAATGCGAACTTGTCCCTTAATATCTTCCCGTAGGCCAGCCAGGAAAAACCCCAATACCAGCTCCTCCGACAGGCCATGGGTATGCCCCAGTAAGATTTCGAAATGTCTAACAAATTCCTCCACCGTTCCGTCTTGCCTCAGCGCTGCCAGCTGCTCATACACCGTCCCCTGGAATCCCCCTCCAAAACAATTGATCAACCCAACCTTCAAGCCTGATCAAGAACGATTCTTGGCTTTAGCCTTCCAGGCCCGGAACCAATACCCAACGCTTCCCTCCATGCTCATGGATGCCTGACGCACCTTTTCTTCCTCCATCACCCCCTGTAGTTCGAAAAGCTTCTGAGCTTGATTGATCCAATTCAATGGATCAAGTCCATCGAAGACTGGTAATTCCCCTTGCTTCCTCCCACTGTATTGCCCCTCCTGATGTTCAACTTTTCTTCCGCAATTGGTTTCTTCTCGCCTGTCCCTCTTGTCCTCATTGACAGATGCATGGCTCCCATTTGAGTGTCCATCCTGGTTCCTATTCCGTCCACCCAACATCTGTATAATTTTTTGTAAGTCTTGACGCATCGCGGCCGTTTCTTGTCGTATTTCTTACATATTTCTTTTCCATTCTGCCATGCTCCTTTCGCTGGTCCTCCTGTCCAAGGTATTGTCTCTTTCTTCCATCACGCTTATCCTCTCTTCGATTCTATTCTCCAAAGTGGTAGCCCCCGTCTTGCTCCGCCTTTAATTGGATCCGATAGGTCGGACCAGTTTGTTAGGTTCCTAAGTATTGAACCTAACTAAACTCACTCACAATCACACGGAACAACTAGAGAAAGAATGAAAGAACCGTATTATTACTCAAGAAATGGCTCTGTACAATGAATGGGTTGGGAGCATAACCTCCCTGGGTTGAGGGCATAACCCCTCTCTACAAGCACTAAGCCTGACATTACACAAAATATACTCTCTATCCCCCCTGACCCATAACCGGGTCTTATTTATAGAATACCTCCACCTTCCATTCTAACCCCTTAATTCCTCTCCCCTGTATCCTAACAATAACCCCCAAGACTGAGATCCCTGCAATCATTCTAAACATACTTAAATCTCACCAAGAGATTCTACATTGAAATTTACTATACCACTTTTAAACCATACTTTCACTTTGAATCACCACTCATGATTTTGATGCTTATACAACTCATGCACAATCATACATCATCTCCAATTAAATCAATACACAACTCAAATCAGTTAAAAACAAAGAAGGAAAAAGTAAATAAAAACTTGGACCAGTCGCTCAACGACTACCATCGCTAAGCAACCACAGGGTTCTCTTGCTTAGTGAACCAGCTTGTTGTTCGAATCCTAAGACAATGCTCCCAGACCCCAAACCACTCGCTCAGCGACCCAGCCTACTGAGCGAATAAAACTCTGAGTACTCCCAGACTTTGCTAGGCGAGAGTAGAGACAGTGGTTCAGACCCTCAACCGTCTCGCCCAACGACCCAACTCGTTAGGCGAATCCCCTGACAATGGTCCGCAACCTTCAATCACTCTCTCAACGATACAAATCGCTAGGCAAAAACACATACATTGTGCCCAACTTCTCAGCCATTCGCTGAGCGACTCCACTCGCTCAACGAGTCTGCATAATTCTACAGCATCAAACTGCAAAATTATGCACAAGCACCCAACTGACCAGTTGACAATGTTTTTCCCAACTTCTAATCCTCCTAGATCATGTTATAGACTTAATTAAGGTTGAACAATTGTTTCTAAACTTTATTAACCTCATTCTAAAGTGTTTCCTAATCACATTAAACTTCAAAATCTAACAAAACTCAACCTATGGATCCAAATTGCATTCTACCACTTTTAGTACATTTTTAAGAAACTTAGGGACCCTAACAAGTCCTAAATGACTTACCTAACCAATCCCAACTGACCAATTGAGTAACTAACTCTTAACTCAAATTTTCACTACCCCACTTCCTCTAAACTCGTTCTAAACCAAAATAGTTTGCATCAACTCATAACCAACCAAACATCATTACACACAGTCCATAATAACAGTTCATCAATTCACACTCAAACTAGTTTAATTTGCATGTAATACGTTTACTATACAAACCTAATTTCAATTCAACCCACACAACACACATAGACCCTTCACACATACACAATTAATCACTAATTAAAGAAATAATCTAGCTTCCCCTACCTCAAGAAGTCTGCTCAGTTATCACAAAAATCCCGACAGTTGCTTACCCCACAAGGAAACTCTATAAATACTTACAAATTACCAATTGGTGATTTAAAACAAGCCTTAGAACCTAATTGAAGTCAAGAATTGAAGAAAGAAACCACTTAACACATGCAAACCGAGATTTCTTGCATGATCAAGAGTCAAGAAATCACTAAGAAAAGGAAACGGAACTTATTGACTCTAATCAAGGAATTGATCGTTTGGAATAGTGTAGCCCTCAACGCCAGGATTGCCTAGACACTTTCCGATCGTCGAACAAATAATTCAAGAGTGAGAAAGGTTACAGAGAAGTGAGAGAGAACAAAGAATATAGTGTTTTAGAGAGATAGAAGGTATTTTAGATAATAAGACGAGCTTAGAAAATTCTATTTATATTATAAGATTATTTTATAATAAAATACTCGATCTCATTATTTTAATACACTTTATCAACTCTAATATTCTATTTTCTAAATTCTTAACAAAAATATAATAAGAGAGAATAGAAAATTATTTTCCAATATTTCTATTATTCATTATTTTACATTTGATGTTACATGATAACAATTGAACTAGTGAACACTTTAAACGAATTTTGAAAATATAATAAGTAGCATAAATTTATTTAAAAAAAAACGAGAGGAAAATCAAACAATAACCAAATTCAGAAGTTAATTATTTTAGCTAAATTTAAAATGGGCGTTAATTATTTTAATTAGCTATTTATCTCTCATTCTTTATCTAACATTTAATTATATATATATATATATATATATATATATATTGTAATTTAAAAATAAAAATAATTATATATTTTAAATTATCTAAAAGACTTTACACCATAAAGCCCTAGAGCGAGGCAAGCGATAATAACAATGACGGTAGAGAAAAATGAAAGCACCGTCCTACCATTTGCTCTCTCATCATCCCTCTATTTCTTTCCATTACCACTTTAATTTTCATTTGTTGCATTTCACAATAATTTTTATACTTAATAATTTTCTATGTTGATTTTAAATTATTATTCTTTAATTTACAAATGATAAAGAAAAGAAAAAATAGAAATAAAAAATCTATTTATTTTTCGAGAAGAAAATTTAAAGGGAGTGTTCTACTATCTTGAACTTATTTTTTTTTCATTCTAAAATAATTATGGATCCCATATGTCATCTCTACTTTAAATAATATACCTAAGACCCTGCATACAAGATTCCCTTTTAAAGTAAGAAATATGTTAATTTACTGAAGCAATTTTATTCAATTCAATGTAAAAACTTTTCGTACTAATTAAGAGGTAGATATAATGATGTATTTTTTCCATCATATATTGTGAATTGTTAGACGTAAACATTATTATGACTTTGATTAATGTTATTAACATCTAATTTTTAATACTTTTAACATTAGAAAGAATCATATATTCAATAAAATAAAGCAATTAATTTAAAAAAATACATATAATAAGTTATTATAATTATTTAAGCATAATCATAATAACAAAATATATACACAAGATATTACACTAAGACTAAGAGTTGCTATAATGAAACTAAAGGTTTTAAGAGAGTTTTACAAAAATATTAAATATATATCGGAACTACTCTTGTTGTCTAAACATATGTACATTCGTTGTTCAACACTTGTTCAACAAAAATATCTTTCTTTGCTTACACCATTTAGGTGATTATTGCAAAAGAAAAAAAAAAGACAAACAAACAGACACAAATAACAGGATAAACTAATGTACCAAAATATTTAATCTAACATTTAAAATATACAAGTATATTAATCTCATGCCAAACACTCCACATATTTATACATTCATAGACTCTAACTCAATTATCCGGATACATGTTTTCGACTTAGAGCTTCAAAATAGGTGTGCACTTATAATGATATTTATATTTTCCAAAGTCATAAACAAGGGGTTATCACCCTACCACTTGCAAGGTTAATCCTATTTATGTCTAGGACCAAACCAGTATCCATAGACTAAGACCTCTTGTCACTCTCATCACATAACTCATTATACTCTATTTTAGTGTGAATAGTTATTAAAGTTCAGGATACCTCTTTTCTAACCTCTTATAAGTCAAGCATACACTAACTTTACACATCACATAATTTCTCCTTGAAATTTTCTCAAAACATCTTAATTCATACCTTCTATTTCATTTGAACATCATCATACATATGAAACATACATATGTACCATTATCCATCCAACTACAAAATAAACATGGATACAATCCATTTACATCTTCTCAAACCAAGCAAGAATAAAAAAAAAAACAGAAAACATACCCTACTTCGAAACAGAGAGCACTCAACTCCCAAAAGTTTTGCTCAGTGACAAACGTCACAGAGGCTCTATGACTTTTAATGCTTAATGTTATACCAATGTCACTTAGTGCCACATTGGAAACCAAAAACCTCAACAATGAGTTTTGGGGAACAAAAGACCTATTCAAAGGACCAATTTGGTATTCTTGACTCAATAAAGGATTCTAAAACAAGTTTAAGTGTCATATTGAATACTAATTCGATTAAATTACCAGGTCATCGTTTCTCCAATTCAACATCAATTTCTAACAAAACAAGCACATTCCAAACAACAAACACTACAACTAAACATACCAAAATAACCAATTCAGACCAAACCAAACATGCAATGCAGGGAAACAACACTTCAATAGGTTTAAAACTAGGTAGTAGCTTCCCTTACCTGTTAGAAGCTCAAAGAACTCTACAGAACCCAAAATAGCTCCCACAGATAAAAGAACTCTATATATCTCTACTCACCACAAAATCATAATCAAGGTACGTGATGAATGCATATTTATGCCCACATTTATGTTTTAAAATTCAAATTTTTTATGAGATTCTTGTACTTAAATGATTGATTTAAAGTGAATTTGTGACGATTGGATTTAATGGGGTTGGGAATTAAAGATGCTTAAAATGCGATTCTTAGTTACATAAATTATTTTGGATGTTCTAATATTTATTTGTGCAGCTGAAGTTAAAATTTTATTCATTTAAAGCATGAAATTGAATGGTCAAAGTTGGTCCAATCTAGTCAACTCAGGGCTCCTATGCAATTTTGAAAATAAAGAGATGGCTAAAGTGCAATTAGAGGAAAATTCTGGACTTTTGTGCAATTTTGAATAAAATAAAAAGGGTTGAAATGTAATTTTGGGCAAGTTTAAATCTGTTAGATATTCTAAAAGATAATTTTTAGAAAATATATCTTAAGATATTTATTTGATATTATTAAATAATTACCTTATTTAACTATATCAATAAATATCAAAAGAGCCAAATCTTTTTGAATCTAGAAAAGATATTATCAAATATTCTCAAAAATTGATTAAATCTATTGAATATTTGGAAGGTATTAGATATAAGATAAAAAGATAAAAGATTTTATCAATAGAAGATTCAGAGTCCAAGCCCAATCAAGCCTATATAAAGAGACCAAGGGGAGACATAAATAATACTTCATTCATTTACTAAGACTCCACCAGAAGCCATCATCCATCACTCCTCTCACTTTTATTTTACCATGTGTTTCACTCCATTCATGGGAGGGCTAAGCTTCTAGGACTATTCCTCTATAATTTCATTATAGATTCTGAGGTTAAGTTGAATTAATGTATTTGTTTTTTTTTATTATTGATTTGAGTTATTTTCCTTCTATGTCTTTCATCTCTAAATCATATCAAAAGCAATGATTTTTGCATCATAAGGTGTTTGAATCTACATGCATATTGATCATATGAGTTCAAGGGTTTCTAGATTTAATTGAGAATTTACTTTGGTTGAATTTAGGAACTTTCATATGATTAAATGAGTTTTTGTTACTAATTGAGAATGTACTTTGGTTGGTGGCAATAATTTCAACTATAATTAATTGAGAATTTACTTTGATTAATTAGCTTTTAATCTGGTTGGGAGATTTAAGAATAGACATGATTAAACACAATAGGATTTGATTGAGAACGTACTTTGATTGAATTCATTGTGAATAATATAGAAATGTCTTGCATTTGATTGATAATCTACTTTGATTGATTGTGAGATCGCCCTCAAAGTAATTGAGAATGTACTTTAATTAATTTGAAACTTGAACAATAATCAATTGAACAATGATATGTTGATAACCAATGATGAATATATCTTGGAAAAGCAGTGGAATTAGCCTATTTCATTATAATTGTTTCTAAGTTTCCTATTTGTTCTTCAAATGTTAACTTCATTAGCATAATTTCTCACTTTTTTTTTTCTTGAGCATTGCATAGCATTCATAAGAGTCAAATATTGAAAAGCAATTTCGTGTTCATTGGGAGATGACCTAGGGTTACTTTAACCCTATCTACTTTCTTGAATATTACTTGACAATACTGAAGTTGAAAAAGTAGTATTAATTTGATAGCTTCAATGACAACGTGTCGTTAGAACTATTGATCAACAGATAACCTAATGAAAGACTTAAATGGCACTGTAACAAAACTAAGCTCACATGCATTGGAAAACGTGAAAACTAAAAAAAAGAGCATAAACTAACTTAATTTTTTTTAAGAACTGATGGGATAGAATTGAAGATCTCATCTCAATGATCACTTAGGTGTTTCCTGATATTAAAAAAGATGAATAAGGAATGAGAAAACTTAGAAAGAAGATAAAAAACTATGAGAAAACATCCTACTTCTTTTAATACTTTATTTTCTAAAGTTTCATTTAATAAGGTTTTTATTTCATGAATAAAAAAGAAATCTATGATTGTGTTATGTAGGTTTAGAAGTTATTCACACGTGCAACATGTTGAATTAAGATTAAAATTGATTCCATGAGTGGGAAGAAATCTCTGAAAAAAAAAGAACAGGCAAAAGGGAAAAAAAAGACCTGATAAAAAAAATGTGAGGTTTAAATTTTAATGTTTTTTAAATAGTTGAAAATTTTAAAACATTATTTTAAAATTCATTTTTTTCTCAAACTAAATTAAAATCTACGCCTCCTTTTTTTGTTTTTTAAATTATTTTATTTTTTAAATTATTTTATTATATTGAAAATATTTAAATATATTATTATAAATATTTTTATATATTACTATTAATATTATTTTTATTTTATTTATAATATATTTTAAGTGATAGTGTTATATAAAAATAAATAAAAATTAAAAATTTAAATTTAAATTTTTTATTGAATTTAGAAAAATAATTAAAAAGTTGATTACAAATTTTAATTTTAAATAATATTTTTGAGGTGTTTAAAAGATAGGTTTTTTATAACTGTTCTAAAAATTTCTGTTTTCAACAACTATTTATAATAAACTACTTGTGTATTGTTTGTATATATCGTAATAATATATTGGTATTTCCGATACAGCTATTTGTTATAGTTATATGTTATTTGTTTTAGAAGCGGAGCATTATTTTTTTAAATATGTTCTTTTTTCATTATAATATATTTTCCATTTACGCTTTTATGTATAATTTAATAATAATAAATTACTTTATGCTAAAATATGTATTATTGTTTACAAATTTAACTTAAATAATTTTTGAAAAACTAATTTTGAATATTTAAAATTATCAAATGTTGAAGTCATATTTATATAAAAGAATTATGACATTTCCTTATATCCTAAATAATTGGAATTGAACTAAAAAAATATGAAATAATTTTTATGATTTTTATTAAAAAATAGTTGAGTTATATTTATTACATTATTATTAATAAAGTATTTTTACACTTTATTTTTTTATATATTATTTTAATTTATTAATAATATATTTCAATTGATGATGTAAAGATCTAGAAATTGACATTTTATAAGTTTAGTGGTTTAAAATTAGTGAAATTCGATTATTTAATATTATAAGGTTTTAATATAAATAGTCTTGTTATGAACGAGTTTTATTATTTTAAAATACATCAAACCATTTTTTTTAGAGTTTTTTGACTTCTCTTTAGGAGTTGTCGTTCTATATTCGTTTGATTAAAAAACCAAGATTGTATGATTGATTCTTGCAACGAGCTCTTCAATTTGAACCAATTAGTTTCTGTGTTTGAGTAAGTTGAGTTTCAACTCATTTTCTCTGGTCTTTTCTCAAATCTGTTGCATGTGGGTCTCACTCAACTTGGATGTATCTTTTAAGTTATCATTTTGAGTCTTAGTTGATTAGTGGTTCTAATGGTATACCTTGATCATGTTTCTGTTGTTCGCAAAAGTAGATAGAGCTTCCTGTGTGTTTGGAGCTGTTTCGAGCTTCCTAGAGAGTTTTGGTCATTCATCAAGTAAATGTTCGCATTGGTATTGCAACCCAAATTATACCAGTAAGTATATTGGGATATTATAGTAAAAAAGTGTCGTATCCACATGGATTTGGTAAAAACTTTAATATTTTAACTAGTTTAATCTGTTGTAAAATAATTTGGGTATAGAAAATATGTTTATATTCATAAAAGTGTTGTAAAATCTAGTTGGAACATAGTTTAAACCACTTAAAAGAGTAGTTGTATACGATTGTATCGTGTTGAAGCTTGAGTTCACAGATTTATCCTCCCTTGCATCAGTTCTACCTCCAAGCATGAAGCTTCAGATGATCAAGTCTTGGGAGTTCTCTTGATGGTAACTATAGGTCCATGTTTAGCACCTAGACCCTAGTATGTTGCTTACTGTCTAGTTTGAAACCCGTTAGTGACTGCATACGACTCACCTGCAGTAAGATTAAGACTTTATTCCAACTGCACACCCCAAATCTATGTCTAGCATCCAAAAGCCCACAAGAAAACTGATTGGGCCACAACTTAAGACTAGCTTTCATTCAATCTTAAGCTAGTTAGATAAGTTGAATGATCAATTCATCCAATAAATCAATTAACACACTTTAAACCAAAAGAAATCATTCATAAATAGAAGGTTTTACTGAATACAAAAGAGTTCAAATCTGTTACATCTTTGCTCGAAAAACGAAGGAGATTTAACTTCTCATGAATGATAGGAAAAAGTACAGACAATGAAGAAGATACACCTACTAATCATCTAAAATATGTTCTATTAATTACAAAGGATATTGGTGAGAAGACTCTCTAGAGTTTCTCTCACAAACTACCTTAAAAGGTGTCTTAATTGAAGTCCTTTTCCTGATCTCCCATTCTTTTAAATTTGTCTAAGGTGCTATTATTTATAGATCCTTGCACTACGACTCAAGCGGTGGTCTATGGGTACAACCTTGAGGTTTCCTCCCTTGGTGGGTTTCCTTTGTGGCTTAAGCTATGAAGTTCTGGACTAGAGTTGTTTGAAGTTACTTAATATTGAAGGAATCTTTCATAGCTTGAGCTTCACGCCAAGGCTTGAGGTACTACTACTAATAATTTTGGTATAAATTATTTTTATGTTTCCAACTACACCCAAGAAGGTCTTCAATCAACAAGTAAATTACGATGATGATGATCAGAAGAGTCTGAAAGCCTTTAAACTTAAAGTTATCAAACTGGTCAACACGAAAGACCCATTGATCCTTGTTTCATTGAAAACTCTTTTGGGAAATTATTTATGCATCCTTATTTTACAAATAATAATATTTCATCTAACATATAATGTTCTCGACATCCCCTCTTATATTTATAAAACAATAATAAAGAAAAGAAAACTTGTTCAATAAGATTTTTCATCGACTAAAGTTGTGTCTCTGCCAACCATAAATCCTTTCATTCATATTCAACTTGTCAAGTATGACCCTTCAATTGTAATCATTAAAGAATTACTCACTTTTTCTAGTCTAATATAATTTAAACCGTTTATTGATTAAGTTGATATAAACTCTACTTTTAGAGATTCATAATTTACTCTCGTTTAAAAATTGTGGTTTTAAAAAAAGCAAAATCAATAGTGCATGCTGAAGTGACTAATGTAATGATTCAACTTCAAATAGTGAGGAGGATGAAGGTCCTTTCACTTAAAAGAAAAAACATGAGTTGAACAAGTAAGTGTGATCTATCCTCCACTCCTTACTTTTGACTATTTTATTTTTTCATAACATTATATTTCATTAACGTTTTCACTTTATAATATATCTTTAACTAACATCTCAATTAATGTTGATCACTATATAAAACTACAAATGTGTTCCCCATAACAATTGAAGTGAATATTACTTCAAACTATCAACTTGATAAAACTATTAATAAAAAAAATCAATGAAGTAATTAATGATAAAACTTTTATTCTTATCTTATCTTTTAAAACATTTTTCTCCTTTATTTTTATTTTGAATATTATTGGTTTTACCATTATAGAAAATCAGTGGTGACGCCTCTCACATTCTTATTATTAAGGCTTTGACACATGGGGAATCAGTTCTCAACGTTGGTGAGTTTTCAAATTTTATTATTTTTCATTCGTTTATATCCTATGGTTGAATTTCACATAATTCCTAATTATACTTAAGTTAAACTAAAAGTGTCTTGTTCGATAAAGAGAATCATTAGAATGACAAGAATGATACCATTGAAACACATTTTCAACTCAAAATAAAGTTGACAAAAAAAGTTTTATTTTATAGGACACATCAATTCCTCAAAATGTTGACCTCAACATTCGTACTCAAGCACACATTTTGGGTGATCCTCATAAAAAAAGAAAGGAAATTGAAAAATACCCCTTCTCAATCTTAGTTTTGTTTGAAATACACTAGTGCAGCGAAGGGAAACGACCGCGATTGTTTTTTAATATACGCCTCGGTTTTAGAACCGCGACATATACGAGCGAGGTAAAAAGGTTTGGGACTTTAGGCCACGGTTCCAACAGCAGTAATAACCTGGGGGTTTTGGCCGCGGTTCAAGAAAGAACCGCGTCCAAAACTCCTCCCCCACTTTTTCTTTTAAATTTTCGTGTAACCTTTGGCTGCAGTTCCAACCACGGTAATAACCTGGGGATATGACAGCGGTTCTTTCTTGAACCGCGGCCAACCCGCCCCCTAACACCCTCTTTTTTTTTAAATTTTCGTGTAACCTTTGGCCTCCGTTATGGTTGAATCGAAGCCATAAGTAGGCTTTCTACCTCGGTTTTGGCGACAACTGCGGCCTATTCTCCTGCAATTTTTTTAATAGCAGGTATGTTTTTGTGATATCCACTATCACAAAAATAGACTTGCATATCAAACAATACCATAACAACACATATTCAACACAATAGTCAATATTTACATCACGTAATGTACAAAGTCTAATAACTATAAATCAACATGTTTTAATGTATTTTAAATCTAATAACTATGAACTATTATATAATCTAACTAAATGTTTTGCAATTTCTTTCCCCAGGAATGTAAGTGGCTTCTCAGGAATTGGAGTAGAAGTCTTGAATCTCTACACAAGACAATTGATATTAATTAGGGTATATGAATTCCAAATGTTGGAGAAAATCAAAATTCATTAAATTTAAATATTACCATTTCCCAGCCTCTTGTGATATGGGCACAAATAATGTGGGTCATCCAATACATTACATAGTATTCGCACTCATATGACCCATTCTGTCTGTTACACTACAATATATCATCACAGTTGTAAATAGTTGGTGAAAATCATTAAAACAAAACAACTATAAGAAAGTATGGCTTTAGCATATGTCAAACCTTGAGAGCAATCCATGCAAGCTTTCTAATGTTAGCAATTGATCTCCCAACCAACATCATACTTGCTGAAATAGAACTATATATATAAAAAAGGTTTTAGCATTCATTTATATAACAAAGAAAGTCCAAACATTGAGGTTATTACCAATCTATGCAGGTATATTGGGACCTTAGAGCCTTTCCCAAATACATTAGCATCATATTCAACCTCCAAAGGCTTATTTGCAATAATGTCAGCAAGTAGCTGCAATGCACCAAGAGGATCGTCCTCAGATAAAGGATTCTTATCCTGTGCATGCGTCTGTCGTTACATGGAAAAATAATATAAGTTTTGACATCAATAACATGTAAACTTTAAAATTGAGAAGTGTAAAGTAGAATTCCATACCGGGGGTCAGAAACCGAACCAACCAAGTGTTTAGGTCAAGCGATAAAAGACTAGAATGCTTGTGTCACATTGAAAATCTCATTTGTGGGCAGAGGAACTAAGGCATCTGGTATGACAATGTCGTCTACTGAGACCTTTACCTCATCTTCTGATAGCTTCATACCATGAACAACAGTCGCTGCCTGAAACAATGTTCCACAAGCTACCAGCATCGTCCCGGTACCATCTAAAATGTATAGCAGACATGGACTAGCATTATCCATGTCATCCCCTAGGACGAATGGTGCTGAACAACTTCCTTTCCCGCTTCTCCCTGTTAGAGTAAATGTTAGATTATACAAAAAATAGAAATTATTGAACATAAATGTTTATTAATTTTACCTGTGGGAGGCACAACATGTTCATGTTCCTGTACAGGAGATGGCATCGGGCGCATGCCATAGCTCTCAAACTGCTGCTGGAACTGCCGCATAACTCTGTCAGTCACTTTTGTAGTGACCTCATTATACAATTCCTCCCTAAGCTCTGTCCTAAGCTCCATCCTAAACTCCTCCCTAAGGTCCGCTCGAAGCTTTTTTGTGATCTCTTGTGTCAGCCTTTGTTCTTATGCTTCGATGTTTGCATATGAAGTCTGACGAGAAAAACTCTCAAAATAATCTCGAATGCCTACTCCAATTCTAGCAGCACGCACACGTCTAGGGTGCTCAGGTCGTCCAATTGCAGTGGTAAGAATATCCTGACGACCCTTTGGAGTGAATTGACCTTGGGAGCTCTGCTCAAGCAAGGAGTCCTGTAACATAACAAACCACCATTATTCTTAAAAAATTTCAAGGTAGTATGTATAATGAAATTATTATTATTTTAGGAACAATGATAACTTACAATTCTTTCAGATATTTCCTGTGCAGTGTGAGAAGAGTAGGCGCCCGATGACCTTAAACGAGCCAACTTCCATTTCTCATGCCGAGAAGGTGGAGAAGGAGGCTGGGGGCTACCACCCTCAGATGATGGTCTAGCTTCTGCCTTTTCCTTGAGGATTTTCTCCTCAAGCTTCCTATACCCACCACGAGATAATATGTGAGGATTTTTATTTTGAGCACTTATTCCTTGTGCTTTGATATTTTTTGCCTGTCACATATGTTTAATTAATTAGTTCATATGATATATATTTGTTAATGAGGAATTAAATAATATCAACTATACTAACCTGTCATTCCTCTAATGTTCGACTATGTACAAAGAGGCGCCAAGTCTCCTCACCAATGGCCTTATATGTTTGACATGGAGACTTATTTTTTTTGCTTCCAAACATATATCTCGAGGTCAACTTACTCTTAAAACCCCAGAAGTTTTTAGCAACAGTTGATAAACACTTATTTCTAAGTGTTGTGACATTTGGAATGTCAAATGTCATATGAAAGAAACATAATAAAGTGGTATCATTATCAATATAAACAAATTGTAATTCAAATGATATTAATTAACTTACCAATATATCGTTCCATACAATGTTCCAATCAACCTCGGACACATGGTCAAAAGATGGAGTAAGTATACTAATCCTATCACGCGCCATCGAACGTCATCTGCATTTGGGCCAGATGTCACACTCGTGCTCACATTAACATTCACGGGTGTTCTTTCCCCATTATTTTTTTTGATCAAAAGTTGTTACATTCTGGTGGGTCCTCTAGTGGATCTGGATGGGGGAGCCTCATCCCCTGATGAATGTGGATGGTCAGCCATATATCTGTCAAAATAAATAACATGTAATATTAATAAAAGACTTATGTAATATCATATAATTTAACAAAACATGTAATAGTAGTCATAAGAAATATTAATAAAAGACTTATGTAATATTAATAAAAAACTTTGACATAAAAAACCTGAGATGCTTGATGTACCATGATAAACAGTTTGTCTCGATAACCCACCTTTCGAAAATCAACTAGTGTCATACTCGATTCATCTATTTTCACATTACTCTTATTGTCAAACCACTTACATTTGAACAATGGAACAAAAAACTTGGTGTAATCAACCTCTCATATCTCTTCTATTATACCATAATATCTCATTGGTCTAAGTACAGGAGATTGATCTTTTGATGTGAAAAATTGAAGTGACTCAACTTCTAAACTGACTCCACTATTTTGTACTGTGCTTTTATCATCCAAAGTCTTCATATAGAATGTGCAATTATTGACTTCATAACCTGTACAACATACGACATCAAACTTTAAACCATTTGCAAGCCACAACAAAGTTTGAGAAGAATGGGACTCTTTGTCAATTTCATATTTGAACCAATACATAAATGTTTTGTTATGCTCCATCAACTGTCATTTCTCTGATTGTCTTGGATTTTTGTTCTTCATAATGGCTTTGTGTGTTTGCAAAAAAGGGATCACATCATCTGTGTTGTTCAATATATAAAGATGTGCTTGTAACAATTCTTCGCGATCTTTTGTTACCACATTCACACCTCGGATGCTTTTACTTGTAGAACACTTATTCAACCATGATGTGCGAGGAACTCCTATTGGATATGTTGATGCCATGTAATCTGAACAAAACTCGATACTTTCTTCAGCAATATACCTTTCAATCATTGAACCTTCGGGACGATATGAATTTTTAACGTACCCTTTCAAAATCTTCATATAACGCTCAATAGGATACATCCATCTTAAGTATACCGGTCCGCACAACTTGATTTCTCTAACCAAATGAACAAGTAAATGTACCATGATGTCTAAAAAAGATGGAGGGAAAAACATCTCTAGTTGACACAAGATGATAACAATCTCACCTTGAAGTTCATCTAACTTTGTAGGATCGATGACTTTACTACAAATTGATGAGAAAAGTGAACACAACCTGTTTATAGTCTGCCTAAAATTTTTGGGCAAAATTCCACGAATAGCCACCGGTAACAATTGTTGCATTAAGACGTGGCAATTGTGAGACTTCATGCCAACAAGCTTTAAGTCCTGCATCGACACTAAACTCTTCATATTTGAAGAGTATCCTTGTGGTACTTTGATACTCTTTAAACAAAGGCAAAAATTATCTTCTCTTGTCTAGACATTGTGTAACATGCAGGGGGAAAATAAGTACGTTTACCAATCTCCCTAGGTGCCAACTCTTCTCGGATATTCATGTCAACCAAATCCAAACGAGCATTCACTCCATCTTTTGTCTTTCCATGAATGTTGAGTAGTATACCAATCAATCTATCACACACATTCTTCTCTACATGCATCACATCTATGCAATGTCTAACATCTAACTTTGACCAGTATGGAAGATCAAAGAATATTGATTTCTTCTTTCAAGGGGTCGTTACAGATGACTTCTTGGATGTTTTTCCAAATACATGATGTATTTTATTAACTTTTTCAAGAATTTGAAGGCCAGTAAGTGGATTTGGTGCTTCATCCCTCTCTTGATATCCGTTGAATGCTTTTTTTAACCTTCGATATGAATGATTACATTTTGGAAATCTCCGATGACGCAGATACACCGTCTTTCTTCCGTGTTTCAATTGATGAGCTGCAGTGTTTTCTTCACATATAGGACATGCTTTATGACTCCTTACACTTTATTCTGACAAATTACCATAAGCTGGAAAGTCATTAATGCTGCAAAATAACATTGCACGCATCACAAAAGTTTCAGAAGCGAATGCATCAAATATTTCAACCCCATCAACCCACAACAACTTCAAGTCTTCAACTAGTGGGCTTAGATAAACAACTATGTCATTTTCAAGCTGCTTTGGACCAGATATCATCATAGACAACATCATGTACTTTCTCTTCATGCATAATACAGGAGATAAGTTGTAAATTATCAATATATCTGGCCAACAACTGTGACTGGTACTTAGATTACCAAATGGATTCATTCAATTAATGGTTAAACCAAGCCTAAGATTTCTACACTCTTTACCAAATTGGGGGAATTTTGATCAATATTTTTCCATTGCTTTGAATCAGCTGGATGACGAAGCAACTCGTCAATTTTTCTCTCATCTGCATGCCATCTAAGGTTTTTAGCATCTTTGGGATTTGCAAACAAACGCTTAAGTCTGGGCACAATTGGAAGGTACCAAACTACTTTCAAAGTAGATCCATTTTTTTCTATCTAACCATTTATCTCCACTATTATTTTTTGACTTGTATCGTGATAACCCACATTTTGGACACTTTGTCAAAAATTCAAACTCTTTCCTATATAAAACGCAATCATTGGGACAAACATGTATCTTTTTATACTTCATACCCATTGGACAAAGAATTTTCTTCGCATCATAATTACTAGTGGGTAGTGTATTTCCATCTAGCAGCATTTCATTCAATAACATCAACAATTTTGTGAAACTCTTTTTAGTCCATCCATTGGTCGCCTTCAAATTCATGAGCCTTAACACCGCTGACAAAGGTGTTTCTGCATCAGTCGACATCGTCTCATACACATGAGCTTTGGCAAAAAATTTTGCGCCAACATCGCGAATCATGTCCTTTAATTTGTCTTCATCCGGTCGATTTTCTTCTATGGTGGAATCAATAACATTTTCAGTTTGGGAGTCAGTCGAAAAGTGCATTTCTTCGCCGTGCCATATCCATGTTGTATAGCATCTTAAGAAACCATCACAGATAAGATGTTCTCTAATTTGGGTTGTGTTCAACATTCTCGCATTCAAAAAGTTCACACAAGGACATCTAAACTTCACTTCATCATCACTTCTACCCTCATTACGTTACGCAAATTGTATAAATTCCTCTACCCCTCTCTCGTATTCAACACTAATGCGTGGTAAATTAATCCAATTTTGATCCATACGTAAATATTCTGACTTATATATTCTACAAATTATAATACAAAAATAAAATTTAATCATACAAAATATTGAAATAAAAATAACATTGTAAAATAATCACATATATTCAACATATGATATAAAAAACATTGTAAAAAACATTGAAATAATCAATCATACAATCATACCATAATTCAATCATATCATCAATTCAATCATACAATCATTCAATAAAAAACATTGAAATAATCACATATATTCAACATAAAAATAACATTGTAAAATAAAAAAATTAAACTTTAAAATCATACCACCATACAAAAGTATGCAATCATACAAAAGTATTCAATGATCGATACAAAATTATATGATCATTCAATCGCATATTCAATTATACAAAATTATACAATCTTATAAAAGTAAAATTTAAACATTAATATAAGAACCTGATAGTGTGAAAAGCCAATAACGATGGACAACCCGCAATTAAAACGCTAGAAAATTCAACTCTTAAAAATTCAAACCTGCAAAAATATACAAACAAATATTAGTTTTAGAAATAAAAACAAACATCAAAACGCAATTTACCTATAAGGGGAAGAATCGGAAAAACCAGATCAAAAAGATGTTTCGAACGATTTTGATTGGGTAAAAATCTTCCTCAACGTTCAAAATGGCGACGACACCAAACAAATGTAAGCTTAAACAATGAAAATGGAAGGAAAATGGAAGCTTTGTGTGAGGAAGAAGACGCTACAGCGAATATAGAGAATTCTGAAACTGTTTCATGAGGAAGAGGACACTGTTTGCTTTTTCTTTTTTTAACCTACGAAAGGTTACTACCGCGGTTCATTAAGTAACCGCGGTAATAATAGGGATATGGCCTTGGTTCCCTACTTAACCGAGGCCTATTCTCCTGAAAAAAATTCAAAATACATCTGAAATGACAATTTTGAAATTTTTTTCACTTTATGCTGCGGTTCCCCGCTTACCTGAGGCCTATTATCTTAGACCAGGGAATAGGCTACAGTTCCCCAACCAACCGTGGTCTATTCCCTAACGCTTTACTTGGCCATTTATTGCAAGAGTGCAACGTTGGGAAGGGTTTTATGTCGCGGTTCTTAGGGGAACCACGATCTATTCCCTAACCCTTATGGTGTTCAGACTGCAGTAGGAATGTCATAATTTGACAGGGGGTTTTATGCCTCGGTTCCAAGGGGAACCACAACCTATTCCCTGACGCTCTACCTGCCCATTTATTGCAGGAGTGCCACGTGGGGAAAGTAAGAATTTGACAGAGGTTTTATGCCTCGGTTGTTGGGGTAACCGAGGTCGTGTACCACCTATGGCCGCGGTTGTAAAAGAACCGCGGTATATACGTTAGCGCGAGAATTTCAAAAATGCTACCGGATCAACTTATGCTTCAGTTTCTTGTCAACCGAAGCATAATAGGCACATTAAAAAACCATATTTTTACTAGTGAAGGAGGAAAGAGAAGGAAAGGAGGAGAAAGTGAATTGTTTGGATTGAGGAAAAAATAACAAGAATGAGAAGACAAAAATGAAAATTTTGTTATAGATTTGATCCATGTGACATGAAAAAAAAAACTAATGGTATAATATAGTAAAGGTAAAAACCCTTGGATAATCCTCATATTTCTACAGGAATCTCAATTCGATCCTCTCGTTTTAAGTGGCCTCAATTGGGTCCTCAATTTTAAAAATGTAATTCAATTTGGCCATTTTCGTCAATACAAAACTCACGATGTTAACTCAATGCTATGTGTTAGTCTATAGTTTTTTTAGTTTTTTTTAATTTTTTTATTTAAAAAAAAAACTCTGTCACTTGTCAAATGAGAATCCTGTCAAGTGACATAGATATTATGATATGGCAATGATAGTGACACTTGTCACTGTTGGAAAAAGTGTCATGTGAAAAACTTTAATTTAGTCTTTTTATTTGTATTTGGTTTCATTTTAGTCATAATGTTTTTTTTTTTAAATTGAGGCAATTTCATTCCCTCCAAGTTAGACCAAATTTAAGTTTTATTTACATGTATAATAATATTTTCATTAAAATTGATATTTTTATTAAATATTTCTAACAACATTAAATTTATATTTTACATTGATCTTATTTACATTTTGTTTCAAATATTTATATATTAATAATTTCTATACAAATGTTATAATTGGTTTAAAAATAAGAATATTATAAATTCAAATATAAAATTTTAAAACAGTTTTACAATAATTTAAAACAAATATATTTAGAATTTAAAAACAAAATTTAAATAAAATTCATTATAAAATATTAATTTAAATAAAATTAATCTTATGAAAAATATTTTTAACAATTAGGAATATTAATATTGTTAAAAGTATTTTTAATAAGATTAAGTTTATTTAAATTAATATTTTACATTGAATTTTATTTAAATTTTGTTTTTAAACCAACTCTAACATTTTTATAGAAATTATTAATATATAAATATTTGAAACAAAATTTAAAAAATATATAATATACATTTAATATTGTAAAAATTATTTAATACAAATATAAATTTTAGTAAAAATATCATTATACATTTATATAAAAGTTAAATTTGGTTTTAATTTGGAGAGGAATGAAATTGCTCTGATTTAAAAAAACATTAGGACTAAAATAAGATCAAATACAAATAAAAAGATTAAATTGAGATTTTTCACGACACTTCTGCCACGTCCAATACCTATGTCACGTGACAGGATCCTCATTTGACACGTGACAATTTTTTTTAAAATAAAAAAAATAAAAAAAACAAAAAATAACCACAGACTAACATATAACATTGAGTTAACTTCGTCAGTTTTATATTAACGAAAATGGTCAAATTGCATCACATTTTCAAAATTGAGGACTCAATTGAGACCATTTAAAACGAGAGGACCAATTGAGATTCTTGTAGAAATATGAGAACCATTCTTGGATTTTAACCTATAGTAAATTATAAAATATTTTTAATGTGATAAACTAGTAGTAGAGGTTTTTAAAAGATGTCACTCGATTATTTCATTATATACAATGTTATACTATAAACAAAATTTCTATTAATCAAGTTTCATTTTATAAAAAACCATCATTTCTCTAAAACTCTTTCTTGAAACTTCTTTACGTCTTCTCTCCAGATCTTTAAACACATTTTTCATGTGTTTGAATATAAGAAACTATAAAAAAGGATCCTTTACTAGAGCTCTACATATTGAACATATTAGAGTTTACAACAAAGTAAGTTCACTTTTTGTTATTTTCAAAGTATGTTTAGCATTTTGAGTTGTATGTGATCCTCTTGTTCATGTTCATGCATGTGACTCAAAATAGTTCAAGGTGAATCTATGTTTATTTGAGATCATGAGAACGTGCTCAAATATTTAATTGAGGTTTTCTATATGTAGTTAGAACATCCTCTGAGAACTAAAGCTATTAGGAGTAACTTTGAAGTTAAAATGAATGAACTGGACTTTAAATGTCAAAAATCTATTGAGAAATGTGATTTAGTGATATTATGATTGTGTGAATTATATGAATATGATAATTTCTAAGGAGAAGTATCATATTGTATAGTGTAAAGTATACATTGGTGTATGGATTCTAATATGAAGTCATCCTAACTCTGCTAAACTTATGGACTTAGATAGAGAATGACATTTAGGTGGTAAGAGTTGGAGGATGTTCTTTGTTTGCAGGATCAATATGAAATAATGTTATGACCTAGAGGATTGATAAGAACTAACTTTTTCATGGTAAGTTAGGCTAAGTGGAGTAAGGGTCATTCTTTTACTATAACTCATTGTGAGATCACATGACAAATGGTGGATTTCGCATGAGTTATGACACAATATTTAGAGGTCTTTGAAATGATAGTTTATAGATTTATTTGTGTTTGATGTGGAAGTCTGAATTTGAATGTGAATGTTTAGTAGAAACATGAACTATATTATCTAAATTGTATGATAAATTTTTATAAAGATAAATAAGCTTATTCTTGTAATATTTTCTTTTGTGGTTAGTTGTGCACCTGTTATGATTGTGTGATACACTTTAGCAAATGAGTAGTGTAAGAGGCAGTAAAACCCAACAATAGAGATGATTATAAGATAGAAGAAGTGATAGTCATGCTTATATCATGTTGCATATGATAGAAATGTATTATATAGGACCTCCTCCTGTGTCTTGAGTTTTGTTTAATGTACTTTTATTCTTATTTAGTTTTAAACTTTTAAGTACAATTGTGTTTCCAAATATTTTTGTTTCTTATTCTTATACGACTTAATTCCAACTATGCTACAATTAGATTAGTATATTAAGACCAATTAATTAGGGTTATTACAATGTTAAATTAATATTCAGTCAAAGTTAATTTTAATTTAAATAAAAAGTTTCAGAATAATAAAAAAATTTCAAGATTATTTTAAATCAACATTGAATAATGTTAATTATTTTGATATAAATATTTTTGTGTTACATTTTTTATTCATATTTAATTTGTTAAAATTTAAAGTTAAGATATTTTGTGAAAAAAAAAAATTAAACCAATAATATTAAACAATTGAACTACAAATAATATATAAAAAACATTATTTAGTTCATATAGGGTAAAACATGCATTGGATGAAAGTTGAAGATGATAAAAAAGTATAAAAAGAACAAAAAAATTCATAAGAAACTTTGATGAGAAAAGCTCTTTTAGGTACAAACTTACTTATCTTGAATGAAGTTCAAATCACTAAACACAGGTAATAAGTTTGATGAAAACAAAATGCATCCATCAAAGCTCCATATGAAAAGATCACAAGACACAAATGATATCATGTTAAGAAAAAGTCTCAAAGACACAATTATGAAAGCATCATTGGATGATATGCTACTAGACCAAAAGAGTCTTATAAATTTATTTTAAAATTTCATTAATTTACATCTTTATTTGAATTAATTATGTTTTTCAATATATTTTTTTTTGGTCTTCTCAAATTTAATAAAGGAAAAGAATGTCAATGAAAATTAAAATAAATGTTAACAAAACTTCTAAGTATAAAAATATATATACATTCTTTACTACATATCAATTCATTATGCAAAGTCAAAATATAGCATATTATGTCATCCAATGATACTACCTAAAAGAAAACTTCAACGTCTCCTTAGTTATCTTAAGAGCTTCATGGATTTTTTATTTGATCAAGTTGTGATGAAATTATATTTTTCTTCCTTTTCAATGTTTTATTAAGTAATTTGAATTTAAGTTTTTACATTTGTTACAATACAAATTCTTAAAGGTTTGTGGAAAACCAACCACAAAGGAATCATTCAATAAACATATAACCTTACTAAATAAATTTAACTATTTCAAACTTGTAACTATTTTCTTTAAGCTAAAAACTTACTCTAATTATACATTTGTCATTGCCTACAACAATTTTCAAAAGGAATATAGGATTTGCACATAAATTTTCAAATAAAATATTCAAGTTAAAATAAATTAATTTTCATATACTTAAGAAACTATACATGTAAATAATTGACATCATGCATTTTAAATCATGTCTTTTTGTTACAAAGATAGGATAAATATATATTTTTTAAAATTTTAAGAACTAAAGTATTTCTTTCATTTTTTATTGTAAAACTAAAAGTGGAATTACATTTTAGGAATTAAAAATAAAAAATATACATATTTATTAAATTAAAACAAATAGATAACATAACAATATGTACGAGACCCACTAATTTAAAAGTCATTTCTCTTATCAAACTTCTAAATTAAATAACACCAACTTATTTTTATGAATTCAAAATTATTCCTTCTCCCTTGAGTTACTCCAACATTAGGACACCATTTGATGTTACTTATCATGAGTAAAACATCACATATTTAATTTTTCATCAATATTTATAACTTAGATTTTATCAATTCTAATTTGCGTATTTCAAATATAAAGTGTGCAAATATGTGTAGTTTTAAACTTGCACTTCACAATTTTATAATTTTGAAATTTAACCTACTATATATGAAATTAATAACAGACTCAATTTATTCTTAAAATCTATCATTTAATTTTTTTAAACAGTTTTTTCATTGATAGAATTTTTTTAATCATTATGGAAACTTGTAAGTGAATATATTTTAGCTTAGGTGTAATATGGGTAGAATATTATAAAATATTTTTAAAACCTTCAGAATTAATTAACTTGTAAATAATTCATAAATTTAATACTTTTAATTATTTTTTAATAGTTATTTATATTATATTGAGTGTTTAAAGCATTTTTTATTTTTTAAAGTATTTTTCGTTTGATTTTATTTTTAACAGAGATAATATAACCATTATTTATATCTTTTCATTCTAATTTACTAATAACTTACTTATTTTTTTCTAACTCGTCAATCAACTCTATTATCATCCATATAAGAACGAGAATTAATGAGTTAAAATAAATTAAAGATGAAAAGATGGAGTTGATAGTCAAATTGATAACAAATAGATAAGAATGATAATTAAAATTCTTCATTAACAACAATAAAACCCCATAATAATTAAACAAAAATAAAAATAATTTTGTAAATATAATAAAACATTTTTTTTACTATTAAAATATACAAGTTTATAATACACTTAAATTTAATAAAGTTAATCTTTAAATTAAAGAAAAAAACTATAAAAGTCAGATTTGGTTATTCTTTTTATTTTTAAGGTTTTGGCTATTAAAAGTAACACCTAAAAGTTTATTTCCTTAATTAATTTTTTGAAAGAAAGTAAAAAAAGAATTGTCCAAATCCTGCAAAGTGTTCTATATTTGTCTTTAAATGCTCCAACTTTATCTTTTATAAAGTCTTCTTTTCCCTTTCACACGTTTTTATATGTCATTTCAATAAAGGCTTTTTTATTTTTGAAGAATATGTTAAAAACACAATTCAGATTATCGTTTTTCTTTATCCTCTGAAAAAAAACTACTTACATCATAAACAATTCTACCATAACATTTCTAAATAAATCTTCAATTTTAATAGATTCATATTCATAAAGTCTATGCTAAAATGTTATATTTATTAATAAAGAAAGGTAGTGTGTTTTTATTAAATTAAGTATTTTTAAAATAATAGTAGCTGTAATAATTACTTAATAATTTCTATAAAAAGAAGTACTTCATTAATTAATTAAGTGATAAAGTGTGAATTTCTTTATATATTGAACAAGTAAGAATAATTAAATTTTAGTTAATTAATTAATTAATTAATCCCACAAACAGACACTGCTCCACATGGAAACTAGTGACTGGAGTGAGTCCATTATGTATGCATTGTCAAACCTCACGGGCCCCACTTTTCTCTTCACGCGCGCTCTCATCCAACGGTTCAGATCACACCCGCAATAAACGGAAGTGCATTTCCAAGAACCATGCTCATTCCATCCAACGGCTCACATTTCTTCTCTCTTTCTCTCTCCTTCCAAAAAAATGCTCCCAAAGGCAAAAGGCATCCCGGCTGAAATTCTCTGCTTCTTCTTCTTCTTCTTCGTCACTGCCCTTCACTGATTCCTCTTTCATTTAGTTTTTTTTTCTTCCAATATCTTAGGTTTTGATCTGTTCACTTTGATCTTTGACTTTCAATTTGTTTGGTTCAAACGCTCGAGGTCAATTCTGGTAAAAGTAATTGTTTTTGTGCTGGTGAGGTTCCAGTTTTAAGATCTGTATTGTAAAGTTTGTTTCTTTTTTAAAAAACAAAGGTATATGCATGTTATGAGTTTTGCTCTACTGTTAGCTAGGGTTTTCTTTCTGAAATTGATTTTCTGTTTTAGTGGGGGGCTTAGTTTGATACAAAGTTTGGAACTTTACTGTGTGGTTGGCTGCGAAAATTCGTTTATGTTAATGGGTATGGAAGTTGAGCCATGGATTATGTGATTCAGATAAGATTTAGGATTTTTCTGAGAATAATCGTAATGCTTTACTGTTATTTCTTTTCGTTTTAGTATTTTGGAGCTAGATTGGAATGTTTTGTTCTTGAGTCCTTTGATGTCTCTTTTATGGTTGGTTGCTTCTTGATTTTAAGATGAAGCCTTACTTTGACACTTTGTTCAGTTCAGGTTTTTGGGTTTGTCTTATCTGATAATCTGGAGTGGAGCTAAGTCAAGATGCCGTGGGTTTCCTTGTTTGTGGATCACAAAAGAAATTGTGTTCGCTTGGTGGTGTTTTTTCGTGTGATTCTGTAAATTATTTTGCTCAGGTGAGGAATTTTGTCCTGCCAATTTGCTCTACAGCTTGTAGAACTATTCTTGTTTTCGATGAAATTTTGATTGGAACGTGTCTTGTAACAGTTTTATGTCTATTTCATGCGATGGAATGAAAACAACTGTGATGTTGGTGTAATTTTAGTTTCATGTATCGATCCTATGAGTTAAGCTTTCTTAATATTTGAAAGGATACATTGAATATAGCTGCTATAGGTTTATATTTTATGAACATTTTATGGAATCTCATATTTTACCTGTCATATTATATCTGATGGTCTTATATTGTTTCTTGGCGTTGCAAGTGCAGTCCCATTAAGTTGCAAAGGAACTCTTTTTTAGTTTTTCTCGATTTCATTTCCAAGCTGTTGGGGGATTTGAGGATGTACTTTGCCATAACAATAAAGAGATACCGAGCTGTGAAGGAAGTTGGACAAATTAAAATGAGTGTTGGAGTCATTGCGTACAACCAATTGATGCTTGTTTGCCAGGTAAGTTTTTCATCTTCCCCACTTTTAGTTTCTAAAAGTATCTATGAGGTTCATTATCTAAGTGTGGCTAATTGCTTTACAAAGCAACAGGGTTGAAGGTTTATGATAATGACAACTTTTTAAAATATAAGATACTTTTGAATAGGGTGAAAGTTTTCTCTAATTGTATAAATAGCATCTTGTAGATTTAGTAGTATTTTAGATTCAGCAACTGTTGTTGCTAATAACAAATTCAGTTTTGGTTTTCCCCCTTACTATTACTGCTGTTTAACCACACCATTTTTGTTTTGCAGGCTGAGTATTTTCGTCAGTTGCTAAAACCTGTTACGTAGTCTAGCTTTGAGGGACATTGGTTTGGGGGTGGGGATTGCCTTGTATTGTACTTCATCATTGAAAAGTTCCAGAAAGATGAAGTTTTAGTTTGGAAAAGTTGCCATTTGATGTTAGATGGAAATTGGAATCACCTTAGCACCTGCTGTTTAGTTTTAACATTCCTTTAGGAACTTCCTTCCAGCTTTAGTACAGAATAATTGCCAGTTGCATAGGCTAAATCAGCATTGCTTGTTGAAATTCAGTCAGATTGAACAGATAATATAATGCAGACTCAGGAATATTTTCTCCCGGAGAAGATGGTACTTCCTTTGGCAGATGACTCCATTGATGCTAATGCTCATATGCATGCTCCACTTTCTTCTGCCTTTGATGCTTTTTTACCTCCAGGTGTAGGGCAGATAACACCCTTTGAAAGATTTAAATGTCAACCCTCTGAGGCATGCCCCAAGAATTTTGTTATCTTTGATCAAACAGGTCAGCGAAGTAGGATTATGTTCAATCCTGCAATGACCTACGAATTTAATAGTCCTGGCTTAAATGTTCATGCTAATTTTTCTCAAGATTTTGAGAAGAATAAAGTCAATCAAATGGAAAGAGAATTGTCATCTCCTTTTGAAGAAGATCCTAATGACATTGATGCATTGTTGAGCATAGGAGCTGATGAACTAGAAGACTTTGATGAGGAAGAAATAAGCACAGCAAGGACTCATGAAAATTATGAAAATTTATCTGATACTTGTTCCAGTTATTGCTCAAAATCAAGGAAGAAGAGGCTGTCATCATCTTCTGTACACAAGCCTTCTGAGGCTAATGATGGGAATAACAGGGAGATAAAGAGGATGGTGAGGATATTGAGAAAGATCGTGCCTGGTGGAGGTAATCAAATGGATTCTGTTACTGTTTTAGATGAAGCTGTTAAGTACCTCAAGTCTCTCAAAGTTGAGGTGGAACAATTTGGAGTTGAACCATGAAGATTTGAGATGCTGCTGCAACAGTTGACTATTTCTCCAATCTTGTTTGTTACTACCCTCTCTCATCATCCAAGTTATGACAACAGGTCTTGCAATCTGAGTAATAAATTATGACTGACATTTTACTGATTTAGGTCATGTAAGAAAATACTATAAATAATTCTACTTTTAGGTTGAGTTTCACTGTGTTGCTATGCTGGTCTAAAACTCGATTTTATTTATGCATGCTTCTGTGTTATGAATGTACCATAAATATATTTGGCTCAAGATAAATGCTTCTGGTACCCTTGTCACAATGATGTTTTATATGCTGCTGCCAAGCGCCGCTTTAATTTCATTCGATAGTGCGCTGTTTGAAGTATGTTTATTGCAATTGTTGACTTCATGTGCTTTTAAATATGTTTCCAGAAACAACGCTGCTTTTATGTTGATATGTTATGTAACATGACTGCTAAAGTTCTGGTTGACTGTTTCTCTTTTTCTATATTTGATGTGCCATATTTTCTTGTAAAAGTGTAAATTTCAAGCAACAAAGATGGTCTTGCATGCATTGTTGTGTTTTAGTGCTGTTGTCCCCCGATTAGTTTTGCAGTGTTAGTGGCGCACCATTGAAAAACCTTTTTCAGTGGGCATCCACCTTTTAAGCCGTTTTAGGCCCCATAGTGATTCAAAATCCATTGAGTTGCCTAACCGTTGGCACTGAGAATCTGAATTTTGTATTTATTCCTTTCTCGAATTGAGAAATAAAAGTATTTTTTATAAATTACTGAAAGTACAGTTTTCTGGGCAGTTTGGGATAAAACTTTGTATAAATGTCATTAAGAAATAAGAAAAATAAAAAGAAAATTTGCATTGATTTATCAGAACTATAGTTGGATTAACCAAGCCTGGAAAGGTATAACTTTTAACGGCATAAAAAGTATTTAACTCTTCAGAAAATACCATTTTATTTGTTTTTATTTTCTACTGAAAGTATTCATGGATCCTTTATTTAAACATATCCTAGAACAATTCGTATACGGTTTTAATAAAATTTTCACTTTTTAATTGTTCAGCAAACTACTAATATTTTATGATTCTTTCAGTTTTTTTCCTTTCCATTTGATGGACCATCAGTACAAATTGAAATAAAATCGAATTAAACAAAATACACGAAAGAATTATGGATGTTGAAACTGTTCCAACCTAATTAGGTTCCATTAATACGAACCATATTTCAAATCACGGATCTGATCATGCATCCTGCATCATGGTGGAGGCTTAAATTGAAGCATATTTTGTTCTTAAATTGTAAATGTCGTGATGAATTTCAGGGGTACAGGATTTGAATCACATTTTTCCTAGCAGTTAAAAAAGAACGGTTACGACCATTTGTACCCATAGTCAAGTCAGCATGATTTGGACAAAAAAAAATCTTTCTCGAGATCGATTAATTCAGCTTTCAAGCAGGCTAACATGGTCACCCTGCAACAGCCATATTCATGTTGGACGGGAGTTATTCAAGTCTGAAAAATACCCAACCAGCATTGAAACAGTAGCGTCCCAAAATTTGTAAAAAAGAAAAGAATTTTTCATATATCAAATTGCTGATATATACATTTAGATTTAGATTATAAATACAGTGGGAAGGGAAACCTCTCAGCCTTAAGCACTTGCATCCATCTATCATTTTCTCTTATGCGCAGGGTTAAACATATTCTGAGGATATTTCAATAAGCTGTCCAAACTCCAGCAGAACAAGACATTTGCAAAGGTTAATGCATAATTATATAGGACTCGCTCTTGATATCTGCAATACTAGCAGCATTTATATCACTAACAGTTCTTATGCATCTTCAAAGCCACACATGACAAAAGCATAACTACTATAAGACTAATAAATAAGCCATGTTTGCTGGTTCACTAAACAAGGTTATATTGCTCAATTTTTGAAGATCATTATATTTCGCATAGATGTACTATTGGACTATTCTGGATCATCATTTACGTTCCCCTAATGCAAAGCCCTTTTATTCTTAGGGAAACAATATGATTGTGAACAAGTTTCAAAGCAATCCATGTTCATATAAAAAAAAAATTCAACAGAAGAAGGATAAGAAAATAATATAATTTAGAAAATGAGTGAAACGGTTTGCATATTATAAATTCAACAGTTGAATACTGCATGGATAATTTAACCAAAGGAAGATATATATGATATAGGCACCTGATTCTGCATGCTTGTTGCCGTAGTCCAGCGTTGAGGATGATGAATTGCAATTGAACTATCCGCAACAAAAGTTATTGTTCTAGATTCTTCTGGTACGACAGCAGCTTCTGCAGGTGGTAATTCTCTCATTACCCACAGTATCACTGCTGAAGGTATTGATGAACCTGGAAGAAGCATCATATTCAGATATAAAGGAGATGAAATCACTTCAGAAATTTATTGGCAATGATACGTTATGTGAAAATTGAATGAACCAATTATTACACAGCAGAATGTGTAACACTGTTTCAAATACTGTCACGGAAAGAATAGAAGATTTCTGCAAGTGGACTAGTAACTGGTAACTGAATTAATAGCACATACCCACAAAATAATACAAAACGAGTATAAGAGAGGTGTAAGCATCATTCAGACGCTGCTGATGCCAGTTATACTGCATCTGCAATAATAAAAAATAACATAACAAGAAAGTACAGGAAATCTTAAACCTTTTATCAAGAAAAAAGTAGAATTCTTGCATTCGTTTCACTCATACATACAGGGATGTCAGTTAAAAGTTCTACACATGAACTTGATGTGAAGGATAGTACAGAGACAATAGTTAAACCTGCAACCTGAGAAAACTGAATCCGTTAACAATGTATTTAAATTTAATAAACACGCAAGCATGACAGCAAATGCCTGTATATTTCTATCTCAACACACGTCAATATATTTAAAATTAAAATAAGCATATAAATTATGCATCAGATGAAAAGTTAGATTAAGTGATGGCAGCCACGGGTCAGTCTAGCATGCCCCTGAAAAAAGATTCAAAATCACAAAGGCTAAACATTGTCAAATACTCGAGTGGAAACAGAAATGTAGTACCTTCCACATTTCAGATGAAGGTTTTTCGGCTCTCACTTTGCTCATTTTCAAGCATAATAGGATTCCTGTTAAGAAAATACAGCACATTATAATAAAAACAGTTGACATAAAAGAGACACTATCACTAGGCATCAACAATTTAACCCTCACCAAACTATGAACAGGACCTTTTAGAGTATAAATTCATCTAACATTATCGTAAAATGAATTTTTATTTGCAAATGGAAATTTCCACTCCATGATATTAAATCTACTGAAACTCAAAATGGAGAAATAGAATAGCAGTTGCTCACCATAACAGGCTAATGCTCCTCCCAACAAAATCATTCCAATAGCAGAAAGATCCAAATATACCTGCAAAATAATTTTGGTCACAAACCATACTTCAAAGGGTTTTTTCGAATCAGCTCACCAATGCTATAGTGCCAAAATAGGTCCCAATGCAATCTTCTAGTTGGCTAGCTACACTAACCGCTTTACTACAGCGGCCCCTGTAGGCAGGGTCCGCTTAGCTGTTATGGCAGAGCTATGCTGTGCTACTTAAAAGATTGATTATAAACACTAACCAAAGGCTTGTTTCACTGGGTATTGGCTATATGAATCAAACGATAACACTGTATTTTGTCATTAACTAAATACTCAGCAAGTCCATTTTAGATCCAAGTCCCTTTTTCATTGATAGATATAAACAAAAGCTAAAATGACAGTGCCCATACCTGAGCTGCCACTTCAGAATCAATGGGATTATTTCCTAGCCCAATCCAGATTATCAAAGCAAATGCCATCATGGTAATGAAAACTAGCAATGTAACCTGGAAAATCATGAATCATCATTATACACAAATGAAATACATTTTAAAGTAAACTATTAGACAACAGTCATAACAGAGAGGACAAAGGATACCACAATCAGAACTACATAAGAAAAATTCATTGTTTCCCATACCAAAATCACAATTTTTTGCCGATTTCCAACACGAGAGAGCCGAAGAGGAAAGCACTTTCTATGGCTATCTATGTTTGCTATGTTTGATTCATTGGATGTCTTTTCCAGCAAAGGGTTCTCACAGAAACTTCCTTCGTAGTCATCATCATCATCTGCCTGATGGCAAAGGTCAACCCTGCAAAAGGAAGCCCCAGCACAAAGAAACAAGTTCATATTTAGCTATCTAACAATAACAACAAATCCTTATCCCACTAGATAAGGTCAGCTACACATATCACACAATAACAATAACCCTTTATGGCTTGATTTTATTCTATTTTTGTTTGCGATGTTTCTATCTAACAAAAGACAACTAATAATATCCTCTCTAAGAAATTCAAATAACAATAAAATCAAATGAAAAACTTAAAATAACAACAAAAACACAGTGAAGGAGCTCCTGGTTCAAAGTGGCAACAGCAGTCATAATTATGGCATCAGTGTAACATGGTGTCAGAAGCAGCAGCAATGGCAGTGGCAGCAATGGCATCTGCGGCAGGGGTCAGCAGAGACTGTTGGTTCAATATGGGTAGGGTGGTTTGGGTCAATGTTTTGTTGTGATGTTTGGGTTGGGTTGGATTGTACAACCCAACTCACTCTTTCGAAAGAAAAAACACTTGGGCTGAGTACCAATGGGAAAATAAGAAAAATAAGAAAAGAAAGAAGATCAAGGTTTCACTCAGGTCAGATCACACAGACCAGAGTCTTCTTCTCACTGGTGCTACTGGTTGGTTTCAGATGTGCACCACTGCTACTCCTTCGTTTCACATGGGTGCTGCACTGGCACTCTTTGGAACTGTTTCCATGACTGTCTCGCAACTCTATTTTGTGACACCCAAATCTGCTACTGGGCTGCCATGAAAAAACTGCATCGCCACCGCCATGTTGTGGCGGCAAGCTATAATTGCACTGATTTCTGCCATTGCGAATACTGACTAAAAAATGATATGGTGATATCTACATAAAGAATCTTTTCATGAATTAAATGATAGTCAATCTCACCACGGTTCATTTGTTGTAAAATTGGATTAGGAGGTGATGTACAATGTGGTAAGAGCCATAAGCACTGTGCCTCTATATTGGAAATTGAAAAAACATTATTCTTTTCACTCTTCCATGATATGAAGAGTTATTGATATGAGATAACGGAAAATATTAGAGACGCAAAAATCCTTCGTGAAAATATATTGGAAACAATAAAGGGTTATGGCGGAAGTATTGTCGCTAAATTAAAATAAAATATATCCATATATAGATATAGATAATTCAAAAAAATCTAAAAATATAATTATAATTATAATTCAAAAACAAAGACAATGAATAACTAATAATAATGTCATGTCTAAGAAATTCAAATTACAATAAAATCAAGTTTAAACACCACAATTTCATGTTTAAAACTTAAAATAAAACAAAACATAATGAAGGAGCTGCAGGTTCAAAGTGGGTAGGGTAGACTTGTAGTCCACGGTGGTAGAGCAACGGTAGCACCATCAGCAGCCAGACTACACAATAATAAAGGAGACCGTTTTGTTCAATGTGGGTAGGGTGACCTAGGTCAATATTCTATTGTAACGTTTGGTTTGGGGCTAGTTGTACAGCCCAACTTATTTTTAAAAGGAAAAACACTTGGGCTGACTCTCTGTTGGGAAAGTAAGAAGAGAAGAAAGAAAGGGCGTTGCAGGTCTTGTGACCCTAGGTTTCTTCTCCTTTGTTTCCCATGGGCATTGCCCTAGTCCCTCGTTTCGCACAAGGGCCAAGCTACACTTTGATTTCCCATGGGCACTGTGCTGCACTCCATAGTTTTGGGCATGTTTCTTCTGCGACACTTTTGTGACAACCCAAGCTACTACGGTGGGCTGCCATGGAAAACCTGCATTGCCACTACCATGTTATGGTGGGTGGCAAGCTATAGCTCTGCCACCGGTTTCCACCATAGCATTGCTATAATGGATTTTTGATAACATTCGAAATGAAAATATCGTAAAGAGCACAATAGCCATTAAATAATCGATTAATTGGACAACTTGTTGATGTTCAAGTGAGTTGAAGTCTCACATTAAATAGAAATTACCATATTAAGAAATATAAATTAGAAAGACCCACAAATCTATTGTTTTAAGATTTTGTGTTGAAACTAGAGTTTTAAATCTCCTGTGGTAAGCTCGTGGCCCATTAGTGAAATTCTTCCAAGTTTTTCTTTGCCTTGGATTGCCCAACAAGTAATAAGTGGAAAATAAGACTGATTTATTATTCAAATCATTAAAAAATACATTATGATATTCTCTATTTGTAATAATCTAATTCTCCTAAAAAGGAAAACAGGGAAACTAGGAAATATAGAGAAAATAAAATAAAATAAAAGATTATGTATCTATTTCCTCTAATTAGGAAGATTCTAAAGATATTATCTCAAATTACAACACTCCCCCTCAAGCTGGATCATACAAGATTGTATGAACCAAGCTTGGAATAGACAAACTCAATTGTAGCGAACGTCAATAAACCAAATTGGACAACAATGGATGAGGGCAAACTAACACCACGAAACTTCAACTTGTACAACAATGGATGAGGGCGAACTAGCACCATTAAACTTCAACTTGGACAGCAATAGACGAGAGAGGTTTCCATCAAAAATGGATGATGACTTGAAGCAACAAACATCAACAAACTGCAAGAACAGATGAAGGGCTTGCAGTGGCAAATAGCAACAAACTGCAGGGATTGGATTGTCATCAATAGTGGCGAACAACAATAAAACTTCAAGGGACTTAACTGCCCTAAACAGCAACAAGCCTTCAGGAAACATCTGTCCTACAGAGGCAAACATCAACAGACCTGCAGGGACTACATTACCCTGCAGCGGCTGGAAGTAAAAGACTAACCGCCACAAACCTATAGGGACTTAACCACCCTAAACAACAACAAACCTTCAGGGACTTCACTGCCTTGAGTAGCAACAAACCTCAAGGGACTTAACTGCCCTGAACATATGGGAGGCCTTCAGGAAACAACTGTCCTGCAGAGGCAAACAACAACAAACCTACAGGGACTACACTACCCTGCAGCGGCTGGAACTTTTTCCTCCTCACGACTGAACAACAGAACGTGAAGGTGGAAGAACTGGTGAGAACTGATCCGTACAAGGGACAAATCTGAATCCCATAACTTCGAAAGAGTCAATTCAGTGGGCGGTCTCAAAGAACAACTCTCACTGAGATGTTATAACAAAGCATTGGCAGAAACCAATTAGCGGGCAGTAGTGAAGATGCCAATTATGGGAATTACTTAAACTACCAGGTGCACCTACTGGTGTGAGACAAATTCTGGAAGTATAGCTTATAGCTAGGTCAGATTCAACTCTGGAAGTATAGCTTATAGCTAGGTCAGATTGAACTCTGGAAGTATAGCTTATAGCTAGGCTAGATTCTGGAAGCACGGTTTTGTGTAGCTGTTATCGACCAACGACTGAAGAAAGTGACCAACGACTGAAAAAAGAATTGACGCAATTGCTCTGGAGTGGTCGTTTTGGTCCACACAAGGGGCGTACTTGGATTCCAACTCCTCCAAGTTGGATTGAGTTGAAGAAAGAGGGCGCCGACTGTGGCATCAGTGGCATCAAAGTGACGAAGAGGGAATGCTCCGAAGTGGAAACGCGAGACGAAACTTTCAAGGGTTAGTTCCTCTCCTCCTCGCAGCTGAGATGGATGTTGTCAACCATGTGAGTCAAAGTGGGTCTTGAAGAACAACCCCAAGATTTAGTAAGTGAGCAGAAACGAGATGCGGAAGTATGCGACGAGAAGATTCTGTGAAGACAACAAAGATGGCAGCGGCGCGGTGTGATTCCGACACTAATAGGGCGGCGCGTGAAGAACACGCGTCCGAGCTCAGCTGGAAAAAGGCGGTGCATGGAGGCGCGTTGAGCGGAGTCTGGTCCTGACTCCGACAAGGTTAGCCGTCGCTCAAGGAGGTGGTCCAGATCCGCTGGTCATCGGACGAAAGTGCGACGGTGGCCGGCGGCGGCTATCGGACTGATTTGACGCTCGTGGCGGTGCGTGAATGAGAGGTAGCCATCAGAACCGGCACGGTTGGCCATCGCTCGAAGAGACGATCCAGATCCGCTGGTCATCGGTCGAAACTGTGACGGTTGCCGACATCAGAACCGACGCGGTTGGCCATCGCTCGAAGAGACGATCCAGATCCGCTGGTCATCAGTCGAAACTGTGACGGTTGCCGGCGATGGTTGACAATGGAGAGCAGCGGTGCTCAGCGGAGAGAACATGGGACCGCAGAGAGAACAGCGGTGCACAACGGTGACGGCGGTGGTCTAAACAAGCTTGTTGGTGGAAACACAGTACACATGGGAGCCAATGAGAATGCGGGCATCGTTTAAAATACCAGTTTCAACTACTGGTCTGAAAGGGAATGGGTTTGAATCCCATTCCAGATTATGGAAGCAAAACTTTGTGCAGCTGTTATCAGAAAGACAGAAGTCTAAAACCTTAATTGGGCAATTGCAGCCCAATAAAGCACAAAGGCAAAGAAGAGATTTTTAAGGACTGCTGGAGGCCATAGCGGCTGGCCGCCGGCAGATAGCAAAGACAGCGGAAGCAGATCAAACAAGCTTTGATACCAAGTGAAAAATAAGACTGATTTATTATTCAAATAAAAAAATACATTCTGATACCCTCTATTTGTAATAATCTAATTCTCCTAAAAAGGGAAATAGGGAAACTAGGAAATCTAGAGAAAATAAAATAAAATAAAAGATTATGTATCTATTTCCTCTAATTAGGAAGATTCTAAAGATATTATCTCAAATTACAACATAGTACAAGTGTTGATGATTCATCCTATTGATAACATTAGATGAGTCCAATGGAGTTGCTAGAAGATCCATGGATCACCCTTGTGTTGAAAGTTTTCCTAGTGGGGATATACACGAAAAATTTTGTTGAGAAAAACGACAGTACACATATGGATATTCATGGATCAAGGCTTCTGCTAGTGGGAAAGCGTATCAATGTGATAAGGACTCAATTGTGGGGGAGATTGTTGGAGTTTAAGCATGAGTTGAAGTCCCATATTGAGTATAAATGAACAAGTTATGCAGCATATAAGTGAGAAAGACCCCCCCTAAACCTATTACCTTAAGGTTTTGAGTTGAAGGTAATGTCATACTCACTTATGTTGTTAGCTAGTGGCTCATTGGTGAATTTCTCTCCTATGTTTCTTCCCTTGGATTTGCCCAACAAAGCTTACTAGATTTGCATCTATGTAGGCAGCTATATCAGAATAACCTTTACTTGCCCATACCTCTTCCAAGGGATGCCTTAATATATCTTGAAATTCAAGGCACAACATCCCAATGACTATCACATGAGGGGATTAAGAAACTAATTTATGACACTTTCAATAAAAGAAACATTTGGCCTTGTCACAATCTAGTAATTTATCTTCCCAACTTCAAAATAGGAAATTTCCTTAGGTAGAAGATTAACATATGGGTATATAAAAGTAAAAATTGGCTTGCTAAACAACAAACTAGTCTCCTAAATATCCCGAGATACAATGTTTGGCTCTGAGTCAAATACATTAATTCAAAGAAATTATCACTCCTTAAATGCTTGGTTTGAAAATGATTGGCTAAGTGTTGTTTTAAGGATTTTGATTCCATCATGATCATCATCCTCTGAAATCACTATGACATCATTCATAAACATAAGAACTAAGTAAATACACCAGTTAGAAGAACATATTTATTGAAAGGTATATTTGCTAAATGTATTGTATGTTTGATGCAGACCACACGATATGTATTTATACTAATTTACAGAATCAATTATAATAAATTTCCACCTAATAATCACGAATCAATCATCCTAATTTTCTAGAATATGTAACTATTAATTTCCTACAAATCTGTAACATCTAATTAATTCTAACAATCACTATGCCATCAGTCATCAACATAAGAACCAAGTAAATACCCAGTTAGAAGAACATATGTATAGAACACTTAGTGGTTTGCTTCATCTAAATTATACCAAAGACTTGAATAAGCATAATGAAACTCCTAAAGCATGCCTCAAGAGTTTGCTTAAGGCCTTGTGAGGATGGCATACATGTTCATGAGCTAATACAACGACAAAATTAATTAATGCCTTTCTAGTAACAAGACAAAAACATCAAGTGGTCGAGATCAAGTGCCTTGGTATACCTTTTCCAACTAAGCAAGCATTGAATTAATCAATTTGCCCATTTCGACCTACTTTGTTCATGGATATCCAATGATATCTGACAATAGATTTACCAAGAAGGGAACACATGTCCAAGTATGATTGGAGTATAAAATTGTTATTTTGTCAATCATGGCTTCTTGCCAACCTGGGTGAGAAGTACTTCTTGAGGAGACTTAGAAATAGTTGGAGAAGACAATGGAGAAACAAAAGCATATGATGAAGGTGATAAAATGTGATAGTTGAGAAAATTGTAGATGGGATGACGATAGGACAATTATGCATGTATAAAGAAGTGAAGGGACAAGAAGAGGGAAATGGTCCACAACTTGTTTATTTTTTTCCTTTAAGTTCAATACATATGCATACATGCTCATTGGTATAGATATAGGCATCATAGTTACAATCAACATAAGTATCAGTCCGCTTATAGGTGCTCATTTGCAGGGTTATTGAAAGATTGCTTGTAATTTTGCATATTGTACACTCCTGAGTACTCTTATAATGAAGAACATATATAATACGGAACAAAATCAATAACTAATAATGGGAAATATCTGCTAAGATATTTACCTATTTATGTAATCAAATCATATTTCCCTACTTTTAAGGTAAATCAAATCATATAAGTTGGAGCATAAGTATCACGTGATTCAAGCTTGTTGCAAATGTCCTCAGCACGAGATCCATTGAGAGACTTAATGGAGAAGTTAGTCAGTTGGTTGTTGGAGTTGACAAAGTCAATAATGGCAAAGCTTCATGCATCAGTTTGTTGCAAGTGCGTCAAGAGACATGTCATGGAACTAGTGGCACATGGCAACTACTGGCCAAGAGTTAGGTACCATAATGGTTGCTAGAGAAGGGAAACTTCGTTCGCATTAAGGTTTGTTTGACTAACAGAGAGCAAAAGATGGTCAAATAGGGTGGTGGTTTCCGGAGAGCAAAGATGCTCAAAGAGTGTGGAGGTTGCCCAAGAGCAAGGATGCCCTAAGAATGCAATAATTGATATGGTGCAAAATGATCAAAGGGCTCTCAATGTTGCTGAAGAGAAAAAATTATTAGAGAGTGCTTGCAACTACCAAAGAGCAAAAGTGTTAAGAGGACGTGACTACTTATAGAGAGCAAAATTTGCTCCAAGGGCGTGGAGGCTGCCAAAGAGCAAAAAGTTTTCGGGTATTGTTTACTCAAGAGAGTCAAAGTGATGAAATTGAGGATATTGCTTAACCCAATAGAAAAAAGCCAGTTTGACAAAGTCAGGGCCAATGTCCCTTGAGAAAAAGTCATTATCTTACAACAGATGAATGACCAAATAGGTGAGAATGATACTACTCTTATTTCATATTGAAATAATTGCTTGCAATTGTGTATTTTGTACACACATGAGGATTCTATTTACAATGAAGAGATGAAATAATAAGGAACAAAATCAGCACCTAATATAGAAAAACATTTGCTAAGATGTTACCCTATTTGATGTAATCAAATCATACAATAATTCCCTATTTAATGTAATCCAATCATATCTTTAAAAAGGGTAATGTGATAGGACTCCTAATAAGGATCATAAGGTGGGAAGTGCACATGGGCCTATTACTCAGCAAGGAACAATTATAGAAGGAAGAGTTAGGCCCAAAATATGGAATGTTTATGTCAGAAGAAAAAAAGTGGGGTTAGGAAAAGAGAGAGTGAGAAGTTAGTTGGAATGGGTAATGAAGTGTCAAGAATCTAGGGATGGGGGAATTCTGTTATAGGAGAGAGAAGGGAGAGTGTGAAGGGGTACGGAGTAGGAGGTTGTGAGTTGGTTAGGAGGAGAGTGATCCTTTGGAGGAGTCTAGTGCTCTGAGGTTTCCTTGTTGCTGTATAGCAATCAGCACAATTTACTGCATAATATTCTTAATAATACAAACTTGGATATTCAATTATTTCTTGGTTTTTATTATTGGTCCAACCTGCCAAATCCTGAGAAGAGCTAGCATTGTTGTCCATGCCACCCAAAATGTCCGACCGAGTTGAAGCATTGGAGGTAAGATTGTTAGCAATGGAAGTGTTAGTATGAGAGTTGGGGGAATTTCGCCAATTAATGTTGGAATAGTTTACTAAGTTGCGTAACGAGCAAGTGGGAGATCGTTGAGAATCTCCATTTTCAGATATGGATTTAGGGGCAAAGTAAAGGATGGCAACAAAGGAGGTGGCATTGCCATCATTTGATGGTACTGACCCTGTGGGATGGATTACGAGGGCAGAGACATATTTTGAAGGTGCTGACTCGTCACGAATGTTCAAAGGTGGTGAATTGAGGGAGATTCAATCTTTTCCCATATGGTTGCAGGAACAGCACATCCAAAAGGAAGTGGAAGTAAATCCCTTCTTGCAACAAGTGGTGCAGAAGTTGCAACAAGAGGACTCATCCTTTGCAAATTTCAGTCTACAACGAGGAGTATTATTATACAAAGGACGCTTAGTATTGTCAGCTAAGTCAGATTTAATTCCCATAATTTTAACTAAGTTTCATTTTTTGCCAGCAAGGGGTCACTCGGGTTTTTTAAGAACTTACAAACACATCACAGGAAATTTGTATCAGACTGGTATGAAGAAGACAATTCAAGAATTTGTTAAAGCGTGTGACATGTGCCAATGATAGAAATATGAAGCAATGTCTACAGTAGGATTACTTCAGCCCTTGCCTATTCCGGATAGGATTTGGGAAAATATTTCCCTAGACTTCATTACGGGTTTACCAAAATCGAAAGGGTTTCAAGCTATATTTGTAGTCGTGGATCAGTTGTCTAAATATGGCCCCTTTATTTTGCTGAAACCTCCTTACACTGCCAAGAAGATTGCTGAATTGTTTGCTAAGGAAATTGTAAGACTTCGTGGCATTCCACAGTCGATTGTTAGTGATCGAGACCCTTTGTTTATGAGCTTTTTTGGCAGGAATTATTTCGGTTACAGGGAACAACTTTGAAAATGAGTTCTTATCATCCTGAGACCGATGGTCAAAGGAAGTGGTAAACCGATGTTTAGAAGCTTATTTACGATGTTGTGTCAGAACAACCCAAGAACTGGTCATATTGGGTACCTTGGGAAAAATTATGGTATAATACTACTTTTCATGGATCGACAGGAAAGACTCCTTTCGAAATCGTTTATGGGAGAACACCACCTACATTAGTGCGCATTACATATGGAGAAAAGCGTGTGAAAGCTGTAGCCGCATACTTGGTTGATAGAGAAGAAGTTATTCGACAATTGAAATATCACTTGCTGCAAGCTCAACAGTAAATGCAGAAATTTGCAGACAAAAACGTAGATTCATGTAGTTGGAGGTAGGAGAGTGGGTGTTTATCAAATTGCAACCACATAGACAACTAACCATAGCTCGACGTATTAATCAGAAGCTGGCACCTCGGTATTACAGGCCTTTTTTAGTAGTGGCAAAAATTGGAGAAGTGTTTTATAAGGTGCAGTTGCCAGAATCAGCCAAAGTACATCCAGTTTTTCACATTTCCCAATTGAAAAAGGCTATTGGAAACCATGCAGTAGAATTGACTTTACCAACAAAGTTGAGTCTTGAGGAGGAAGATAAGGAAGAGCCTGAGGCAGTGTTAGTAGCCAGGGAGATTCTGGAGGGTGGTAACATCATCAAACAATGGCTGGTGAAATGGAAGGGGAGAACAGAGGAGGAGACAACTTGGGAAGATGAAGTGCTACTGCGGAGTCAAATTCCTTCTTTCAGCCTTGAGGACAAGGGTGTTGTTGCAGAAGGGAGTAATGATAGGACTCCTAATAAGGATCATAAGGTGGGAAGTGCACATGGGCCTGTTACTCAGTGAGGAACAATTATAAAAGGAAGAGTTAGGCCCAAAATATGGAATGTTTATGTTAGAAGAAAGAAAGTGGGGTTAGGAAAAGAAAGAGTGAGAAGTTAGTCAGGTTGGGGAATGATGTCTCAAGAATCCAAGGATGGGGGAATTCTGTTATAGGAGAGAGAAGAGAGAGTGTGAAGGGGTACGAAGAAGGAGATTGTGAGTTGGTCAGGAGGAGAGTGATCCTCTGGAGGAGTCTAGTGCTCTGAGGTTTCTTTGTTGTTGTAGAGCTATCAGCTCAATAAACTATTTTACTGCATAATATTCTCAATAATACAGACTTGGATATTCGGTTATTTCTTGGTTTTTATCATAATGTCATTAAATCTACCACCTACATAAGCATGTGGGTATTGGAACATGTAGTTTTACCTAGCACCTATCCATTGAAATCCTTACTAAAGAGGGTTTGCAAGTACTTGCTACAAGTAAATTTTTCTAGCAAGCAGTGCCAGTTCATGAAACAAATTTAAATGCAATAACAATAAGCAAGATTACATACCAGAAGGATAAAAGTAGAAGAAATGCTGCAAAAAAAAGTACTTTGGGGAAAGCTGCAAAACAATTTTCAAGAATTTAGACATTTTAATTTAGGATGAAAATATATCACAGGCAGTTAATAAAGAATGGAGGCTTACCCATAAACATGAAACCACAAGAGTGTGACCAAAAGGTCCATCCCTTGCAAGCAGCAACAAGTGTCAATGCCAAATATATGGCATAACCTGAAATTTTTAAATTTAGTAGGTTAGAAGAATTAAAGAGAAAACATGAGGAGGATATGAATTATTGACAGCTCATTTTATTCATCTGACGCATGTATTTTGTTACAAGTTAATAAAACAGAACTTTTCACATATTGAACAACAGACGACAAAGATGTTATCAAAAGAATACCTCTTTTGCACAGAAGAACCGTTATGCATGAAACTAAGGTGGTTTTACATTAAGCTCATCGCCCAAACCCTATACATATGCCAAACTGACTCAGATTATTTAGATGGGCATGCAAGGCACCCATAATATCAGCCTTTGCAATCTTGGAAGGCCAAAAATAATGTGAGACATGCCATGTTTTCAATTATGATCAAGGAGCATGAACAGCGAATTGACCTTAATAAAGTTAGAACTTATAAGGCAAAATTGGGGCCTAATCTCAGCGCACAATCAAATTTATCATGATCTATGAAAAGATACGAAATCTGTTTTCCATTAAATGCAAGATTCCCAATATATGTCTGCCTTTCACTGTACAACAGATAAGAGTTGGACTAACTGCCAAAGACTAAGACTTCAATACTTGACCTATACAATTTAAAGAATTTATAATTAACATGAAATAGCATGATTTCCATTTTGAATTTCTAACCCGCAACTGGATTTGGTGAAATATTCATTATAGAAATTTAGTCTATTCGTACACATACACGAAAGAGAGGAGAGGGGGAATGGAAACTATAATTTCTAACGGTTGTAACAGGGTAACTGCCTCTGAGGCAGACTTACTATTCAAGTTTACTAATATGCTAAAGAATGCTGACCAAGGCCCAAGCTGTCAGTCCTATAGCCTTCAGGGGTCTAGCTGGGATTCATCCCCATCTTCAGCATACATTCTTATGAAAAATGGAAAAGAAAATGCTCAGAAGTAAGGAATACAAATCCTTTTCTCCTCGGTATTCAAATTCTCTGTATATATAGCACTGCTAATAGCCTGACATTTCAGAACTGGTAAGTGCTTCACATGTGTAGATAGTTATTTCTTTTTCACTTGAAGCATACATCTGGTATCTTGGTGACACTTCTAGAGGCATAAGGGAAAATAAAAGTCAAGTATCAAGCAGATCTGTTATCACTCAAAATTTACACTAGTATAAGACGTGATAACTACAATGGATGTCTGGTAGAGAAACAACCAAATATAGGCATCTCTGTGAAGGTATCAACCTAGAATAGAGAGAGAAAACTATGAAGTGAAATAGGAAAAGCAGGTCAAACTGCCAAAGTATAGAGCTACTCTCAGGTAAAACAAACTTGAAAATTGGCAGTATTAATAAATGTCAAGACGATTAATAAGACAATTTTCTAATGAAATGATGAAGCCATGAACCAAATCTATCTAAACCCAACAAGTTATTACAACAAGTACTGGACAAAATATCAAAATGGGTCCTATAGTGTAGCAAACCATGAAATTCTAAATGGCTTAAATTAACCATAGATACAAGAGAGGAAATGATGACAAATACGGAACACGTAAAAATATACTTGAACATCAAAAGTAAAATAGAACTAACCTAAGTTAGAAGAGCCAATCAACAGATGGAACACCTGCAACGCACCATATTTACATTTCATTAGAAGCTTAGTATGTATAAACAGAAACCTGGGGTAATAGCAAGTAAAAGAGCCTAGAACTGAGTAGAGCATGGAAACTAAAAATCCATAAAAGTTTATCCATACATAAAATTCAAAGATAGAAGTAGAATATTCGTATGAGCAATGTTATAGAAATGCCTAACTGCATTGCAATATTTCTGTCCTTTCTTATTATAAAGCACAGTACTAACTTGAACTATTTCATACAAAGTCAGACATTTCATTGTGATGAGAAATTGTTGCATACATTCAGAATTCAAGATTCTTACACACATATCTAAACACCCAAATCATCAGCAAAATATAGAAAGGATGCAAGGCAGAAAGGATAATGAAAGGCAGTTGAACTCCGCAGTGAGAGCAGCACATACTTCCATCTAGAAATTAGGAAACAGTAACTTCAAGTAGTCATGAAAACACATTCTTCTAGCCTTCAATATACTCACATTTGACCAATAACTCATATCCCAATGCTCTAGCGAATGCTACAATGGAAACCCTCTCAAATCTTGATAATTGGTATATACATAATTCCAACGGCACTGTTATACACAGAGGCTACAGCACTACCAGTAAGTGGCGAATGGCAACCGATCATTTAATAAATTTACAACATAAACAGATTTATCTATTAAGAAAATATCCAGTTATAGAAGATAATTCGACAAGTAGACTTTAAAATGCACTTACTTTTTGGCGAGTCAAACCAAGCTGCGTGTTTCTCAAGTGAATCCTCGTCAACTGGAGCACCCAAACAAAAAAGAAAAAAAAAAACCGACAATAAGTAAACGCAAATAACTTCAATCTTCAGCACTTCCACTTTAGCACAGAGCTTAATATCTCAAATCAGTTTCATCGAATTCTAAAAACTTAACAGTGACAAAGTGCAACCACAAAAGTCAACTTAAAGTGTGGCCAAAATCAAACCAATCAACCACACAAGCTTACTACTAAAACTGACAATTGAATATTTAAAACAACCGGTTACACAAAAAACCCTGAAAATTAAAACCGCTCATAACATTAAATGATTGAATTCGGCAAACCGTCACCGAACACGATGACGGAGAAGAAACAGACAAAAAGGCTCAAAACGCGCGTTTCTTTTATCCTCCCGAATTTAACACATTCTGTCGTTTTAGCACGTTCCTTATCGAAATTAAAGGAGAAAACCTAAATTGCGGAGCGAGGCAGAAATGCAGGAAGCGGCGTAAGCCAAAACCTGAAAGAAGGCAAGGGAAGCAACGAGGGCGTGAAGAAGAGCGAGAACGAGATTCACAACGAGGACAAGACGCGGAAAACAGTGAGCGTCTCTGAATCCCGACATGGCCTCGTGCGTTTGAAACAAACAAACACCGCTTGCGTTCTTCTTTCTCCTTCTCCTCTGTTCTACTCACTCCTCCAGATCTACGCGTATATACGCATATGCATATGCATGTGATGCGTGGGTGTAGCGTATCGCATCACAGATTCATTCAAAGCATCTGCAACACTAACAAAACGTGACACAGTTAGCTGATTTAGTGGAGGGGCGTCCATCCTTGGGAAATAAAATAAAATAAAATAAAATATAAAAGCTAATAATAAATAAAGTAATTAATTAATAATATAAGGTGAACCCACGATAAGAATCATGGTCCTGGGTGAGAAAGCAAAGACCACTTCCTTTCTTGCTTCTTTTTCATCACACACTGTACATTGTCGCTTTTTTAGTTTTTTTTTTTTAAATAAAATAAAACCACCATTTCCTCCTTCCGTTGACTTTCTGCTCTGACTCTTCTATCATAATCTCACGTGTATAATGGCTTTTAAATAATTTTGTCCTGTAATTAATTGCTACTTATTTGCTTGATTAATTAATTAATTGTGTTCTTCTCTCTACACCCCTGATGGGCCTACAAATGGTGGGCTAATTGCCCTTGCTTACATTTTTACCCCATCATAAATTTTTTTTTTTGTTTATGATGTTCTCACTTTTTATTTTGGTTTTATCCTGAACAACATCTTAGACACTATTTATTTTGTTGTTTAAAACTAAGTATTTTTTAAACCAAAATCAAATACAGAAATTATTAGAGATTAATAGCTTATAAAATTAATAAAAAAATTAATCTTAAATCTCAATTTCTTTATTTTCTAATTTAGTTTTACTAATTTTATTCATACACATGATAATATAAAATAAATACTTAATTTATATATATATTTCTATTTTCGTCCATAATCAAATTAAAACAAATAGACACCTCTATTCAAATTGAACAAACGATATTTAAAATGGCATTACGTGATATGATGAAGGAATTGTTTAATATGATGTGTAATTAAAAATGTGTGTGAAATGTATTTTGTATTAAAAGGTGAAGTGCAAAGAGGGAAAATCAAATTTAGTTAAGGAGAAAGTGGGCAAAACAAATAAAATTAAGTACGGCCCTTTCTCTGCAATTTAGGTCTCCTCTCTCCCCGACTCTCTCTCCTTCTCCCTGCCTCCCACCCCGACCTCCGTCGTGCTTCGCCCAGTCGCCACCGCTGATCTTAACTTTCACGACGTCGAGAAACTCTTCTCCCACGTCCGTAGCCTCGTACTCCTTCGCTCCGCCGCCGTCCTCCACGCCACTGCCATCGAGCCCTTTGTCGACTTTGGCACCTGGCTCCTACAATCCAACCTCTTGCAAGTGCTTAGCCTCCATGAACTCATCCTCGCCACTATACAATCCACCTTCTTCGATCACTTCTGCGCCGGAGAAGACGCCCCCACTGCCGCTTCCAAGATCTGTGCCCTCAACCATGCCGGCCTCCGTGGCATGCTCGTTTACGGCGTTGAGGATGCCTTTAACAATGACGCCTGTGACTGCAATTTCAGAGGGTTTGTTCACACCATCGACGACAGCCGATCTCTTCCCCCTTCTTCAGTAACCCCTTCTTCGTTTTTCTCATACTTCCCTTCAAACCAAACTAAGAAACTAGATATCCAAGTACAAACACAGTCACTACAAAATTGCAACAAAACATCAAACATTCAATCCAACACACAACAATACCCAAACCTAAAAGTCTCCCTAAACATGACATACATAATAATGATGATAATAAAAAAATTAACATAACAATATAGAGAATTTAAAAACCTGGAAATTCAACCCTAGATTTTCTTCATTCCACAAGCATACTCCACTAAACCGAACCATTCATTCCGAATCCGAATCCTTCGCCTCCTCATTGCAGAAACAGACCACACAAGTAGGGTTTCAGAGTTAGCAATTGAAGGAACGAAGTCCGCAATTGGCGGTTCAACGGCGAGAATCGGAGGAAACAAAAGGACGACTTATCAGACACGCCGTCGTGGTCCTCCTCACCCTGAATTCGTGCCGGCACGCAGAATCCCGAGAAGCCCCCAGGCGCAAATGCCGAAGAAGGAGATGACTGATACACCAACGTCGTCGCAGGCGTTGGTTTCCCCAGTCTGATTTTGATTTGTCAATTGGAGATAAATGGCTTCACTTAATTTTTTTTATTTTGCCAAGTTTAATCTTAAGTAAATCTCCTTTCACGCAATCATTTTTTAATACAAAATACAATTTCAAACTCCTTAATATCATGTTTGATTAATCGATGTAACCCAAAAAAACAAGGACCCAATTTTATAAAAACAAGGATTCAATTATTTTAATTTTACAAAAAATAAAGATTCAATTGACATCCTAGACAAAAACAGGAACTATTTAAAATTCTGAACAAAAATAAAAACATATCAAAATATTAAACCATATATATATATATATATATATATATATATATATATATAAAATAAATAAATAGATACTTATTTATATATAAGTAAAGTGTGTTATTTGTTCTGAATTAGTCAACCTTTCTGATGATAATTGTTGATGTCACCTTTTATAATATAATTGTGGGGTACTAAATAAATATGAATTTCTAGATGGTGAAAATGTAAGTAGAACACATCCAAGTCTTAATAATACTACCTTTTCTATACTTACAAAATTATTACTTTGTGAATGGAGTAATAGGAGATGAAGATTATATATATACATAATACATGAGTAGTATACGTGACACATGACTGAATATTGATATAAACCTATATATCAATATTTATATATAAAGAGAAATTTTTAAAATTTATCTTTTAAATAAAAGTTTTCTTAATTAAAATAATTATTTTATCAATTTTAATTTTTCAATAACCTATCTTTTAATTAAATCATTTTTATCTGATCATTCTAATCATATATTTTAATTAAAAATTATTTAAAAAAAAATAAATAAATATTCACAATAAAATTTATAAAAATTATTTATATTTATAATAATAATAATAATTTTATCATCTTTTATTATCATAAAAAACAAATACACGGTTGCATGTGTTTTCAATTATTAGTAATAAAAATTTCTTTATAATTATTATTTTAATATATGTAATTTATTATTAATTTTATTCTTATTAATTTTTTTTATCATTTTCCTTTTTAAGTTTTGTCATTAATTTTCTAAATTTTATTAAATATATGAAAAAAATATTTAAGGTGAAATTATAAAAATTATTTAATTAATATAAATTTTTAATAAATATATATTTTTTATTTTAATAATTATGATAAAATTAATTTTTAAAATTTTGTTATTATAAGTAAAATGGATGAAATGTACTTACAAGTAATCATTAATAATATATTATTTTAACAAAAGAAAACTTAATATTTATATTATTATTTTTGTATTTAATATATACAATTTATAAATATGAACAAAAGCTATTTTCAGAAAAACTGTATAAATTATAAATATGTATAAAAGAATAAGTATAATTTATATAGAGTGATTGAGATGCTGCATTTACTTTTACTTTCAGTATATTAGTGGTTTATTATTTTTTTAAATTTTAAAAAAGTAAAATAAACATATAAAACGTGTTTATAAAACAAAAATAACTCTAAATATCAATATATAGGAATGTAAAGCAGTGCATTAAAATAATAGTCTCAATTTTAGAATATATGTGGACTAATGTAACTGAAGACATAAGATATGTGGTAGGTTTGTTTGACTTTTAGTATTTTTTTTACCCATAGAAACTAAGAAGAATTAATATAAGAAGAAGAATGTATACACATATTTTATAACCACATCTAATTTAACATATTTACATTATTAATTAAAACATTAATTGATAAACAAACATAAACCAACATAAAATATAAAATATATAAATCGTATTTATAAATCTTTCATAAAAGAGAAAAAACAAAACTTAACTTTTAAAAGATAACTAATACTTCAATAACTTGGAAGATCTATATAACATAAAAGTTATATATCTAAGCGAATTCCACCTTTTTTTTTACAATCATCAATCAATAGACTTATCATCTTATAAAATTTTCAACTGTATTATTTTTTATTTATGTATATCATACGAACAATGCAGACAAACAAATAAAAACAAGAGAGTAAGTTAGTATAATTATTTAAATTAAAACGATATATATTTAATCTTTTTTTTCTTGAAATCAATTATTAACATCATACAATTCATCAATAAAATGTTTACCCCAAACATGTATAAAATGTCTAAGCACAAATTTCTTTTTATAATAAGTTTTTATATCGATTAAAATTCATTTAGTATAATAAGTGAGGTAGTGGCAAATTTGTAAATAAATTAGCACTTTTTATACCATATCTACTTATAATTGGTATAAAAAGTTAGGCATTGACATTTTTGTAATAAAGAATAAAACTATATATACTGATTCTAGTTATAATTAATATAGAAATAGACGCAGTGACATTTTTATAATAAAGAAGAAAACTTTTTATACTTGTTAAACCTATAACTGACATGGAAAGTGATGCAGTTTTGTAATAAATCAAGCTACATGGAACTCTTTTTCCCTTTCCAAATCCGAGCGGTAGCACCACATGCGTTCAAATGTGTAAAAAGTGTCGAACTGCCTAGTTGTAGTGATTAAAAGTTGACCAGAGGTGCGTTGTGAGTAACACTATATATCAGTCGAGATCAATGATGGAAAAAGGAGAAGCAACATCAAGATCTACGAGTTTCAGTACAATTACCTTGAAGTTGCTCTCAGATCACAAGCTTCTCAACAAAGGGAGTCATGAGTATGTCTACAAGGCGGTGGTTCAAGGTCGTCCCATGGCGATACTACTACCGTCGCAGTTGTATCATTATTAGGTTGTTCCTTGATTAGTTTCTTCTTCTACGTGCATCGAAGATCACCAACAAGATCGACATCTTGTTAAAAATGCATAGCCCTAGGTTGGTAAATTTGGTAGGTTTCAAAAATGATTCAAGAGTTAGGATTTTAGTGGTAGAGTTCATGAGAATTGGTTTATCAACTAAGTATTGTTTGGAATAACAATCACTCATAGCTAAGGCATTGAGTATTCTTTAAAACAACAATTACTTTTGACTAAAACATTTGGTTGCAAGAGAAGTGATAAAAAAAGATCACAAGGTTGTTAACTATAAGAGAGTTATAATCCTAAGATAAATGCAAAATTTAGGTTCACTCTTTTAAGGTGTTAATTGAAGAACATTGGAGTGTTATATTAACATGCTAGATTGTAAGTTTTTTCTCTTAAGATTTTGTGATTTTTATAACATTATTAGGTCGTTCATGAACGAAAGTTATTTCTTTCTTAGACTATCTTCTATTTATGGAGGTTACCAAGATAGTCTTTACAAATATATTTTAGTTACATTTGATAAGTTCTTCGTTCATCAAGTTATATTTGATGTTGTAGACAATGAAGGTTGCAACAATGCTTTTCATGCATCATTTTGATGCAAACTTCTGCTTCAAGAAATTTATGCTTAGTGTAACTTGTCAAACCTAATTCAAATAGCTTGTATCTCATATGAGTAAAAGTTACGATTGTACAAGGTGGATGATCTATGCAAAGGTTAAAAGTAGTCCTTTTAGAGATGTTTTTGGTATAAAGTAGCTTTGACACACTCTTTGAGAGATCTTTGATATTTCCATTTCTTATGAGATCCTTTTGGTGATCAAATAAGAGAATTTTATTGTTGAAAGTCTCACATTGACTAGAGAGATAAAGCCAATTTAGAGTATATATGTGAGTGCAAACTTCATCTTATACACGTTAGTCTTAAAATCCACTTCTTAACATGGTATCAAAGCCATAGAATAAAGTCTATCTTAACAATATTTGTGTTTGTTAGGCATATCATTTCACTCGTTATCGGGATGCTATCAGACCACCTATTAATGTCTAGTCTCACACATGAGATGTATATACCTCAGCATGAGGGGGTAATTTTGAAAGTCTTACATCAACTAAAGATAAATTAAATTTAGAGTATATATGTGGGTGCAAACTTGACCTTTACAAGTCAGTTTTGTATGGTTGAATTAGGCTTAAAGTTCACTTCTTAATAATTATGTATAAAATATATTACAAACATTTATAAGCCTTTGAATTGTACTATGAAATGTTGAAAACTACATGTCTTATCATCTAGCTCGACCTAATTATATGTAAAATGTTTTGTGTCTATGACTATCCAATGAAGCAATTGTATATGTTGATATTTGATACTTAGGAACAAAAATGGTTCTATGTTTTATACTTAGTTGTAAAGCATTTAAAAAAAAAACAATTAGAACAATGTTATGTTAATTGATATTTTTTCTAACAAAAAGTCACAAGTTCAATCCTCCACCTTTGTTAGTTCATAGGTGTGAAGTATAGATATTAGATAAATGTTTGTTTTCTTTAAGTCATGTAATGTCAACATGCTATATGTTGTCTCGGGAATGACCACCACATTCCTCTATATGACAAAGCAAAATCATATACCAAAGATTAAGTGGATTGAAAAACAAAAACATTATTATATACTAGATGAATGTAAGAACATGTAACTCTCTCATATTTGTTATCTCTAAATATATGCACAAAGATTGATGCATTCAAGTTTGTAAAGTGGATGTGGGATGTCCTAGGGTTCTGAAGAAATCAAGAGAAATAAATTAGTCTTGACTCATCAATATTAGGTTTTTAACATCACTAAACCATGTTTCTACATGTTTGAAATCAATATCAACAGCTCCGTTCATTAGGAAGAGTTCTAGAAAATTATGACTTTATCGATAAAATGATAACTTTTTTAATTTTATGGAAATCTAAAAAAACAATATTAAAGTATTTAAGGACTTAGCAAAATAATTTTGGAGGAGTTTGCTGGTATCTTAAAGTTCATGAGGAATTGTTTCAATACTACACTCATAAAAGCGAAATCAAATATTTTGGCCCTCAATGCTTAAAAGCTGAAGAAGGTTGAACCTATAAAGTGTTGGAAGCAGTAGATGAGTTATCAAACTCTAAAATGTCAAACTATGAAGAAGAGTGCTCCTTCCTAACTTGTAAGTTTTTATGGCAAATAGTTCTGGAAATTTATTAGGCAAAATCTATCAGAAATATCCTTGAGAAATATTTTATGTTTTCCATGAAATAAATTTAAGGAAAATTACCTATAGGAAGGGTGTGGCATTTTTCATGAAATAAATTAATCAAAAATTACTCAGAGAAAAAATTATAAAAAAACATTTTCTATAAATATATTACCTACGCAATTTTGACCAAAGAAAATTCGCGAGAAAGAAAACTACTCATAATTTAGAGTATTTCTCATGGATTTTAACCATGAAAAAATCCAAATTTTCTTATAAAAGTTACTCAAATAAAAAGTCGAGAAGGTTATTGTAATTTTGACTTCTGTAAAATCTACTGATTATATTTATTTCCATACATTAATCTTATTCATAATACTTTGATAAATATTTTAATTTCATTGATACAAAATTAAAATTTTGACTTAATTATAGAGTCTCTTTAGATGAAAAAATAATAACTTTTTGACGTTTAAATAATTTGCACCTCTAAGCAATAGATCTTTGACATAGAACATGGATAATGACTAATTTATATAAAACATTTTACAACTTATATAGTAAATAATTTATGTCTGAAAACCAATATGAACTTTTATTCTCTCTTCTTCTTTATTGTTTCAAATGCTTAAAAAATTCAATGAAAATAAAACATGAATCTAGGAATTTGAAGGCAAATTTATTACATAATGCGAAGGAAAACTACCCAAAATAGGTTAACATATGTCTCAAGTCAAACAAAATAAGCATATCTGTCGCCATGAGTTCACATAAAAATATATTTATGACAATATTCAAGTATTAGACATAATTGTAATGATGCAGACAACAGATATCAGAAGTAGCCTTGCTGATTAAGACCATGGAAATGGAGGAAAAGAAAAATCATCTCTTAGCTCATTTTCAATGTCCATAAACAGGTTAGTCTCCTGTTGTTCATTCAAATGGGAGGAGGAGAGGAGAGCACAAGTATCATTTTCACCACCATTCTCATTACCTACATCACAAAACAAAGGAGTCACTATCTCAACATGATTACAATAAGAGAGGGAAAACTCATAATTATATACCTCTTATTTTGATAGTCTCATTATTTGCATTGGGTAGAATTAATGAGTTATTTCCTTGGGATTGATTTGAACATGAAGAAAAGATATGAGTACTACCAGTACTTCCATTTCCATCATTAGGGTTAAGTCCTTGAACTTGTTTTGCAGGAAAAGAAGCAAAAGTAGAACCACTATCATCAACAAAAAAACTATATCCATGATAGAGATATTTGTGAGGATAAACAATATCAAACAAATCTTCCCTACGTTCACCATATGGAAAAAATTTGAAGTCTTTCCCTTCGTCCATGGGACTAAAAGAAATATCAGGAAGAATACTTTCAATTGCAGCAATTCCAGAAGCTTCATTATTGGCACCAAAGACAACTTCAGATATGCTACTTCCTTTTGTGTAATTAGGACAAAAATTGAATCCATTCACTTGATTTGGAGGAGTTAAAACAACAACAACAACACCAAAATGTTATCACTTTAAAAGATTAGTTTGAAAAACAAGATGAAATCATTAATGAAAGCAAAAAATAAGTACGAATCATATATAATAATAATAGTAAAATCTCTTACCATGAGAAGACTTATCTTTCTCCCCACACTTGATAGAAAGTTCATTTTCCAATTTTTGTTTGAGTTCCATCAAAGAAGCCCTCATTTCTTTAGCTTGTTCATGATTAAGATCTTTGGCCTCCCACCAACCATGGGCATTTCTTGTCTTCATAATCTCTGTAAGTTCTTTCTCCCGCTCTTCCTCATAGTGCATTTGATCTATAAGTCTCTTATTTTTTGCACACAGTTCATCTATCTCTAATTTTGTTTGATCCTCCACAAGATTAATGAAATCTTTTGAAAGGTTTTGTTTATCACTAGAAATCATCATTGCTTGGTGAGAAGGTTCTCCGTAACTAAACCAGTTTCCAGATGAAGTATGCATAAGTATATCAACTTTTGCTCCACAAAGAGTTGATAACTCACTGGCTTTCTTGTGAATGTCACGTTTTCTTTTGGTGAAAGTAATGAGAAGATCCCTATTATTCTCAATCTTTTTAATCTCTCGTTTTTGTTTTTGTTTGATCAGTTTTCCTTCCATTCTGATTGATAGAACAAAGGAAGGAAGGTATGTAGTGATGAGCCTCTTTGTATCTGGCTTGGAGTTGTGATGTTAATAGAGAGAAACAAAATGTAGGTAATTAATGCAATATTCATAATATAATTAAATATTACGTGTTTCATACATTTCATTTGTTTCCCTAATTTTGGTATGTTTGTAAAGTTTTCTAATAATAGAGATTCATAATTTAATTATACTTATCCCTACAAAAAGTCAAATTAATAAAAAAATTAATGTCTCAAGAAAACTTATGTGTATGCATGCATGGTTAGGATTTTATTTACGAATTTTAAATATGTAAGGTTTGATATTGGCCAATAATTAATGATAATAAAATATTATATTGACATACAAGGTAAATACAACATATAGTTTATGTATTTTAAGGATTTTAAAATTGTATAAATAAATAAATAAATAAAACATTAATATATTACCTTTGTTTTTTATATTTATTAATTAAAAAGTCATTCTCATAATTTTTTATCTAATACTAGAGTATATTTGTTGCAGATAATTAAGGGAAAACAATAAATATATAGTGTAACTCTTCAATTTCCATAAAATTTCTACATCATTATGCTTTACTCTAGTAAAAATACATGTTTTCTTTTATATTTTTAATCAAATCATGTTTATATATTAATAATTTTATATTTAAAAAAATATTATATTGATTACAAGAAAAATATCTTTTAAATTAAATTATTTATCTCTAAAGTGATAAAATTAGTCATTGATTTAATTAGATACTAGTTTAATTTAAATCTTATTATATAGTCAAAATATTAGTAGTTAATGTTAGAGATTAATTTAGATATAATCTAATGATCAATTATATAGAAATCAATTCAATGATCATGTTATGTAAAAAGCAATCACTAATAATATAGAAACCATTTCAATGACAAAATTATATAGAACCTAGCTAGCATAAATTTGAATAGATCCATAAATTTTGACTTGTGCAAACAAACATTTCTTTATTACCCTGAAGAGAAATAAAATCTAATGCATCATGTGTACTTGTATTATTTTGTATCATACTGATACCTTGTATACTTGTTTATGAGACCCATGTCTCTTTATGGTTTTAATACATATCTAAAAAGGCATAAGTCTTACTAAATATTGCTACATTACATAATTTATTTTGAGAAAATTTAATGTATAAAAAATACAAACTAATGCTCTAGATCTATCCATTTATTATTTTGTGCAAAGAATATTTTCTAAATATTTTTTTTTAAATTTTAAGTCAACAGTGTTTGTGCCCAATCCATATCACTTATAAGTCAAGTAACACTATCAAAAGGTTCATGTTTAGCATAAAGGAAATTTGTTGTACTTGCTACAACTACATTGTTGTACAACATGACAATGCGCCTTCATATAAAAACACTCTATCTAAGATGAGTAAACAACATGAGTTATAATATAAAGTCTTCGAAAGGAGAAAACCATTTAATGCTTATATTATCGCATGTAGAGAACTAAATGTCTCAATAATAATGATCTAATCATATGATAGAAGAAAGAAAAAGTATAAAAGCTTATCTAAGAAGTCTTTAAAAACTATGCAAGCACAACAACTAGCTTTTAAAAAAACTTCTATATAAGGAATAAATATCATAATCCATAAAAAATGTACATGAAGAGAGATACATCAATGTAATAAACTTCCCAAAAGGTATTTAATTTCAGGAAAATTCTCTACTCGAACACTATAATGGAAATGTGTTGAATCATGAATAAAAAGTAAGCATATTTATTATAAACACTTTATTTTGTCCCCATTTATGAAAGGTCAAGCCAATACAATGGACATTGCAATTCAAAGAATTTTACTCGGAGAAATAGAAGAAACATGTATCACACGTGTAAAATCAAAGAAAATACCACATGAATATTCTACCCTAATAGGTATTGAAGAATCAGTACATGAAATTTTCATGAATTTGAAAGAAATTGTATTGAAAAGTAATATGTATGTACATGAAATTTTCATGAATTTGAAAGAAATTGTATTGAAAAGTAATATGTATGGAACACGTGATACATCGATTTCTTTAAAAGGTTCTAGATATATAATCGTTCAAGACATCATTTTACCACCATTGATGGAAATAATTGATAATAGACAACATATAACCAACCTAACCTGTTAATTTGTTGAATTAAAAATTGAAAGAAATCGTGGATATCAAATAAAAACACTAAAATCTTTCAAGACAGAATTTATGATATAGATGTTAGATTCATGCATGTTTGAAATGTAAATTATAGTATTATTCATTCTTATGTTAATGAGAGTGAAAAATAAGAAATACTTTTTCTCAAGATATGGATAAGCTTTGAAAAGTCGGTGTAATTCTCTTCATTCTTTCATATCCTTGAGAGATTATATATAAACCTAGATCAAGCACATTATTAAATTTTTTTGAGATGTAAAACTACTCTAGTTTGTTTAGTATAAGACATGCCTATTTAGATTATGTCTTTTGTTATGTAATCCAAGGATGACCATTTGTAAAAGAATGTTCGCTCAATAAAAGTTTAGGGAAACTATAATCCAAGGATGCCCGTTTGTAAAACATAATTGTATGTATTTTTACTAAAAATTAATATATCATTTGTTGGATTTTAAGTTTTAATAGATTTTCATCTCTTTTAAACATTATAGATGGTAAAATGGTCATCCATGAAATATGTTCTTTAAAATATCTAGATACACAATTATCTCTATTGTTTTTTCGTATGTTATATTTTGCTATTAAAGGTCAACTTTTAAGGGGTTAAACACCTGCCATGTATAGATAGAAAGTGGAAATAGAAAAACAACTCATTGATGAAGGAGAGCATCTTTAACAATAAAACTGACATTTCTTGGAGAAGATTACTTATTGACGATATATAATGAAAATGTTCACTTGTGAAATATCATGACTAAATGTGATATTATCATCTTAATACTTGAGAAAAAATGGACTTAAGAAGATGATTTTAACATCATTAAATTGAAAAGGTACACCCTCATGTGCACTCTATATAAAAATAAATATAAAAATATATCTGCATGTTAAAACAATTGAGATTCCTTAAATATCAACTTTGTAGGCTATAAGAATATTCAATTCAATTGTAAAAAGTTGTTATTCTCACCATACATTATGAGATCTTTACATTGAAAGGAAAATACGGTAATATGAAGGAAAACTAGGACTACACGAGAAATGGCTAGATCATGCTCTATGAAAAACTATATCTAAGCATTATGTGTATATCTCTGTTTTAATTGGTTATACAACTTATGCAATCGATTATAATAGAGTGATTTAATCCAATTAAGCTTTCTAAGTGTTTTGATTAAATCTAACAGATTGTACAACTTATGTAATCGATTATTGTTACCAGAAACTAGATTTCTAATATGTTTTAAGCTTATTTCATTTAAACATGAATGGATTCAAACATCTAGCACCAACATGTTAAAGATATAAAAACTTGTTATGCCATTTTGTTGTGCAAGAATGATTAAAAACATTTCTAATTATTTAAACTTATTCATCATCAAAAACCAAAATGTATAGAAGCTAGGCTCTCCCTACCAACAATTCAAATATTTGTTGGTTTAACTCAATGGAGTTAAACGATCTAGTAAGTTGAACTAGTGCAAAACCAGGAGTGATAAAACTCATCTAACCATTTGGGTTAGTTTGTAAAACCAAGAGTGGTCAAACTTGGTTGTAATCTTATAAGGATTAGTGGAACCCCTTAAAAGTCCTTAAGGAAGAATTTGGTGTAGCTTAATTTGGAGTGAACTAGTACAAAAATAAGTCTTCATCCTTGCTTACATCTTAAAAGGCTTTCTAAACACTTATGAAAATATTTAAGTGTCTAACACTTTTTGCATACTGTGTAACCTCAGTAAAAAAACGTCTAACACTAGTGCAGCGAAGGGAAACGACTGCGGTTGTTTTTGAATATACGTCGCAGTTTTAGAACCGCGACATATACAGACAAGGTAAAAAGTCTGGGACTTTAGGCCGCGGTTCCAACCGCGGTAAAAAGCTGGGGATATGACCACGGTTCCAACCCTCCCCCCCCCTTTTAATTTTCATATAACAATAGGCCGCAGTTCCAACTGCGGTAAAAAGTGGGGGATATGACCGCGGTTCCTACTATACCCGCAGCCAAACACCCCCCCCCCCCTTTTTTTAAACTTTTTATGTAACTTTCTACCTCGGTTTTGGCCACAACCGCGACCTATTCTCCTGAAATTTTTTTTAATAGCAAGTCTATTTTTGTGATATCCACTATCACAAAAACAGACATGCATATCAAACAATTACATAATGTACACAGATTCAACACAATAATCAATATTTACATCACATAATGTACAAAGTCTAATAACTATAAATCAACATGTTCTAATGTATTTTAAATCTAATAACTATGAACTATTATATAATCTAACTAAGGCATTGTTCACTTGAGTGGATTTGAGGGAGAGTAATTGAGAGGATTTGAAGGTAATTTTTGTTGTTGTTTATTTGAATAGATTTGGAGGTAAGTGAAAGTAGAATTGGAAGTAAAATTTGTCAGAATTAGTGTAGGATTTAATTTATTTGACAGATTAAAAAAATTTACTTCCAAATTCACTCTCATTTACCTCCAAATCTATTCAAATAAACAAAAAAAATATTTATCATCAAATCCTCTCAATTACTCTCCCCTAAATCCACTCAAGTGAACAAGGCCTAAATGTTTTGTAATAGCTTTCCTCAGGAATGAAAGTGGCTTCTTAGGAATTGGTGTAGGAGTCTTGAATCTCTGCACAAGTCAATTGATATTAATTAGTGTATATGAATTCCAAATGTTGGAGAAAATAAAAATTTATTAAATTTAAATGTTACCGTTTCCCAGCCTCTTGTGATTTGGGCACGAATAATTTGGGCTATCCAATACATTACATAGTATCTGCACTCATATGACCCATTCTGTCTGTTACACTACAATATATCATCACAGTTGTAAATAATTAGTGAAAATCATTAAAACAAAACAACTATAAGAAAGTATGGCCTTAGCATATGTCAAACCTTGAGAGAAATCCATGCAAGCTTTCTACTGTTAGTAATTGATTTCCCAACCAACATCATACTTGCTGAAATAGAACTATATATAAAAAAAAGGATTTTAGCATTCATTTATATAACAAAGAAAGTCCAAAAATTGAGGTTCTTATCAATCAACTACTTGTCTAAGATGTGTGGGAGGAGACTTGTGCAATGAGCAGAACCACAAAGCATAACTCTCCTGTACAAAAATAACAAGTAGCTGCCAATGGCACCTAAAATTCATAATAACTTAGTTATTATATATTAATATCACATATGGAACTTTATTATGTTAACAAAGTTCACTTACCGAGATATATAAGGAATAAAATGTATTTTCTTCCCACTTGCAAATCTTCTTGTGAGATATGTTGTGATCTCATCAAAATCATTTGTTTCGTGAATGACTTAGGGATCAATGAACCCATAGTCATCATTGTACCCTGAGTTGTTACTGACACGAAACATATTGCTGAAATCAAAAATTAACTTTGATATAAGTATACTTGATATATAAATCAATTTTATATAAATAATTGATCATAGACTTACATCATCCATAGCTGAAATAATGTAATATTCAACTCTTCTGTTTCTGACGCAAGCTCTCTGACATCTTGGCTATGCAGGTATATTGGGACCTTAGAGCCTCTCCCAAATACATCAACATCATATTCAACCTCCAAAGGCTTATTTTCAATGATGTTAGCAAGTAGCTGCAATGAACCAAGATGATCATCCTCAGATAAAGGAATCTTCTCCTGTGCATGCATCTGTTGTTACATGGAAAAATAAGATAAGTTTTGAAATCAATAACATGTAAACTTTAAAATTGAGAAGTGTAAAGTAGAATTCCATACCGGGGGGGGTCAGAAACTGAACCAACCAATTGTTTAGGCCAAGCGATAAAAGACTGGAATGCTTGTGCCACAGTGAAAATCTCATCTGTGGGCAGAGGAACTGAGGCATCTAGTATGATAATGTCGTCTACTGAGACCTTCACCTCATCCTCTGATAGCTCCATACCATGAACAACAGTCGCTGCCTGAAACACTGTTCCACGAGCTACCAGCATCATCCCGGTATCATCTAAAATGTATAGCAAACATGGACTAGCATCGTCCATGTCATCCCCTAGGACGACTGGTGCTGAACAACTTCCTTTCCCGCTTCTCCATGTCAGAGTAAATTTTAGATTATACAAAAAATAGAAATTATTGAACATAAATGTTTATTAATTTTACCTGTGGGAGGCACAACATGTTCATGTTCCTGTACAGGAGATGGCATCGGGCGCATGCCATAGCTCTCAAACTGCTGCTGGAACTGGCGCATAACTTTGTCAGTCACTTCTCTAGTGACCTCATTATACAATTCATCCCTAAGCTCTGTCCTAAGCTCCTCCCTAAGGTCCGCTCAAAGCTTTTTTGTGATCTCTTGTGTCAGCCTTTGTTCTTGTGCTTCGCTGTATGCATATGAAGTCTGACGAGAAGAGCTCCCAAAATAATCTGGAATGCCTACTCTAGTTCCAGCAGCACGCACACGTCCACGGTGCTCAGGTCGTCCAATTGCAGCGGTAAGAATATCCTGGCGACCTTTTGGAGTGAATTGACCTTGGGAGCTCTGCTCAACCAAGGAGTCCTTTAACATTACAAAACACCATTATTCTTTAAAAAGTTCAAGGTAGTATGTATAATGAAATTATTATTATTTTAGGAACTGTGATAACTTACAATTCTTTCAGATATTTCCTGTGGAGTGTCAGAAGAGTAGGCGCCCGATGCTCTTAAACGAGCTAACTTCCATTTCTCATGTCGAGAAGGTGGAGAAGGAGGTTGGGGGCTACCACCCTCAAATGATGGTCTAGCTTCTGCCTTTTGCTTGAGAATTTTCTCCTCAAGCTTCCTATACCCACCACGAGATAATAGGTGAGGGTTTTTATTTTGAGCACTTATTCCTTGTGCTTTGCTTCTTTTTGCTTGTCACATATGTTTAATTAATTAGTTCATATGATATATATTTGTTAATGAGGAATTGAATAATATCAACTATACTAACCTGTCATTCCTCTGATGTCTGACTCTGTACAAAGAGGCGCCAAGTCTCCTCATCAATGGTCTTATATGTTTTACATGGAGACTTATTTTTTTTGCTTCCAAATATATATCTCGAGGTCAACTTACTTTTAAAACCTCGAAAGTTTTCAGCAACAGTTGATAAACACTTATTTCTAAGTGTTGCGACATTTGGAATGTCAAATGTCATATGAAATAAACATAATAAAGTTGTATCAGTACAAAATTATCAATATAAAAAAACTGTAATTCAAATGATATTAATTAACTTACCAATATATCATTCCATATAATGTTCCGATCAACCTCAGACACATGGTCAAAAGATGTAGTAAGAATACTAATCCTATCACGTGCCACTACTCCAAGGTATGATCGGAAGTCATCTACATTGGGGCCAGATGCCACACCCGTGATCACATTAACATTCACGGGTGTTCTTTCACCACTATTTTTTTGACCAAAAGTTGTTTCATTCTGGTGGGTCCTCTAGTAGATCTGGAAGGGGGGGCCTCATCCCTTGATGAATGTGGATGGTCAGCCATATATCTGTCAAAATAAATAACAACATGTAATATTAATAAAAGACTTATATAATATCATATAATTTAACAAAACATGTAATAGTAATAATAGGAAATATTAATAAAAGACTTATGTAATATTAATAAAAAACTTATACACAAATTTGAAATTCATACATAAAGATATGGATTCATCATATGCATATTCCCTCATTATGATCTGATCGAATTGCATGTACATCGTCAACTAGAGGTTGGTCATCCAAATTTGTCGTAGTTTGAAATGAATGGTTGTGAGTAATATGAATATTAATCAGATTGTCTTCGTTAACTTCAATTTGTTTTTTGCCTTGAAGAGTGACATACCAATGGTCAGATGCAGGATCTTTGACATAAAAAACTTGAGATGCTTGATGTACCATGATAAACGGTTCGTCTCGATAACTCACCTTTCGTAAATCAACTAGTGTCATACCCGATTCATCTATTTTCACACCACTCTTATTGTAAAACCACTTACATTTGAACAATGGAACAAAAAACTTGGTGTAATCAACCTCCCATATCTCTTCTATTATACCATAATATCTCATTGATCTATGTACAAGAGATTGATCTTTTGATGTAGAAAATTGAAGCGACTCAGCTTCTAAACTGACTCCACTATTTTGTACTGTGGTTTTATCATCCAAAGTCTTCGTATAGAATGTGCAATTATTGACTTCATAACCTGTACAACATACGACATCAAACTTTAAACCCTTTGCAAGCCACAACAAAGTTTGAGAAGAATGCGACTCTTTATCAATTTCAGATTTGAACCAAGACATAAATGTTTTGTTATGCTCCATCAACTTCCATTTCTCTGATTGTCTTGGATTTTTATTCTTCACAATGGCTTTGGGTGCTTGCAAAAATGGGATCACCTCATCTGTGTTGTTCAATATATAAAGATGTGCTTGCAACAATTCTTCGCGATCTTTTGTCACCACATTCACACCTCAGATGCTTTTACTTGTAGAACATTTATTCAACCATGATGTGCAAGGAACTCCTATTGGATTCATTGATGTCATGTAATTTGAACAAAACTCGATAATTTCTTCAGCAATATACCTTTCAATCATTGAACCTTCGGGACGATATGGATTTTTAACGTACCCTTTCAAAATCTTCATATAACGCTCAATAGGATACATCCATCTTAAGTATAACGGTCCACACAACTTGATTTCTCTAACCAAATGAACAAGTAAATGTACCATGATGTCAAAAAAAGATGGAGGGAAAAACATCTCTAGTTGACACAAGATGATAACAATCTCGCCTTGAAGTTTATATAACTTAGTAGGATCGATGACTTTACTACATATTGACGAGAAAAATGAACACAACCTGTTTATGGTCTGCCTAACATTTTTGGGCAAAATTCCACGAATAGCCACCGATAACAATTGTTGCATTAAGACGTGGCAATCGTGAGACTTCATGCCAACAAGCTTTAAGTCCTGCATCGACACTCAACTCTTCATATTTGAAGAATATCTTTGTGGTACTTTGATACTCTTTAAACAAAGGCAAAAACTTATCTTCTCTTGTCTAGATATTCTGTAACATGCAGGGGGCAAATAAGTACGTTTACCAATCTCCTTGGGTGCCAACTCTTCTCAGATATTCATGTCAACCAAATCCAAACGAGCATTCACTCCATCTTTTGCCTTTCCCTTAATGTTGAGTAATGTACCAATCAAGCTATCACACACATTCTTCTCTACATGCATCACATATATGCAATGTCTAACATCTAACTTTGACCAGTATGGAAGATCAAAGAATATTGATTTCTTCTTCCAAGGGATCGTTACATATGACTTCTTGTATGTTTTCCCAAATACATGATGTATTTTATTAACTTTTTCAAAAATTTGAAGGTCAGTAAGTGGATTTGGTGCTTCGTCCCTCTCTTGATATCCATTGAATGCTTTTTTTAACCTTCGATATGAATGATTACATTTTAGAAATCTCTGATGACGCAGATACACCGTCTTTCTTCCATGTTTCAATTGATGAGCTGCAGTGTTTTCTTCACATATAGGACATGCCTTATGACCCTTGACACTGTATCATGACAAATTACCATAAGCTGGAAAGTCATTAATGGTGCAAAATAACATTGCATGCATCACAAAAGTTTTAGAAGCGAATGCGTCAAATATTTCAACCCCATCAACCCACAACAACTTCAAGTCTTTAACTAGTGGGCTTAGATAAACATCTATGTCATTTCCAGACTACTTTGGACCAGATATCATCATAGACAACATCATGTACTTCCTCTTCATGCACAATGCAGGAGATAAGTTGTAAATTATCAATATAACTGGCCAACAACTATGATTGGTACTTAGATTACCAAATGGGTTCATTCCATAAGTGGCTAAACCAAGCCTAAGATTTCTACACTCTTTACCAAATTGGGGGAATTGTTGATCAATATTTTTTCATTGCTTTGAATCAGCTGGATGACGAAGCAGCCCGCCAATTTTTCTCTCATCTGCATGCCATCTATGGTTTTTAGCATCTTTGGGATTCACAAACAAACGCTTAAGTCTGGGCACAATTGGAAGGTACCAAACTACTTTCAAAGCAGATCCATTTTTTTCTATCTGACCATTATCTTCACTATTGTTTTTTGACTTGTATCGTGATAATCCTCATTTTGGACACTTTGTCAAAAATTCAAACTTTTTCCTATATAAAATGCAGTCATTGGGACAAACATGTATCCGTTTATACTTCATACCCATTGGACAAAGAATTTTCTTCGCATCATAATTACGAGTGGGTAGTGTATTTCCATCTGACAACATTTCATTCAACAACGTCAATAATTCTGTGAAACTTTTATCAGTCCATCCATTGGTTGCCTTCAAATTCATGAGCCTTAACACTGCTGACAAACGTGTGAACTTAGTTGAACCGACATACAAAAGTGTTTCCGCATTAGTCGACATCGTCTCATACACATGAGCTTTGACAAAAGTTTTTTGCACCAACATTGCGGATCATATCCTCTAATTTGTCTTCATTGATCTTCTTCCATGATGGAATCAATAACATTTTCAGTTTGGGAGTCAGTCAGAAAGTGCATTTCTTCGCTGTGCCATATCCATGTTGTATAGCATCTTAGGAAACCATCACAGATAAGATGTTCTCTATAATTTAGGTTGCGTTCAACTTTTTCGCATTCAAACAGTTCACACACAAGGACATCTAAACTTCACTTCATCATCACTTGTACCCTCATTACGTTGTGCAAATTGTATAAATTCTTCTACCTCTCTCTCGTACTCAGCACTAATGTGTGGTAAATTAATCCAATTTCGATCCATTCTAAATATTACAAAATTACAATTTTACATATTACATCAATTCAATCATACAATAAATTGAGTCATATAATCATACAATTAATAAGCATTCAAATGATCAATTCAAACACTCAATTTTGTATACATACTTAAAAATTTGAAATTTACTATATGCAAAATTTAAGTTAATTCGTCTAATAGACTTAAAACATAAATTTAAATTTATTATTAAACTAACAAACTTAAAATAATGTATTCTATTTAGAAAAATGTATCTGCAGTATAAGTTAACCGATAACCTTGTTAACGTTTCTATACAAGTGTATATCTAATATATACTAACTGTATAGATTTATATTATTATATAATAAAAAATGTTCACCACAAAAAGAAATTATGGAATAAGCATATTATGTAATATATAGTATAACGTAATATACTATTTAGTTCTAGCATTGCTATTTTCACGTGGAGGTACATCATTCCTATTCTTTAAAAGTTTTTTCAAAATTTAAAAATCAAGTAGGATTCATTCCTTTATAAAAGCATCACATAAACTAAGAATCACAAAAACTAAGAATTATCTATACTAGTCTCTGCACACTAAAATTCTTATACTTTATTTCTAATGCATAGACCCCGCTGCACTCAAATACGGAAAAAAACCTATTTCCTTTAATTCTATTATAAATAAATACTCTAAAGTACATGCTTTAGGGATATAAAAAACTTCCCTGAATTTTTGTTCTTCTTACTTTATTTTCTGACTTTAAAATATGTTGATTTTAATATGTTAAAATAATTATATTTTAAATATACGGTGAAAGAATAATATAAAAAATTAACGAAATTCAAATAGAGAGATGAAAATTTCGAAAAATAATTATATTTTTTAATATATATATATAGTGGGGGTCAATGGCTTAAATGCTATCTTTTATTTATGTCTATCACTGTCGTGACAGTGGGGGTGATGATACTTTGATACCTTCACATGCCCAGATAAGTAGAAAATGAGAGTGCAGGCCTCTTTTTATACAATTTTAAAGAATGAAAAAAAAATTGAAGAAAAAAGAACTGATGAAAAGAGGAGGATGTCTTTCTTTATCTGGAGATATATGTTTTGTGCAATCTTCAAAAAGGAATAAACTTCGTTGAAATGAATCACACCATGAAAATAGTTCCCTTTCGGCTCATAAAAAAGGATATACCCGAATTAAAATAAAACCCAGAATGTATAAACTTCGTAAACGATGTTACAGCGCAACGTCACCTAGATAGGAGGCTTTCTTCGACGGTTGAAAAAATCCGTTGATCAGAATCAGACGTTTCACTGGACGAGAACCGAATCAGACAAATCAAACACTAACGAGAGGACGTTTTCTTCTTTCAGGCTGATAGTTCAGAGAGAATGGGCACGGCAGAGAGGAGAGCTTCAAGGTTTCAGAGAGTTCGCGAGGAAGACGAAACTGTTCACTGTAATATTTTTTTAATAAAAGGTTTAAAGAATAATTTTGATGTATTATTTCAAGGAATAGAGTACCATATATATACATACAAAGATCCTATAATCCTTCATCTATTAAAGGAAAGACATGTGTATAAATCTGCACAAATTATAATAATATCAAAAATATAACTAACATAATATTTGATTGCCTAATATCCTTTAGTAGAATATTTGGCATATCTTAACACCCCCACTCAAGTTGGTGCATGGATATCACACATTCCCAACTTGAATAGAGACTCATCAAACAATCTTCATGACACTCCTTTGGTGAGAACATAAGCCAACTTTAACTCTGATCTTACAAAAGGAAATGAAATTATTCCAGCTTCAATCTTCTCTTTGATGAAATGTCTATCAATCTCCACATGCTTTGTTCTATCATGTTGAACAAGATTATGAGCAATTGCAATAGCCGAAGTATTGTCACAGTACAAACTCATAGCTTCATTTGGTTTAAATCCCAAATCTGATAGCACATTTTTAATCCACAAAAGTTCACATACACCTAGTGCCATGCCTCTGAATTCTGCTTCAGCACTAGATCTTGCTACTACAGGTTGTTTTTTACTCCTCCAAGTTACAAGATTCCCTCCTACAAAAGTAAAGTATCCAGAGGTAGATCTTCTATCATCTTTTGAACCTGCCCAATCTGCATCAGTGTACCCTTCTACCTTTAAGTTTTCATTATTTGAGAACAAAATTCCTTTTCCAGGAGCAGACTTCAAATATCTCAAAATTCTTTCAACAGCATCCATATGAAGCTTTCGTGGGTCATGCATAAATTGACTAATTAACAACATTCACTGCATAGGTGATATCTGGACGTGTATGGCACAAATAAATTAATTTTCCTACCAGCGTTTGGTATCTTCCTCTGTCTATGCTTGCTGAATTTGGGCATTGAAAGAGTTTATGATTTTGTTCAATTGGTGTATCAGCTGGTTTACTCCCAAGCAGCCCAATTTCTGATAGTAAATCAACAGTATATTTTCTTTGGCATAGAAAAATACCATGTTTTGATCTAGCTACTTCAATACCCAACAAATATTTGAGGTTTCCAAGTTGTTTCATCTCAAATTCAGATGAAAGGTATTGTTGTAAACTAGAAATCTCATCTTGGTCATTTCCTGTAACAATCATGTCATCTACATATATAATCAAAGCTGTAATCTTTCCTTTTCCTCTCTTAAAAAATAAGGTGTGATCAGAGTTACTTGCTTTATAGTCAAAAGCCTTCATAGACTTGGTAAACCTTCCAAACCATGCTCTTGGGGATTGTTTTAATCCATATAGAGCCTTCTTTAATTTGCAAACCTTCATTTCATTTGAATCTGTCATGCCTGGTGGAGAATCCATATAAATTTCTTCTGAAATTTCTCCATGTAGGAAAGCATTTTTCACATCAAATTGTAGAAGAGGCCAATCTTGGTTTGCAGCTAGCGACAAAAGTATTCTCACAGTATTGAGCTTGGCTACCAGTGCGAACGTCTCTTGGTAATCTACACCATAAGATTGAGTGTAACCTTTAGCCACAAGTTGTGCTTTATACCTTTCAATAGTTCCATCAGCTTTATGCTTAATTGTAAAGACCCATTTGCAGCCCATAATTTTCTTCCCTCTTGGTAAGGACACAAGATCCCAAGTGTTGTTTTTTTTTAAAGCCGTCATCTCCTCAACCATTGCTTCGGTCCATCTAGGATCTGCCAAAGCTTCCTGTACATTACTAGGAATAGAAATGGAAGATAATTGAGATACAAATGATGCGTATGATTGAGATAACCTGTGAGATGACACATATTTACTAATAAGATATTTAACTTTGGCTTGGAGGTCTGGTTCATATTTATCTGGAGGTTGACCACGGTTAGAACGAGGTGGAAGATTATATTGAACAGTAGTAGACTCAGTGTTTGGTATGCTGGTGGTTTCAGGCAGACAAGAATCAATTTCATCTAAATTAGTATTATCAGAGATAGGATCAGAAGGTACCTCTGAAGAGTTAAGCTGAACCTGTGGAGAAGATTGAGCCAATTGGTTATGATCAGAAGACACTGTATTATCCAAAAAAGAAGTGTCCATATTTAGGATTGGCTCACTTGCTGCAGAATGATCCTCACACGATGATATATAATCAAACATACTAACATCATGATTATGCACTTCACTTTCATTGCCTCCCTGAAGTGGATAATCAACATAAAAAAATTCATGCTCATTAAATGTCACATCCATAGAAATATAAAATATCTTTGATGGTGGATGGTAAGCACGATAACCTTTTTGAGTTGATCCATACCCAACAAAAACACATTTGATCACTCGTTCTTCAAGCTTTGTATGTTGATGTGGGTGTAAGTGAACATATATAACACATCCAAAAATATGAGGTGGTAAATAAACTATGGGAGGAAGGATACAATGATCAGACAACACATCATAAGGCCTTCGAAAGTTAAGCACACTGGAAGGGGTTCGATTAATTAAATAAACGGCAGATCTCACAGCCTCACCCCATAAATGAGATGGGACATTACCATCTATCAAAAGTGATCTTGTCACCTCTAATATATGTCTATTTTTCCTCTCAGCCACTTCATTTTGTTGTGGTGAATAAGGACATGTAGTTTGATGCAAGATGCCTTTAGAGTTCATGAACTCTATTAATTCAGTCTTAAAATATTCCCCTCCATTGTCTGATCGAATGACCTTAATAGATGTGTTAAATTGTGTAACAATCAAATGATAGAATGAATGAACCACATCACACACCTCACTTTTATGTTTAAGCAAATATACCCAGGTTACCCGAGTACAGTCATCAACAAAACTGATAAACCATTTTTTTCCATTTTGTGTAGATTGCAGGGCAGGACCCCAAACATCTATGTGAATTAATGAAAAAGGAAAATTAGTTTTGTTGTTGCTTAAAGGAAACACAACACGATGATTTTTTGCCAAAACACAAGTTTCACAAAAAAAATCAGAAACATTGCATTTAAGAAATAATGATGGAAAGAATTTTTTTAAATAACCAAAAGAGGGATGTCCCAACCGTTTATGCCACAACCAAATTTCTTTTTTGTTTTTATCTTGTATGTGATCATTTGCAAGACAAGCCAATCTTATTTTATGGTTTTGTTATGAGACATTTTCAAGATAATAAAGTCCTTCACTCTCTCTACCACTAACAATCTTCTCCTTGGAATGATGTTCTGAAAAAGACAATGGATTGGGTAAAACAAGGCAACACAAGAATGTGATTTGGTTAACTTGCTGACGGAGATAAGATTACAGTTTAATGTAGGAACAAATAAAACATCAGGAATCGATAAAGAGGGTGAGAGGGATATAGTACCTATACCTTCAATAGGAGATGAGACCCCATTGGCATTAATAATAACGGTTTTAGAACAATTAGAGGAAAAATTGGTAAATATATGAGGATCACAAGTCATATGATCAGTAGCACCTGAATCAATCATTCAATCACTACCCTTAGTAACAACAGAAAGATTAAGAGCAGAGTTAGATATACCTGACTTGGTCACAAATCTGGCAGCAGTAGAAATATAACTCTTGGAAGCAGCGGAAGTTCCAGAATCATGTTTCTCCGATTGATTGTCATCGGAACAAGCCATCAGAAATATTCAATGAAAAAAAGGCACTGATTCCTAAACTATAGAGGATATCAGTGTTTGGCTCTTGATACCATAATAAAAGGTTTAAAGAATAATTCTGATGTATTATTTCAAGGAATAGAGTACCATATATATACATACAAGGATCCTATAATCCTTCATCTATTAAAGGAAAGACATGTGCACAAATCTGCACAAATTATAATAATATCAAAAATATAACTAACATAATATTTGATTGCCTAATATCCATTAATAGAATATTTGACATATCTTAACATTTTTAACCTAACAAATGTTACTATCTCGGTTCACTTAAAAACCGCGGTAAAAGAGGGGATACGACCTCAGTTCCCATCTTAACCGAGACCTATTCTCATTAAAAAAAATTGAAAATTGATCTGAAATGGCACTTTATGTCGCGGTTCCCCGCCCAACCGCGGCATATTCTCTTAAATCTTTAAAATTTATTCAGATCAGGGAATAGGCCACGGTTCCCCTAAGAACCGCGACATATTCGCTGACGGTCTGACTTTTGCAGGAACAATAGGCCATGGTTTTCCTAACAACCGTGACCTATTTCCTGACTCCAAATTTATTTCAGAACTGCTTTTGGGAGAATGTCAGTATTTTGCAGGAGAATAGGCCGCGGTTCTGTTCAGAACCGCGACCTATTCCCCTGAAAATTTATATCAAGACTGAAGAGATGTAAATGTCAGAAATTTGTAGGGGAATAGGCCGCGGTTCTTAGGGGAACCACAACTTATTCTCTCTGCAAAATTCTGACTTCCCGCCAAGTCAGTTCTGAAATAATTTTGTAGGGGTATGTCAGAATGTTGCGGGGAGAATATAATTTCAAAAATGCCACCGTACAATATTATGCTTTGGTTTCTTGTGAACCGATGCATAATATGCACGGTAAAAGATCGACTTTTTACTAGTGTAACACTTATTTGCAAAAAAGTTTTAAACTCTATTCAAACCTCCTTTTTTGTGTTTCAAATAATAATAATTTTATTACTTTTTATTATTATAAAAAAAATAACACAATGTAATATGTGCATGTGTTTTCACTTGTATTTAATAAAAATAATTATTTTTTATATGATTTCACCTACCTTAAAATTAAATTATAGGAAGTTAATAAAAAAAAATAAAGATTTTAGATATTTAATAAAACAAATTTCTAAGAAAGATTCAATAAAAAATATTTAAATGAATATGTAAATACAAATTTAATTATAAATTTTTCTTATTCGTCATATAAATAAAAATATAAAATAATAATTACATCATTCCATAATCAAACTTACATAATATAAAATGTTTAGACACTTAATACGGTAAAAATATTTAATAAAAATTCAATTAAAAATATTGAAATTTAGTAGAACTTTAAACTTAATTAAGTTTTATTCTTATTTTAAGAAAATATCAAGTATCAAATTGATCAGTTTAATCCTACAATTTCTTGCGTGTAATTAATTTAAATTTTGCGTGGTACAAAGGAACCTACCAGTGTTGATGTCTTGAACCTTTGACCATCTTTAATTGATTTTTCTAATGCAGAAAATTATTTATTCAAGTTGTTACTTTTCTTTGTTTCCTCGTCACTCTGTAATAGAATGTCTTTGTTGTTAGAATTGTACCTTTTCTTTGACCATTTTTCTTGCTATATTCCACACTTTTGAGGTCTTTTTCATTGACCGAGTCTTCAGCTAAACATACGAAATTCTTCATTCGTTAACGGACTTGCAATAAATATATATAAATATATATATATATAAATATATATATATATATATATATAAATATATATATATATATATATATATATATAGGTTTAAATTTTTTTTGTCCTTTTCTGGTCCCTAAGTTAAGTGTTGATGTTCAGTTTAGTCCTCGTTTTTAAAAATGTAAACTTTTGGTCACTATGATATGTAAAATGTATCAAATCAATCATATCCGTTAACGGTGTTAAAAAAAGTTAACGTTCAAGTGATTGTGCATGTCAGGTGTCCAAGAATTGATTACGTGTCAGGTTTAAAATGAGTTGATGTGGCAGGTACGTGTAATTAGTTAAATTAATTGATTAGGGTTTTTTAAATGGGGTAAATTAAATTGGGAAAAAAATTAGGACCAGAAACCAATTCAACCATCATCACCACCACCCATTCTAGAATCAGATCCAAACCATCAAATCCCCTCCATAATCCAATCAACTAGGGGCAAGTCCACCATATCCTCCCTGCTCCTCTCCACTTTCTCCAACAATACTCCCTCCTCCAATAATGACACCGCCATCATCAATGCCACTGCCCAAAGCAAGAAAAAAACCAACTTTTCCGCAGCAACCATCAGAGGGTTGGGGTGCACCGCCGAAGCACCACGACAGGTGTCGGTGCCGGCGGTGATTCGCTCCTCCGCCGATTGGCAAGGGAAGAAAACATGAAAGAAGAAGCACAAGAGAACCACCAGCGGCGGCAAGAACAAGACTTTCCATGATCATCAATGCCACTGCCCAAAGCAAGAAAAAAACCAACTTTTCCGCAACAACCTTCAGAGGGTTCGGGTGCACCGCCGAAGTGTCACAGCAGGTGTCGGTGTCAACGGTGATTCGCTCTCCGTCGATTGGCAAGGGAAGAAAACAAGAAAGAAGAAGCACAAGAGAACCACCAGCGGCGGCAAGAACAAGACTTTCCATGGTGGGATTCTAGAAGGTTCCAATCCTAGGTGTGTGGATTTTCAAGATGTTTGGTGTGGCCCTAGCATTGGGTTCTCTGTGAATAATTCTTGTTGTTTACTTAATTTCTAGTGGATACTGGATCATGTATGAAGTTTAATTAGGGTTATTTAATCTTTCAATTTTGGGGAAATTAATTAGGGTTTTTTAATCTTTTAATTTGGGGAAATTAATTAGGAATAATTTATTAGAGTTTTAATTAAGATTTTTGAAAAATAACATTTAATAAAAGGAAAACCTAATCTAATCAAATTATAATTAAATCAAATTATAATTAGACTTAATGTATGTATTTCGTTTTATAATAAAAGCTCATTTTCATATCTGTTTTTTTTTAACAATTGTTTTTGCCACGTTGGATATATATATTGACACATCATTTAACATTTAACACCATTATTTCTAACTTAACGGACAAGATTGATTTGATACAATTTGCATATCATAGGGACCAAAGGTTTACATTTTTAAAAGTGGGAACTAAACTGAACATCAACACTTTACTTAGGGACCAAAAAAGGATTTAAACCATATATATATATATATAATATTTCATTTTTCTATTTTTATTTTTTGATAGAAAAATTATTCAAATAAACTCATTATTGCCATTGATGTGTAGTGATTAGTCTAGATCTTCGTGATAATGTGAAATGAAACCTTTTCTTTGAACTATTATCTAAGTAAAATTTTATTAATCTTTTTAAGTATTATCATGAATAATTTTAATTAAGATAGATATTTATTTTCATTATCTTGTTAATAAGATACTTATTCATGATCAAATTATTCAATCCTATTTTGCATTATATTTTGTATAGCAGTGGTTAAACATAAAGTGAGAGATCGTTAAAATAAGATAATCTAAAAACTCTTTATTTTGAAGTTTAACAAAATCGTTTATTAAAATAAGTGTTTATCAAAATGAATGTTTAGGATAACTTGTTAAACACTATATGGCTAAACTCTATCTTAAACACTATAGTAAATGAACTATCTTAAATGCTATAGTAAACGGACTATCCTAAACATTATAGTAAACAGACTATCCTAAACGTTATAGTAAACGGACCATCATAAACGTTATAGTAAACAGACTATCCTAAACACTATCTGCAGACTATCCTAAATGCTATAGTAAATAGTCTTTTATTTAGATTTAATGTACGAATAATTGTATTGCCTGTTGTGTAGTCTCTCTTTATCTATGTAGATTATATCAACAACAAGTGTTTTATCCAAAGTTTGTGTTGATCCAGAAAGATTTTAAGAGATACAAAGATATTCTAGGAATGTTTTCTTGTTGCTTTATGTCAGATCAACACAATTTTTCTCTACAGAAGCACATAATGTCTAACAGTGTACAAAAGGTGACAACAACTTTTTCAAAAGTCAATGCTCTAAAAGTAACAAATCTTTTTCAAAGTTCTCTATAAATTGAAGACTACACGAAGAAGAGAAAAAGAACAAAATAATTGCACATACTCTTACATTGCTACTCTTTCTCTCGTTGTTTGCGCATTTTTTATCTTTGAGAATACTTCTTTGTAACAAGTCTTTCAAATCTTTGTTGTTTTGATCATATCCTCTGTATGAGAGTTATTCATTAGTACTTATTTTAAAACATGCATATCTTTTATGGATAATCAAGAGTGATTCAAAACATTCAATTTGTTTAACTCAAGGGGAGTTAAACAATATTTAGCTAGTTGTAAACCAAGAGTGGGGAAACTCGTTTGTAACTTGTTGAAGTTAGTGAAACTCTTTAAGAGTTTTTAAATGAGAACTGAACGTAGCTTAGTTTGAGTGAACTAGTATAAAGTAAGCTTTCATCTTTGCCTCTCTTTGCTATGGTTCTAACAAATTTTAAAATCCTCAAGTCTTCAACACTATCTACAGGCCATCTAACCCCTGCATGTTAAGACAAGATCATCAATAAGACTGAATATCTAAACGTCCTCATATGTTTTGAAGTTTAACAAACAATAACAAACGAAATAAGCATATGACAGAGTGTTATCTTTGAAAAAGTAATATAACTAAAAGATAAGCAATTTGCAGAAAAGCTTTGTGAAATCTAAATACCTTGAGAAAAGCTTTAATAAATGTGTCAATACTTGAGCAAACACACTATTATAGGGTTTCCCTATTAAAGGCGTCAATGAGAGTCTTGTTAAATGCACTTGAGTTATACATTGCTAAGAAATGTTCAAACAAGCTCTCAATATGCCCTAATAGATAAAATGTCAAAAGATGTTTTTGGAAGGTACGCTAAAAGTCTTAAATGATGATCCAAAAACTTATGTTGAAAGACACCTGGCTAAACACATTTTTGAATGAAACATAAATAACTTAAAAAAAAGTGTTTTTAGTAAAAGCCTTACATAGGCTAAACGATACCTTGTGTCAAACAATCTCTTTCATCAAACGATGAAAACTTCATAAACTACTTGGTATCTTAGTCAAATGCTTAAATGAGTAAATCCTTCCTGAACGACAAAAAAATGTGAAAAGCACTTTGTTATTCTGAATAGGCATTAAATGACAATAAATGCATAACATTTAAAAACAACAAAAGTGATAAGAAAAAGGACATATCTGCCTACATGCATATCTACTATACTATGTGCATATTACCTATGTCAAGTATCCACATGCTCGATCCTATACAAATCAGAAGTGGATGTTAGAGACAAAGAAGACATTCACGGAATGTTCTTTTTATCAAAAGTTGTGCTAGAAAGTTTGTACAAGCTACTTTTGATAAATAACTGAAAAAGCATGTCTGTTTTGACAAATTGACTTTAACCAACGACAAGGTTAAGAAAATCCGAAGATCAAAGAAAAGTATTATCTAAGAAAATATCGTTGAAGAAAAGAAAATACTCTCAAGCTTCAGAGAATCTTAAGCTTACTGTTGTAACAAGAGAGAAAACTATGAGAGTCTATTAGATTGAATTCTGTTGTATACACATCCTCTCTATGAGAGTAATCATCTAAGGAGTCATAAGCAATCTGTTTGATTGCAAATTCGGAAGAGAATTCAAACACTTAACGCTTATCTCTGTGAGATTAAATTGTAGCTAGACGAGTTTGTCTAGTGAAAACCAGGAGTGGGAAAAACTCAACTCGATAGTGTATCAGGAAGATACTGGGAGTGTCTAGGGATACTAGGAGTGGTGAATAATATTTCACAACCAGGAGTTGGTGAAACTCAATTTTGGTTAGAGTAACGGGGTTACTTGGATTGACTAGGTGATACCAAGAGTGGTGAGAATACTTAGTTGTAATCTTGTTGAAGAATATAATGGAACCCTCTAAGAGGTCTTAGAGGAGAACTGGACATAGCTTAGTGGAGTGAATTAGTATAAAAATAACCGTGTTCATTGCTTTAATCTTACTAAACAATTCTCTTACAAATCATACAGTTATGTATTATCTAAACCGTTATAAAAGCTCTTGTCAAAACCCGTATTTTTATTAAGAGCTAGCTTTATCAAAACATTGCAACAAATTTGTTTAAATGATTGAAAAATATTTGTTTGAGAACTTATAGTTTGAACAGAACTTTCAAGTCAAGTGTTTAAAAATGTATATAAATCTTATAATTCTTGACAAAGTTGTTAAACTATCATCTTTGCTAAAAGTTCCTATAAAATTATTCAACCACCTTCTAATGTTTTCTAGGTACTTCATTGCAATTAGCATTTGACATTATTTTGCGAAAAGGTTTCAAACTTTATTCAAACCCTCATTTCTAGAGTTTATTAGTTTTTTAATTGAGATTTGGTCACATAAATTTTCAACATATGAATATTTACACCAACAAATATATCTTAGAATATCTTCTAACCATGTTAAGTTAGTGAACTATACTAGGCCTTGTTAGGCCATATTGTTTAGCATATATATTGGGTCTGGTATGTACATAAGCCCCTTAGTCTTAAGAGTTTGATGATCATGTGAAAGGTGGTTGATGCAATTATGACTGACCCTCTGGTTGAGTTATGGGCGAATTTTAGGGTTTTTTAGGTGGTTTAGTCATTAGGTTGAGCTGTAAGCAATCGTCTTTGACCATGAACGCTATCTTGTGCAATTTGAATTATTAACTTGGAAAGAAACTGATGTTGCCTATCAAGCTTTGCGTTATTGACTTTGGTAGGCTTTGTTTTGTGCTGCCGACTAAGGTAAGCTTTGTTCTGTCATGCCAACTTAGGCAAGCTTGGTTCTGTCTTATCAGCTTAGGTAGAATTTGCTCTATGTCGCCTACTTAGGCTGACTTTGTTCTGTATTGCCGACTTAGGCAGGCTTTGTTCTCTGCTACCAGCGTACACAGGCTAACGGTAACTTTATAAGTAAATGCAATGCAATAATAAAGGGTTTTGAAACATTGTAATGATTGCGTTGCTCTTTGTAGCGTCTTATTGCATTGAATGCATCTAACAGTGGATGATGTGGCCACATCTAAGTGGTTTGAGTATGAAAGTTGAAGCACTAGAGGTTGTGACTGTTTTTTCCCGAAACGACTCTTGGTGATGCGTTTTATCTTTTAGAATTCCTTATATTCTTTGTCCCTTCTTATTCCTTCTTTCTTCATTATTGTTTATCCGTACACCCTTCACACTAAGAAAGGTGTGCCTCCCGAGGTGGTAGACTTGACCGTTGGTGAGGTTTTTGAAGAACTTACTAGGGAGGTACCTAATGGCGTTCTCCTTGAGTGAGGTCCCCGAAAAGCAAATGGATAGGCTCCTCCTGGATGGTGCATCTTCTAACAATGTGGATGCAACCCTACCTTTAAACCTTGGAGATATTTCTGGTTTATTCTATCCAGCTTGACATCGTCTTTTCAAGTAGAGCATGCTTCGACCACTATGCCTGATGTCCCCTCCTTATGACATCTGGAGATGTGTGGGGAGTTCATGAAGACTAAATCTCTTCCCAATCCCTACTACTTGGAACTATTGAAAGGTTGGCCAAAAGATCTGTTTGGACTCAGGCAAGGTTATTATGGCTAAGTGCATGACCATTATGCACTTTGTAAGAGCTACATTGTCAAGTGGAGGAAATGGGCCAAGTTCGCAGAATTTGAGAAGGAGAGGCTCGATTTCATTGTTTGTTTATTCAAAAGCGAGAAAAAAGACGAGGATCTCACGAGCCTGAGGGCAGAAGTTACCCGACTGAATGGGACTAAGGAGGCCTTCAAAATTTTGTAATTGGAGGCGGCCAAGGAGAAGACTAAGAAGGATACTTTGGTCGATCTCTACATGGAGGTTAGCTAAAAGATTACGAGCAAGGAATTAAATCTAGTGCAAAGTTCTACGAGCATCGTTTAGTTGTTCTCTGAGCTCGAGCAACTAAAAGTTAAGAAGGTTGGCCTGAAAGCTAAGGTGAAGGAAGTCAGGACGAGCATTGAAACGCTTTAGGACAAGGTGGCCTATAAAAATGAGAAAGTTGTGGGTTTTAAATCCAATTTTGCTTGTTCAAATAACTAGGGTTCCCACCTTATTGTTTGTGGGTTGGATGCCTATGTCACAGTGTTCAAGAAAGCCAAGCCATAAGATGCTCACTTTTGCTCTGGCTTAGACTTGAGCCAAGTTGACAAGGGCAAGGATGTGGTTGATAATGTTGAGGTTGTCGATATGGAAGAGGCTTCCAGGACAAGGTTTTTGTTGCAACGAATGAACAGGTTGATGCTCGAGTTGAGGGGTTTGTTGATAAGGTTGTTGATCAAGTTGATTGACCTTCTTTGGATGAGACTTTTTATTTTCTTTTCGATCAAATCTTAAACTTTCTTACGAAATTTTTAATTAATGTTTGAATGTGGCTTTGACATATCTTGCTTGGTCGTCGTTTACTCTTTATGCCTTGTCTGTGTTTAAATAATTCAACGCTTTTAGTTATTATTACTATCTAAGTAACTCAGTGACAGATCTAGAGGGCTTTTAATTAATATTATTGTCGAAGTAGCTCGATATCTTTTTTAGGGGGCTTTTAGTTAATGTTACTGTCTAAGTAACCCGGTGCCTCTTCTAGAGGGCTTTTAATTAATGTTACTATCTAAGTAATTTGATGCCTTGTTTATAGGACTTTTAATTAATGTTACTATCTAAGTAACTTTGTACCTCGTCTAGAGGGCTTTTAATTAATGTTACTTTGTTTAAGTAACTTAGTGCCTAGTTTAGAGGGATTTTACTTAATGTTATTGTCTAAGTAACTTGGTGCCTCATCTAGAGGGCTTTTAATTAATGTTACATGTCTAAGTAACTCGGTGACTCGTCTAGAGGGATTTTAAATAATGCTACATCTCTAAGTAACTGGATTCCTCGTCTAGAGAGATTTTAATTAATGTCACTTGTCTATGTAACTCGATGCCTCGTCTAGAGGGTTTTTAATTAATGTTACTTGTTTAAGTAACTCGATGCCTCGTTTAGAAGGTTTTTAATTAATGTTACTTGTCTAAGTAACTCAGTACCTCGTCTAGAGGACTTTTAATTAATGTTACTTGCCATGTAACTCAATGTCTTGTCTAGATGACTTTTAATTAAAGTTACTTGTCTAAGTAACTTCATGTCTTGTCCTAAAGGGCTTTTAAAATATAAGACACGAATATTAATTGAATATGAATTGAAAAGAGGATCTATTTTAGAAAGCAAAAGGTGCCTCGTTAAAACCTTGTATGAAATAACTCAACTAAGGGACAAAATTTTGACAAAGCAAAAAGAATACACACATCCTCAAATGTTTAATTGGAATACATCTTTAAATGTGTGACATTTTACTTGGGATGAGCTTTCCTCCAAGCTGCTCTAGTTCCTGGCCACTATTATGGAGAGAGTAAACTATGTTATATGGTCCTTCCCAGTAAAGGGAAACTTTGCCTTTAGTCTTGTCTTTGCAAGCGTTGTCTGACATTTTATAGACTATATCTCCCTTTGGAAGGATCTTTCCTAAACTCGGGTTATAATGTCATGTTGCTCTCTGCTTGGTTGCTACTTTTCTTACATGGGCTTATTCTCGGACCTCGTGTATAAGGTTTAGTTTGGCTTAGAGGTTTTCTTCGTTGTGCATTTCAGCAAAGTCTTGTCTATTCCAAGAAGTTTTGTAGCTCTACTAGTATCATGGTATTAGTGCCATAAGCTAGTCGTAAAGGTGTTTCCTTCGTTGATGATTATAGGGTGTAGTGGTAACCCCATAATATGGCCAGTATCTCCTCGACCTAGAGACCTTTATCCTTCCCTAGTTCTTTTCTAACTCCGTAAGGATGACTTGGGGTGTGAAATTCATGAAAGTTTATGCTTTATACTAAGCTGGCTTAGGAATTGTTCAAAGTCGGTAGTGTTGAACTTTCGATCGTTGTTAATGACTATGAAGTGTGGTAGACCATGTTGATAGATCATGTTCTTCCAACAAAACTTTTGAACTTGTTGGGCTTAGCTGATAGTCTACATCCACAATGTGAAAATTGACTTGCCCCTCTGTTATTGGGATGAGGCCCAATGTGTCTATTCCCTATGTAGAGAGTGGCCAGGGACTGGCTGTGGTTTGCAACTTTTTAGGAGGAACCTAATGTAGTGGCCGAATTGTTGAAACTCTTGGCACTTCATGATGTATCCATGGCATCTTTTCTTAACGAAGGCTAATAGTACTCGACTCTTAATACTCGAGCAACCATGAATCGAGATCTAAAGTTCATGCTACATATGCCATGAGGCATCTCGACAACTAACTATCGGGTCAATTCCTGATCCAGGCACTTGAGTAGAGGTGTGATAAATCCTCTTCTGCGAGTTCCCCATTCTACACAGTATAGAATTCCACTTATCGCAGTATGTACTTTGCTTCCATTGAGTCTGTGGGGAGTACGTTAAGAGTCAACTAATTTAAGGTTGGGGTTTTCTAGCTCGGTGAGGTTAAGGAAATACCAATTACGTCAATCCCAACTTGGGCTTGAGAGAGTTTCTTGGATGAGGGTTCTATGTTGGTCGGGTTTCTTGTGCTAGCTAGTTTGAACAACATGTTGACCCTGTCGTTTTCTTCTCTTGGCATATGGTTGATCTTGAACTCATCAAACTGTTCTAAAAGTTTTTTTTTACCACATGGAAGTATTTTTGCAAAGAGGGCTCCTTAGTCTGATAAATTTCTTTTACCTAGGTTGTAGCAGCACAACCTCCTCACTCCTAGCTCATGAGCTAGGCGTAGCCCAACAATCAAGGTCTCATACTTGGCTCGATTTTTGGAAGCCTTGAAGTTAAAATGATGGCTTGCTCTAAGATGAGGTTGTCAGATCCTTCTTGTTGGAGGATCAATCGACACTATGAGACCATCACGCAAGTTGTTTTCCTTTGGAAGGGAACTTAGTGAGGAAATCTACAAGGAATTGTGACTTCATATTGCTCTTGTTTTGATAGGTTAGTACAAATTCAGAGAGTTTTATTGACCATATTGTCATGCGTCCTGTCAGTTCAAACTTTTGTGGGATTTGCTAGATGTGATATTTTGTGAAAACACATATACTGAAGGTACAAAAGTAGTGTCATAGTCATTGGGTTGAGAAGACAAGAGCCAATACAAACTTCTCAATGGTTTGGTACCGCTATTCTATGGGTTGAAGAGTCCGGCTTATGAAGTATACTAGATATTGCTTCTTGCTTTCCTCTTTGACGAGGACTGAGCTGACCGTTGAGTGTGATACTATGAGGTAAATTGTCAATGGTTGGTTTGGGTGAAGGCTACTAAGGATGAGGAGTTTTGTGACCTCCCTCTTCAGTTGTTGAAACATGGTTTCACACTCCTTGGTCTGCTCGTAGGTATGGGCATCTTTAAAATCACTTTTTTTGTGTTAGGCATGGTAGGAAACGAGATAGTGAGATTTGCCTACCATTCAAACTCTATATCTTATTCAGGTTGATTAGGCTTCTCATGCTTAGTATGGTTTCACATTTGTCTGGGTTGGCTTCTATTCCACATCGAGTTATCATGGAGCCCAGGAACTTATTGCCACTTATATCGAAGAATATTTTTTTGGGTTTAGTCTCATATTATGGTGGCGTACCTTGTCGAAGACGACTTATAAGTGTGTCAGATGGTTGGTTGTGGTGGTGAATTTGATGACCATATCATTTATGTAAACCTCCATGATATTCCCAATGAGGTTTATGAACACCTTATGCATTAGTAAGTTGACCCACTTTTTAAAACCGAACCGTATAACCTTTTACCATGAGTTGACTCCTTCTGTCATGAATGTCGTCTTCTCTTTGTCAGGTGGGTACATTCAAATCTGGTTGAACCCTTAGTACGTATCCAGGAAGTTAAGTGTAACATCCCAATTTTTGAGATGTCACGATGTAATTTTTTGTTTTTTTTTTGAAACACAATATTTCCATAAGAATTTATGAAAGATAATAAATTTTATTCGATTAAAATTGCGGAAGCAAAAACATAACCATAATTGTTGTCCGAAAATCTCGGAATATCTCTTTTACATAACAACACCAAGTCTGAAAACGTTTCAATAATAGAAAAGGATAATAAATCCCTGAACTTAAATCCCAACTCTCGTCAGCTACTTCGATCCGGTCCTATCTGCATCGCCATCTACTCCTGTACAAGTACGATCATTGCAGGTGGAAACCACAACCACAACCATGCAGGGGTGAGCAAACAAAAATAACATCATAGTATATAACATAGTAATACAACATGAAACACAAACCATAACTAGTCATGGCATCATATCTCCACTCATAAGTAATATCACAACCAATCCATTTATAAACCAATGTCGTTTCCTTGTACTTTGTCGTCCCAACCTGTTATGCAAAACAGGGCGATTCGAGTCGTCCTCCATCGCAACTTCAGACCTATCTCCCTGACTTCTCGAGTCTTTTGGGCAAGACATTCACCTTCTTGTGCAAAAGGAAGTGACACTCGAATCTCTGTCTCTATACGAGACCCAACATCCTTATCGTAGCGCAATACGAAAGGCTCACACAAATGACAACAATACGACGAAAATAACAGTTTCCATATTCGCATCACCAATCAATACTCATTCTCAATAACAGGCATTATACAACCATTCACAAGGTTAGTAACACCACACTCATTACCTTTCATGCATACTCGCAATAATATCTATTTATCAATGTTCAATATAGTGAAAAACTATATATGAGATTAATCTTTCTTGTATTGAATATACACGCAGAGTCCTCTATTTATAATAGAAGAAATATGGGCTAAGCCCAAAATACAAATAAGAAATAATAACAAACAAACTAAATATAAAAGATAAATATAAAATAAAGATAATATATCTAACACTCCCCCTTAAGCTAGTGCATACAAATCGTATGTATCAAGCTTGTTACTAATATAATCCATAAAGACTCAGTGAAAATATCTGCTTCTACACTCGAGTGACACCAAATTGCTAATGATTTACAGGACGACATAGAAGACAAAATACCAACCCAGAAGACTCCCCTTGAGCAACAAATCTGGGAGGTAGCTACATGTAAATCTCTTCTTGCAAATCGTCCTTGAGGAATTTCACCAGTGGATAAAGAGGTAATTGTTGGAGAGCCACGACAACTATAAATAAACTTACAAAAACCATCTTTTCCATTGGAAAAAAACATATATGGAAACGCAATGGTGACAAAAGAGAGGTCAAAAGAGACAACAACGAAAGAAGCCATGGATAAATAGGAGAGAGAAATATTAAAAAATCCAAGATTCTCCAATCAAGGCACAAGAGCAACCTCGATGCTCTGAATAACTGTTTAAGAGGAGACGAGATGTGCGACAACACACGATGATCTTGAAAGAGGAAAACGAGCAACCTTGACTTGCTACTAGACATGCCACAATCTACGACGAAAAAGGGAGCATATCCATAACTTTAAACAGGCGCTAAGAGCGCGTAAGAGCTCCAATGAAGGTGTCATTGATGACATGATGGTTGCTTGACTGAGACAATCAAAACTATGTGATCGTTGGTCAAAACTAGAACTCTAGTAGTGACAATGGTAGACAATAGCGTCGTCGGCAGCGATAGATGGGACCGCCACCGACAGTGATGGGTGTAGTGGTAAAGACAACAAGAATTTTTTTCCTTAAAAGAACCTTAAGCTCTAGATACCATGTTGAATATAGTGAAAAACTATATATGAGATTAATCTCCCTTGTATTAAATACACACATAGGATTTTCTATTTATAATAGAGAAATATGGCAAGTCCAAAATACAAATAAGAAATAATAACAAACTAACTAAAAATAAAAAATAAAAATAAAAGATAAATATAAGATAAAGATAATATACCTAACAATCACCAATAATGAAGTTTATAACACATATTTTATACACAATCTCAATGACATTGCTCGTCTCTGTCACCAATTTTATAAATACAAGGTCAATTACCCTTTTATTTCACCAATAAACACACGGTAAACAAGGTCTGTGAAATACTAAACATTTGCTTTTCTATATTATAAAAGCTACTGGACGTATATCTCTCCCTTCTTTTCCTTTACGTAACACCTAATATAATATTATATACAATATATTATATATATATATATATATATATATATATATATATACACGCAACTTTTATTATCAAAAGCGGCCCCACTTCAATGCCCCATCTCTAAATCACTAATATACCTGGCATAAAACTTTGAAAAATTTAAGCACAGCACCCAATCTAAGGAATTGGAAGAAAATGTAAAACTTTTTTACTTTATAAAAGTAACGTTATGAATGGCAATTGTTACGAAAGGAATCTATAAAAAGATTCATAATTACTTGCATATTACCTTGAAATAAGAACTACATGCAAGGTTTCCATATAAATTACAGGATAATGTTACTTTAGACAATATTTTTTTTTACAACATTTAAATATCATCTACGTGTCATTTTGTGATTGGTTCAAAATTACTCCATAATCAATAATAATAATCATAAATACTATCATAAATCAATCACAAAATAACACGTAAATGATATTCAAATATTGTCAAAAAAAATTGTCTAAGTATCATTATCCGTAAAGATAATTAGTGATGTATATTTAGATTAATAAAAAAAATGAATAATATAATCTTATAGAAAATTGTATACTGTACCACATTTAATAATCCAAGTTTTATAAAAATTAAATTACAAACTCTAAGCCATTAATTGAAACAAACCTCTGCACCATATTTATAAAACGGAAATCATATTAAATGAAAATAGGGTGATTAATTGGCATAAAACAATTTGTACTGCATGCTAAAAGAAAGAAAAGTTGCGACCTTAGTCATTTATTTATTGAAATAGACTCACGAGATGGTTAATAACAAATAATGATAGTTTCATGCATTTAATATACTACTCTTCTCACACCAATTACAGAATTCGATAAAACCACAGTTTTTATTCTCAAACTCGCATACCTTTATATATATACTCATTGCATGCTCACCTAATCTATGCAGAAACATAAATTTCTTTTCCTACTCTCATTTTATCTCTCTTATTTCTTTATTCTTTTCCAATTTATGCACATATAAAGACCCAATCAGACTCACAGCATATGATTACTTTAACAGTATTTATGCGGACCATAAAATCATGATTCCAAGCATCTATATCACTCAAATAGACTCAACACAGTAACGCAGCAGCATATCATTGCATCACACTCAAAACCAACAACTACTACACTGATCAACCCATATTCTTAGGTCCTATAATTTGACAATACTAAATTAAGCATCAAACCTTATTTCTTTTTTCTTTTAAAAAAATATAACACAGCGCCAATGAACAACCAAGTATACCATAATTTCAGTGCAGCAAAAGCATCAAACATTCAGATGATAAATCATGCTCCAGGAATGTCTTTGATGCTAAGGCTGTTTCCATTAGACTAAAAAACACATTCTATTCAAACTCTAGGCAATAGGCTTAACTCATATCTTGTACCAGTTTTAACATGCAATCTGTTCAATATTTACTTAACTCATTTGTCTAATAAAAGAATTGGGCCGACCCAAGTCCTAGGTCCAATAAGTCTTTTGCCTGAGAGAATAAGTGAGAAAAGACTCGCTTCCTCGAGAATCATCTTCTGTTCAGAAGTTTGGTGAGACAGAAAGAGGTTAGGGCTCAAAGAGAGGAAATGGAGCTCTGCTTGGAAGCTTCTCTGCAGAAGGCGATCTCCCAGTGTGGTGAAGAAAAGAGGAAAGCGATGAAGGGAAAAGAAAGAGGAGCATCTCAGGTTAGTGGAAAACTACTTTTATTTATGTTTCAGAGAAAAACATTGTCTTTGGTAAAACAACCGTGATGTATATTGTTCTGTATATATGAAATAAAGGAAAGGAACTCTATTTATAGAGTTCACGGGGACATGGGCAGGGGATTACAGAATATATGAAAACCTAACTAGAAACTAACTAATCAGAGGTGTGATTACTGTAAACAGAAATCTACTAAATAATTAACTTCAATAGCCTCCCCTCAAGCTGGATGGTGTATGGTCATGAGTCCAAGCTTGGGAACAATGGACTTGAATCAAAAACGATGTGAAAACTTCGTAAAGATGTCAGCAAGTTGTTCGTCTAAACGAACAGGAGAAGTCATAGAGCATTATCTTGTATCTTTTCACGAACGACATGACAATCGAGCTCAATATGCTTGGTTCGTTCGTGAAAGCTCTGGTTGTGAACTATGTGCCTTGCAGACTTATTATCACAGTAGAGAGCTGGAGTCCCAACTTGCTGTACTTGTAAATCATTCAACAGATAGTGGATCCATTGTATCTCACAAGTAGTGGCTGCTAGAGCCCTGTATTTCGCCTCTGTAGAGGACCTAGAAACAATGCTTTGTTTCTTGGATTTCCATGAGATGAGTGATGATCCAAGGAAGACACAAAACCCCGTAGTAGACCTTTTAGTATTAGGACACATTGCCCAATCTGAATCACTGAAAGCTTTTAAATGTATAGGTGAACCAACTGAAAAGAACAGTCCTTCTGATGGTTTAGACTTTATGTACCTGAGAATATGTTGAACAACCTGAAAATGAAAATCAGTGGGTGATTGCATGAACTGACTTAGCAAGTTAATTGAAAAGCACAAATCAGGTCTAGTGTTAGATAGATAAAGCAATTTTCCTATCAATCTTTTGTAGGAGCTTGGATCCTCTAAGTAGCTCTCCTTTTTGTATAGAGAACTCGTGTCACTTAGGAAGGGAGTCGTGCAGGGCTTGCAACCCAACATTCCTGTCTCCTTAAGAATATCTAAGGCATATTTTCTCTAAGATAAATGGATTCCCTTCTTAGATCTTGCTACTTTAAGGCCAAGGAAATATTTGAGTGCCCTTAGATTCTTTATGTGAAACCTGTTGTGCAAAAGGCTCTTGATGTGATTGATTTCCTCCATGGAGTTTCCTGCCAATATAATGTCATCCACATAGACAAGCAAAGCTGTGAAACTTGTATCTGTCCCTTTGATAAAAAGAGAGTGGTTTGACTTTGATTGCACATAGTTGACAGAAATGAGAAATGTAGACAGTTTATCAAACCACTGCCTACTAGCTTGCTTTAGACCATATAGGGATTTAGTAAGCCTGCAAACTTGACCCTTTTTGCAAATATTCAGACCAGGTGGTGGTTCCATGTATACTTCCTCATTTAGGTCTCCATGTAGGAAGGCGTTATCCACATCTAGTTGGTGCAGAAACCAGTTCTTAGATGTTGCTAGTGCAATAAGTAATCTGACTGTAGTCAGTTTAGCAGCAGGGGAAAATGTGTCTAAGAAATCTATCCCTTCTTGTTGGGTATACCCCTTTGCCACAAGACGAGCTTTATGTCTTTCGACAGTGCCATCAGCCTTGTATTTGACCTTATACACCCATCTGCATCCAATTGCAGTCTTCCCTGGAAGAAGCTCAGTCAGAAACCAAGTATTATTTTCCTCCAAGGCCTTGATTTCCTTCTACATAGCATCTGCCCACTCACACACATCTTTGGCCTCTTTATAAGACTGAGGCTCAATGTTGGCAGCCACAACCATAGTATATTTCAGATGTTTCTCTGTCAAAGATTCACAAGACAACAAATCAGAAATGGGATGGGGTGTTTTCAAATTGTTCTTCAAAGTCAAGGATTGATTAACCTGATGTATATAGTCATCCAGATATCCTGGGTGCTTTCTGATTCTGTCAGACCTTCTGTATCCAGGATTCTCTTCGTTGCCACCAGCCTGACTCCCAATGTCACTGTGGACAGTGTCACTTTGTTCTGTCTCCCTCTCTACAAATCTTTCACTATTTCCAGTGACAGAACTGCCCATAGGATCACTAAGAAAAGATATTCTGTCAGCTTCTTGATCATCTATTTTTGTGCTGTCTTGTTGATCTTTCCAAGGAAAAATGTCTTCATAGAAGACAACATTCCTACTTATGAACAATTCCCTAGTGCGAATATCAGGGACAATATAACCCTTGACTCCACTCTTGTACCCGAGGAAGACACACTTTCTAGCTCTTGGCTCAAGTTTATTTCTGCCACCCTCAAGGGTGGAAGCAAAACAAAGGCATCCAAAAGTTTTGAGACTCAGATAAGTGGGAGGAGTATCATAAATGAGATCATGTGGGGTTTTCCCATTAAGTATGGGAGTAGGTAACCTATTTATGAGGTAAACAACATGGCTGGCAGCATATGACCAATAAGCATTGGGTAAATTGGATTGAAACATAAGACTACGAGTTACATTAAGAATATGTTGATGTTTACACTCCACCACAGAGTTTTGCTCAGGAGTCTCAACACAACTAGTTTAGTGATTGATCCCATAGGAATCATACAAGTTGGTACAGTTGAACTCAGGGCCATTATCAGATCTAATAGTTTTAATCACCTTACCAAATTGATTCTTAACTTTAACAACAAAATTCTGCGGTAGACTCCTAGTCTGCTCCTTATTATTCATTAAAAATATCCAAGTGTGTCGGCTATAATCATCTACAATAGTAAGGAAGTATTTGTGGCCATGAACAAAGGAAATAGAAAGTGGACCCCATATATCACAATGTATAAGATCAAAACATTCAGCAGATAGAGAAACACTTATAGGAAAGGGCAATTTATGTTGCTTGGCATAGTGACAAACATCACAAACAATGTTAGCATTCATTTGCACATAAGGAAAGTGTTCACATATCTGTTTTACAATTTTATGTCCAGGATGGCCTAGCCTATAATGCCACAAATTTATGTCAATATGTTTAAAAGAGAAAACTGATTTGGAAATAAAATTCTGATCAAGACTGGGAAAATCTTGTAGGTAGTAGAGGCCTTTGTAAGGGCTAGCACACCCAATCATCTTCAATGTAGAATTCTCCCTTATCTGGCAATCCTTAGAAGAAAAAGTTAGACTGCAATTTAAGTCTTTTGTAAGACTTTAAACAGAGATTAGATTGAATGAAAAATTAGGAATGTATAAGACATTAAAAAGGATAAAATCTCTAGAAAATTGAACTGTCCCTGCATATTTGGCTGTAATAATAGTATTATTAGGCAGCCTAACAGTGATGGGTTTAATTTTGTAGAAAGTTACAAAGTTTTCTTTCTCATGGGTCACAAGATCAGTGGCCCCAGTATCAATAATCCAAGAAAGAGTACCTGGATCACCTTCCTTATCATTGCTTTGCATGTGATTGATATTGTGGTTGGGCTCATCAGCTTTCTCAATCATTTTGAGAAGCTTCTGCATTTGCTCTGGTGTCAATGAACTTAAGGCAGTACTTGTGCTGTTCTTCTGAACTGTCTCTGGTCTAGAGGTGCTCTGGCAAGCATTGGTTGAACTCTAGCCTCCCCTCCCATCAGGATTCCCGTCAGTCTTTTTATACCAAGGTGGATAGCCATGCTTGGAGTAGCATTCATCCACAATGTGATTCATCTTGTTGCAGTATGAGCATTGTTTCCCATAGTTAGGATTTCTGCCTCTGCCTCTTCCCTGTCCAGCACCACGACCTTGATTCTTCCAGGTCTGGTCCCCTTTCTAGTTGCTGCCTCTGTTATTAACAGTGGCAAGGATTTTTGTTGTTTTAGCAAGTTGATTGTGGGCAATGTCAGGTCTTTCTTGTCTTTCTTGCTGCATAATAAGAGAAAAAACACGGTTTATGTTTGGGAGGGGTTCCATTAAAAGGATTTGGGTACGAACAATGTTGTAGGTGTCATTGAGCCCCTTTAGGAAGCATATGACGTGCTCAATCTCTCTGTACTTCAGAGAAATCTTGGAGAGTTCACAGCTGCAGGTGACTTTGCAAGTACAGCTGGGTATGGGTCTAAGAGACTCCAATTCCTCCCAAAGAATCTTCAGATCAGTAAAAAATTGGTTGACACTCCTTTCCCCTTGTTTAATTGAGTGGATATCTTGAAGGAGATCAGAAATTTTAAAATAGTCTCCTTTAGAGAATCTTTCTCTTAATTCATCCCACAATTCTTTTGCCTCTTCAACATATATCACACTTTCTGCAATTTGTGGAGAAAGTGTCTTTATAATCCATGAGAGCACCATCATATTGCATCTTTCCCATGAATCAAATAAATCTTCAGTTCTTTTGGGTTTCTTGATTGACCCATCAATAAATTTGATTTTGTTCTTGGAAAGAGTTGCCCTTCTCATACTTCTACTCTAAGAAGAGTAGTTGGTTTCATTAAGGACCTGAGAAATGAGTGTTAAACCTGGATTCTCCCCAGGATGTAGGTAGAAGGGGCTGGCAGGGTTGGACTGATCTTCTGTCATCTTGATCAGAATCAAGAACACTTTAAGAAATTCAAGCAAGAAACATCAAGAATGAAAGATTGAGCAGCGAAAGTGATGATTTGCTCTTGATACCATAAAAGAATTGGGCCGACCCAAGTCCAAGGCCCAATAAGTCTTCTGCCTGATAGAATAAGTGAGAAAAGACTCACTTCCTCGAGAATCTTCTTCTGTTCAGAAGTTTGGTGAGACAGAAAGAGGTTAGGGCTCGAAGAGAGGAAATGGAGCTCTGCTTGGAAGCTTCTCTGCAGAAGGCGATCTCCCAGTGTGATGAAGAAAAGAGGAAAGCGATGAAGGGAAAAAGAAAGATGAGCGTCTCAGGTTAGTGGAAAACTACTTTTATTTATGTTTAAGAGAAAAACATTATATCTGGTAAAACAACTGTGATGTATATTGTTCTGTATCTATGAAATAAAGGAAAGGAACTCTATTTATAGAGTTCACGGGGACATGAGGCAGGGTATTACAGAATATATGAAAACCTAACTAGAAACTAACTAACAGAGGTGTGATTACTGTATTTTAACAGTAATCCACTGAATAACTAACTTCAATATCTAACTATTAAACCTAATATATTACAACTTGTCCAAAAAGAACCTTTCAACATTCATTAAGCATGTACAAACCCAGTAACAACGATGCATAAAAGACTTCTACTTTCATAATATTCGTTGACTACATAAAAGAGCTTAATCCAACCTTCAACCACCAACTAAACTTGTTACTCTAGTTCTGGTTTTTAATATTAATACATACATAACAGACCAACACAATGGCAAAGATAACCAGACAAACCACGTTTTGCAGAAATTCTTAGTTTCAAACCTGATACATTTAGATCACCATTAAATAGACTACATTCAAATATTTTCATAACACTCACCATCAGTATAATCTCGAAAACTATTCCCCATACTCACCTTCTCTTCGACTCTCTTTCTCCCTCTTGTTCTCACGTACATTATCAATGCACCACAACTCATACAATCCTATCCTTACACTTATGTATGACAAGTTATAGAAAAATACAACACCTATGTATAATAGTATCTAGAATCCAATATATATAAAAAACGTTTAGTTTTTTCTTACTCAGAATAAGAATATGACAATGTTAATAATCCCTACAATTGGTCATCAACCAAAGGTGAAAAGAATAAAAAGAATAAGATCAGAGAAAAGAAAAAAAAGAACATGGTAACATATAAGAAACAACATCATGCACGCAAGGTATTGCCAAGGAGGCGAAACACATTATGAAATTATGTGTGAATCATCAACCACCCTCACCCAAGGCCAATATGATCATTCTGGAAGCATAAAAATAACCATCACAGAGACACTCTCCATTAAAAAATGAGCCACAACATTATCAGTGTGAACCACAAAAGACAACATCAATTTATTTTCATGTCCTTTAATTTTTATATTTGAATAAAAGTATATTTATAACTTCTTGGTCTCAATTACTTAGGTTCAAATGAAAAAAAAATGTTTCTTATCTCGAACATGAGGTGCTCAAACTTAATTTCCCACACTAAAATCACTTTTAAACAACAAAATCACACAAAAACCATTGCATTTATGCAAAAAATACAAAAATTTAGTCTATGGTCCCCTAGGTTACCAGAACTGGCTTCTACAGTACAACTTTCTGTACAAATCGCAATGTTTGTTCGTGTAATCATTTACCAAGTACTTGTAAACAATTACAAGTGTGTTTTTTGGTGCAGAACCTTCAACACTTCTGCAAAGTTCATCATGTCACAAGCATTGTTTCATTCATCCATCAAATACATCAATACTAAATCAAGGTGGCCATTTTATTCATTAACAATTCAAACAAAACCTCATTTCACAATGACAATATCAAATGCAATTCAATTAACAGTAATAATATGTAACGCAAGGAAAGATGCATCTTTTATAACATTGAACAAAATATAATCCAAATTACAAACATTTGTTCATGTATCTACAATTTTGCATTACATTCTCTTAAGAAATCTATACAAATATCACTCATATTGTATTCTAAGCAATCTAGTGTAAGGAGTCCTAAGCGCTCTCCTCTTGTAACGCCTTCGTGACCCCATCCTCACATACGTCTTCATTGGAGGTAGATTGGGGGACATGCCTCCTAGGGAAAAAAGTCCACTATTCATGGAGGGTTCTGCACGTTGCACACTGTGTCCACCATCCTCTAGTATTCTTCTTCTAGCTTTCTCTTCGACCAACTCTGCCTCCAAGACAACAACCCTCCTTTTAAGTTCTGCAATATCGGTGCTCCTCTATCAAACGTTTGTTCAAAGTAGAAATATACTTTGTTGAAAATGAGTGACGAACCGTCAAATGCATCAACGACAAACTGTTAAACTCGATTTGGTCACACAAAAAGAGAACAAACTCAGTTTCCCCATTAATGATGTATAGTGGTCAACCAAGGATCAATCCAAGGGCTCATTGAAATTAAGTTTAAAGTGTACGATTTAGTCTTGTATTTATTCTATTATTTACTACCTATTAATTAATGCAAGGTGGGGAAATTAAAATTGAAAGAATGAAACTAAAAAGATAAAATCTAAACTCTGTTTGAATGAAAGAATGAAGTATGAAATGGAATAAAAGAAAAGAAAATAACAGTCTATACTGCCTAAAACTGAATGAAAATCTAATTACTATGACTACCTAAACCTGAGATAGAAACATACATTGTACAATCTAAACAGAATTACAGAACAGAAATACAACCTAAGTCTAATAGAGTGCATTAACAATCAAGAAATACTCAAAGTAACAAACAGTACATCAAAACTCAAACTAAACTACAACTATCACTATCAAAAGAAAAGAACAATCTCAAAGACAGAATTGATTTCACAGGTGAATGTACATTGGAATGAATAAAAGAGTGCTTAGAGTTCTTAGGAAGACATCCTATTAAGTGAATCCCAATCCAGGGTATTCAGGTTCATATTTCAGAACCTTAAAATGACTTTTTCCACTAATTTTTCCAACTAATGTTCATTTTCCTATTCATCAATACAAAATTCACAAACAACTGAAAGCAAGCATAGAACATAATTAAATTGTGCAAATGATTGAGAATAAAGATTCAATTACAGTCAGAAAGACATTCTGATTAAAGGAAGCCCAATCCAAGGTCTTACAGTTCATATTTCAGAACTTACAGTGGTAATTTCCACTCATTCTCAATCAAAGCAAATCTAAATCTGTTATACACTATAAAACGAAAAGAATAGAAACACAAAGTTGAATGAATCATGCACTGGACTCATCTCTATCTCGAGAAGACATCTCGATAGAGAATGCTCGCTACGGAGTCATTTAATTCCAAAAGGAATTATAAAATGCAGAGTGACAGAGTCCAATTCAATCTTCAAAACTAAACAATCGCATAAACACATAAGAACACAGAAACATTGCACGAACAACATCGAACTTAGAATCACACAGAACAATGAAAACATCAAAGAAAAAGAACATTTTATTAAGGAGAATGAAAATTACAAAAAATGTACCGAACGAAAAGTGCAATCAGAGCCACCGCGGGCTGTCACCACCATGATGTACGCTCCAAAAGCTTAGAACAAACGAAAACCCTAACTATTTAAAACTAAAATGGAAAACTGCAGAGTGTCTGTTCGAAGGTCTCAGTCTCTCTCTGTAAGTCTTTGTACAAAACCCTTTTTATAGGGTTTGAAAACGAAAGAGAAAATAAACGAGAAAAAGGAACCTTGCTTCACTTTGACGCTTCGTGCTTCATCCGACGTGGCAGCTCCGGTCATCTTCGTCTTTGCCGATCAGCTCCGGTCAGGGCGCATGCTTCTTTGGTCAACTGCTTGGCATAGAAGGGTCGTGACAATTTTGCTCTTTCTTGATTTACGAACCAAGCCTTAGCACGGGTTCTTTTCTTCTCAAGTAAGCTTTGCTCCAGAGTTAGCTCCTTTTTCCTCCAAATGAATTCTCGATCAAAGACCCCTAAGGCACAGCACACCAAAACGACGTCGTTCTACTAAATCAGCTCAAGCCCAGCCCAATCCTTAAATAAGCTTTCTCCATATTCAGCAGCTCATCAATTTGCAACACAATTCAATGTGCAGCCAAATTGTATGCAGCTTCATTCCAGCCCAATCTAAAAAACTAGAATTTAAAGAAGAGTTAAAGTGAAATGAAAAGAAAATAACCTAGTCTAGAAAAATTATTTTTATTAAAGAAAAAGATTAATTTCCTAATTATTTACAAATGTACTAAAAATACACTAAAAATCTAATTTTAACTAAAATTATACAAAACTAAAGAATTTAAAGAAAAACCTAAAACTAACCTAATTCTAGACGATTAAAAGCAAAAATACACTAAGAAGGACTTCTAGACACAAAGAAAGATGCAAAATTGGAGAGTTATCACACCCCCACACTTAAAGAATTGCCCTCATAGGCCAGGACAAACTAAAAAGCAAAAGAAAAATACCAGACTCAATTCTAAAAAGGAAAAAGACTAAACACATAAAAAGGGACACTAAACTATATCACAATCAACTCAACTCTGCCAATTCACCCAACTCTAGCTATTTTTCTCTATTCAACACTGCACAATCAGAATCATCATCTCCAAATCCAAGTTTCAGCAACTCTAGCCAGTAATGAACAATCAGATTCAATCAAAACAAGCAGAAGAAAACATTTCAGAGAAGTAGCAGCCCAAATTTTAACCTCACAGGACAAAGTGTTTACACTGAGAGCACTCAAATGTTTAAGATCAGCCTGTTTCACTCCACATGTCATGATGAACCATAATTATTAACTTTGGAAAAACTCTAGTTGACACTGCTTGAATCATGGTAATTGTAGATCACTAGGACTTGAATAGCTTGTAATGTAATGGAAAATGGAAAAAGCTAGATGGATGGGAAATAGAAGCTGGAATGGATTAGAGAATTTGCAAGAAAGAAGGGAGAATCTAAAACTCACTGCAGGTAATTTCTTTTAGCTTGGCTAGAATCTATTTTTTTTTTCTTTCTTTCTTTCCTAGTTCTTTCTTTCTATTTTTTTTTTCATTTTCTCTTTTTCCAAACTTTTTCTTCTCTTTTTCAGATCAGGTTTTCTCTTTTTTTAGAGCTCTTTTTCTTCTTAACATCACCTCTGGCCTCACTCTTTTATGCTTTTAGAGTTCCAAATCATCCTTGCTTCTCACAATTCTCTCAAGGTTGTTTGTTGATGGGAGAAATGGTTTATAATGAATGGAAATCAAAGAAAGGTTAAGGCTCAAATTAGGGTGCAATGGAAAGAAGTATATGTTAATGAGAAGAAGAAAGAAGGCCTAGATCATTTCTAAAGTTTTACCAAGATCAAGCACACTCAAAGAGAATTAATACAAAATCAGAACTATGGCTATACATGCATGCAATCACACTAGAAAGCAAAAATTTGGCCCAAAACTCTCCAGGGTTAAAAATTTGTCAAAACTGGAATTGCTACTCTCTATCATGCAAAAACTGCTTATATAGACTGAACTAATTGCAAAAATTACTGCTAAAGCTACATCTACTCAAATCTAGAGCTAAAGACCTATTAGCAATCTATCTTAGAGAAACAAAGCTAAAAAGTTAAGTAAATCAGCAAAGAGTTAAGTAAAATGTGAAACATAATCTAGAAATACCTAAACAAAATTACTTAAAGTTATTTACAACCTAGACAAACTAAAGTAGAACAGAATGTAACCTAGAAGAACCTAAACTAAAACAGATTCAAATCTAAAAGAAAGAGAGCCTAAGAAAATCCTAACAGCAGCAAAGAATCTGAAAAGAACCTAAACAAGGAAAGCTACTCCTAAAACTGAGCACTTATGTACAACAGAACTAAAATAGACCAAAGAACCAAAGTTACTTACACTACCTAGAATATATTTACAATCAAGCAAAGCATCTACAAACTAAAATACACCTACTCAGAGTAAAATTTCTTTATCACACTTTTATAGCAGAAACAGAGACATAACATCTATATACAATCTAAACCAAGCAAAACAGAAATGTATAAGAAAGAAGAATCCTAAAGGAAATTTTTAAACAAAGAGCAAAGCCTAAACAATGAAAAGAATCTTAAAGAAAACAAATCCTAAACAAATTCCTATTTACAAGCTGAACAGAACATGAAGCAAGAAACAAGGATAGAAGAAGGAAAAGAAAACTAGGTATTTACAGATTAACTAGACCAGACCTAAACTAAAGGGAAAAACAACTCAGAAAAAAAAAATTACCTATTTTTCTACTAAAACTAGTGCTAAACAGAGTTATATTTACATCAGAAAAAAAATTAACCTATACCTTCCCACCCTCACACTTAAGAGGCACATTGTCCTCAATGTGTGAGTGGGTAAGGCTCCTAAACAGCACAAAGTTGAAACAAGTATTTACAGCTCAAACAAAATTAGAATTATACAAGCAGAAGTAGAATTTAACAAGAAATATTTACAACAAAATCAAGAAAACTGAACACAACATGTACAAAAGCAAAGCTGGAAAAAGAAAACTAAAACTACAAGCTACACTAAGAAGAAAATTTGTTCAAATAGGCCACAAGTCAAAATTTATCTTTTTAATTTTTATATAGAACAACATATTTTCTATCCTATGATTTATGATACTACCTATTACTATGCTAGCTATTAACAAGAATCTAATACTACAAAAGAAAAGAAAAGGAAAGAAGTGGCTCATTGGTTGTTCTCCTAATGCTCTTTGCTTTATCATCCTTGTTTCCCTGACTGCATTGCATTCCTTCTGCTCAAGCAATTGCTGTAGCAACCTTAGCTCTCCATTCAGTGTTGGCTGCTTCTGCATTTTCAACTCATCTTGCTGCAGCAATAACATCTTCCTGTTCAAGCCTTGTAGCTGGCTCTGCACATTCAAGGCCCTTTGAGAAATTTTGACACCATCTCCTGCCTTTACCAAGGCTGCCATAATGCTTGTAGGTTCCTGCTCGTTTAACTCTGCTGCCATAACATCAAACTCAAAGTGAGCATGTGTATCCATAAAAACATGTGCAGTTATGTGAGAATCACTCATCAAATCCTCAAGCAAATCATCAAAACTCAAGTCATTCAAATTAAAACACCCATTAGTATGTGTGTTTATATGATTCACAAAATTCTCATCCACTAATTCAGAATTACTAGGCATGATAGTAAGAATATCAGGCAAGAGTTTCTCAGATTCAACATACACAAGATTATCAACATTAATTTGCATCTCACTCAAACAAACAGGAAGTTCAAGTTCAGAGAAAACCTGTTCTTGCTTCTCAAAATTAACCTCACTATCCTCCACCAAAACAACAACTACATTATTAAATCTATCATAGAAATTGATGTTAGTGCAAGGATTGTAAACAGCCACAAGTATTTCAATATGCTCTATTTCAAGTGCTGAATCACAAGTGTGAGGATGCATAGGCATGAAAGGGACACTATTCAACGCATGTTCTATGAGTTCAACTTTAAACATATCAAAAACATTAAAATGAGATTGAACCTCCTCTATATCAATTGGAATATTCAGTTCAGAGAAAAGTTGTTGTCTTGATTCACCAGCTGCCTCATCAGAGTCATTTTCAGTCAGCTTGCACATAATGAGTTCTTCCTTGGCACCTGCAAAACAGTTAGAAGCAGAACATATGGCAGAACTAATTTCTTCACAAATTTCACAACCACCTCCAAGGCATGTACAACCAGTGAGTTTTTCATTGCTCAGTTCCACAGAATTTAAGAACTCAGCAAACTCAAGTTCAAGCTCTAATCCTAAGTCAGTACAAGCATTTTCAAAATCAGCCATATCAACTTTCACATTATCAAAAGCTGCATATCTATCATCATGAGCATCTAATTCATCATCAAGAAGTGCATTTAAATCTGTGCAATCATAAAAAACACTAGATGCAGGTATATGAACTCTATCAATGGACAATGCTGAATTTATGATATTAGATTGATCAAAGCAAGGATTAAAATCAACAACCTCTACTGGCACATCATGCATATGATCAAACACAGTGAAATCAATTTCAGGCTCACATACATCAGCATAAAAATCCATTTCATAGTATTGAAGCACCAAAACATGGTTGGCAGCTTCCCTCATTTTTTTCATATACTCTTTGGACTTTCTGAAATCAATTTGTACTTCAAGTTCAGTAGATTCAGTTTTTAAATCAGCAGTACAATCAATTTCAGATTGAGGTTCAGTACTTTCATCACCATCATAAAGTTCACATACACATTCAGAAATATCAACAGATGCACTCATAGAATCACCACTCATCAAAGAATTACAATTATCATCATCAAAATTAAAAGCAGAATGTGAATCAATGAAAGAAGGATTAGAGTATACAGTTACAGAGGTGGTTTGACACTTAATCTCCTGAAAATTTGGGGCAGCAGGTACCATCAATGGTGCTTCATTGATTGTAGCCCCTTTCTCCGCTTCAGTTTTCCCTGTCAGCTTGTTGACAGCAGCTACTAACTGAGCCACTTGAGTGGTCAATCCTTGAAGTTCAGACGCTGGAATCCCTTGCTGTTGATCATAGAATTGATCTTGCCATGGCTGTTCTGACTGGAAATTCACCTGCTCTGGTTCAGCATACTGGTTTCAGTATAAGTGTGGCAGCTGCTGCTGCACATGCCATATGCTTGAAAAAAAGTGGTGGTTGCTGGAAAACTTGATTGGCTGGCTGCATAAAATCCTCAAAAATAGGCTCATAAAACAGGTCAAATCTTGGTGGTTGAGCATTATAAGGAAATGAGAAATTATCATATGCAGAGGAGTGATCCATGCTTACCAATTGCTCACCAGAATAAAACCAATCAGACCTCTAAAACCTTTATCACACAACTTAAGCAAAAATCTATCAAAGAAAATACAAAACTAAACAAGACTAACCTAACACTCTAAAACTTAACTCGCCGAGTCCCCGGCAACGACGCCATTTGTTAAACTCGATTTGGTCGCACAAAAAGAGAACAAACTCAGTTTCCCCACTAATGAAGTATAGTGGTCAACCAAGGATCAATCCAAGGACTCATTGAAATTAAATTTAAAGTGTACGATTTAGTCTTGTATTTATTCTATTATTTACTACCTATTAACTAATGCAAGGTGGGGAAATTAAAATTGAAAGAATGAAACTAAAAAGATAAAATCTAAACTCTGTTTGAATGAAAGAATGAAGTATGAAATGGAATAAAAGAAAAGAAAATAATAGTCTATACTGCCTAAAACTGAATGAAAATCTAATTACTATGACTACCTAAACCTGAGATAGAAACATACATTGTACAATCTAAACAGAATTACAGAACAGAAATACAACCTAAGTCTAATAGAGTGCATTAACAATCAAGAAATACTCAAAGTAACAAACAGTACATCAAAACTCAAACTAAACTACAACTATCACTATCAAAAGAAAAGAACAATCTCAAAGACAGAATTGATTTCACAGGTGAATGTACATTGGAATGAATAAAAGAGTGCTTAGAGTTCTTAGGAAGACATCCTATTAAGTGAATCCCAATCCAGGGTATTCAGGTTCATATTTCAGAACCTTAAAATGACTCTTTCCACTAATTTTTCCAACTAATGTTCATTTTCCTATTCATCAATACAAAATTCACAAACAACTGAAAGCAAGCATAAAACATAATTAAATTGTGCAAATGATTGAGAATAAAGATTCAATTACACTCGGAAAGACATTCTGATTAAAGGAAGCCCAATCCAAGGTCTTACAGTTCATATTTCAGAACTTACAGTGGTAATTTCCACTCATTCTCAATCAAAGCAAATCTAAATCTGTTATACACTATAAAACGAAAAGAATAGAAACACAAAGTTGAATGAATTATGCACTGGACTCATCTCTGTCTCGAGAAGACATCTCGATAGAGAATGCTCGCTACGGAGTCATTTAATTCCAAAAGGAATTCTAAAATACTGAGTGACATAGTCCAATTCAATCTTCAAAACTAAACAATCGCATAAACACATAAGAACACAGAAACATTGCACGAACAACATCGAACTTAGAATCACACAGAACAATGAAAACATCAAAGAAAAAGAACATTTTATTAAGGAGAATGAAAATTACAAAAAATGTACCGAACGAAAAGTGCAATCAGAGCCACCGCGGGCTGTCACCACCGTGATGTACGCTCCAAAAGCTTAGAACAAACGAAAACCCTAACTATTTAAAACTAAAATGGAAAACTGCAGAGTGTCTGTTCGAAGGTCTCGGTCTTTCTCTGTAAGTCTTTGTACAAAACCCCTTTTATAGGGTTTGAAAACAAAAGAGAAAATAAACGAGAAAAAGGAACCTTGCTTCACTTTGACGCTTCGTGCTTCATTCGACGTGGCAGCTCCGGTCATCTTCGTCTTCGCCGGTCAGCTCCGGTCAGGGCGCGTGCTTCTTTGGTCAGCTGCTTGGCATATAAGGGTCGTGACAGTTTTGCTCTTTCTTGCTTTACGAACCAAGCCCTAGCACGAGTTCTTTTCTTCTCAGGTAAGCTTTGCCCCAGAGTTAGCTCCTTTTTCCTTCAAATGAAGTCTCGATCAAAGACCCCTAAGGCATAACACACCAAAACGGCGTCGTTCTACTAAATCAGCTCAAGCCTAGCCCAATCCTTAAATCAACTTTCTCCATATTCAGCAGCTCATCAGTTTGCAACCCAATTCAATGTGCAGCCCAATTGTATGCAGCTTCATTCCAGCCTTATCTAAAAAAAAATTGAATTTAAAGAAGAGTTAAAATGAAATGAAAAGAAAATAACCTAGTCTAGAAAAATTATTTTTATTAAAGAAAAAGATTAATTTCCTAATTATTTACAAATGTACTAAAAATACACTAAAAATCTAATTTTAACTAAAATTATACAAAACTAAAGAATTTAAAGAAAAACCTAAAACTAACCTAATTCTAGACAATTAAAAGCAAAAATATACCAACAAGGACTTCTAGATACAAAGAAAGATGCAAAATTGGAGAGTTATACAAACAAAATAACCAAAACATTAAAGCCCTAAAATGAAAATAACAAAAAATATAACAGAACAGGGAAAACCCAAAATCCAAACCCAAAACGCAATATAAAAAATGGAGGAAGAACACATTTACTTTGTTCGTCGAAGGACCATGTTATCGGAACTCGCCATTTCACACAATACACTCAACCAAGAAGACGAAGACCGAGAACGAGAATGAAGAGGGAGAACGAGAACGAAGAGGGAGAACGAAAATCACAAGAGAGAAAGTTGATTTCTAATGAAACAGGGCAAGGGGTATGTTTTGAATACCAAATTTCTGAAACTCTCCTCAATTTCGACGTCACTTTTTAACAATAAAACAAAAATAAAGACAGACCAATAGAAGCGTGACACCTGACGTTGTCAAAAGTGTGTTACAAAAACGTTGTCAAAATATCGGGACCCAATGGGAGAGATTATCAGCGCACACAGAAAACATTGGAATCACGTTAAAATAATAACATAATTAATTATATTTAAACCTTATTTAATCCTATTCCAAAATTTAAAATAAAAAGATTATTAATTAATTTTTATACCATCCCTAAACACTTTTATCACACAATAACATACCTTAATTAAACATTTAATATTAGAATTATAAAAATAAAAATACAAGATATTTTTATTTTGTCCAGGTCTTACACTAAGTAACTCCTAACTTGTCATGTTATCCACAAAATGATCAATGTTAGGCAATGTATATGTGTCCTTTAGGAATGTTTTGTTAAGATCAGTGTAATAAGCACATATGTGCCATTTTGAGGAAGAATATTCTGAAGAAGAAACACTTCCCATTTTCTCGACAGAAGAAATAAATAGCCTCAATCCATCTCCTCCTCATCCTAATATTGAAGTTCAGATCCTTCCAACAAAGTTCAACAAACCGGTCAAAGCAATCGCATACATTGACACTGGAGCACAAAAGACAATGATGAATCCTGACATCCTTCCTGAAGAACTCTGGTCAAAGAAGACATCATATTTTATGGCTGCTGACGGGAAAATATTCAAAACTGAGCTCATCACCAAAACCTTTATTGGAATCAAATTTTTCCCTGATTGCATCATCTGGGCCAAAGTAATAGGCAACAAGCTTCCTGGCAAAGATATTTTGATCGGCATGGACGTATTCTCTGAAACAGACAAATTACAGATACTGCCCTCCGGTCTAAAATACAAAAAGGAGTTCAAACCTTTTGTGGAAACCTCTACATTATTCTCTCTTTCAGCATCCCCTTCAGAAATGGAAGAGATAAAAAAGAAATTACTCTCACTATGCGCTGATAATCATAGAGAATTTTCTCACCCTAGACCTCTATGGAAAAACCCAAACTTCTTTGTTAAACTCCCATTCAAGCTTAATGAGGATGTTAATCCTACAAAAGCTACACATCCTGGAATGACACCATCCGACCTACAACTAGCCAGACAAGAATGCCAAGAACTTTTAAGACAGGGTTTGATAGAACCAACACATTCCAACTGGGCATGTCAGGCTTTTTATGTGGAAAAAAGATCAGAAAGGGTAAGAGGTAAAAAGAGGTTAGTAATTGATTACAAGCCTCTAAATCATTTTCTCCAAGATGATAAATTCCCTATTCCCAAAGCCTCTTCTCTACCCATCCTATTAAAAGAATCCAATATTTTTTCGAAATTTGACCTAAAATCTGGATTCTGGCAAATAGGTATTGATCCCTCTGAAAGACATAAAACAACCTTTTGTATACCCAATGCCCAATACTAGTGGACAGTACTCCCATTTGGCCTCAAAGTCGCACCCTCTTTGTTCCAAAAAGCCATGACAAAATTTTTTGAACCAATCTTAGAAAATGCTATCATCTACATTGATGATATTCTCCTTTTTTCCAAAGACATTATGACCCATAAAAGATTATTAGACCAGTTCTTTAATATAGCTGACCAATATGGGATAATGCTCGCTGAAAAGAAAATCCACTTGGCACAGTCTGAGATTGATTTTCTAGGAATGCACTTTTCAAAGGGTTTCTATCAGCCACAAAAACATATAGCAGAAGAACTCCTTAAATTCCCAGATCACTCACTAACCACTAAACAGATCCAACAATTTTTAGGAATCCTCAACTACATCCGAGACTTCATCCCCAAAGCTGCCAGATATACCAGTCCTATTTCCAAACTGCTAAAAAAGAATCCCCCTCCTTGGGGAATAGAGCAAACTGAAATCGTACAGCAAATAAAAAAGATAGCCCAAAATCTTCCTGCCCTTAAAATCCCAGGTGAAGGAAACAGAATTCTCCAAACTAATGCAAGTGATAGATACTGGGGAGCAGTCCTGATAGAAGAAATTCATGATAAAAAATTCTATTGTGGACATGCAAGCGGACAATTCAAGGAGGCTGAGGTCCATTATCACACCACATACAAGGAAGCTCTTGTAGTCAAAAATGGAATAAAAAAGTTTGATTTCCACCTCAAAGGATTTCAGTTTGAAGTACAGATGGACAACTCCTCATTCCCAAAAATCCTTCAATTCAAAAACAGAATGCCTCCAGACCCTCAGATATTGAGACTATAGGATTGGTTCTCTCGATATGATTTCACTGTAAAACATATCAAAGGCAACAAAAATCTCATCCCAGATTTTCTATCTCGACCAACAAAGGCTGTACAAATGATCACCAAGACTCACATATTCCCGTTAATTTTCATGGTAAAACCTTTACCCAATTGTGCCAAAACCCAAAAGCTTTATCCTCCAGGATTATCTCCCTGAACCCCTAGAGACATCTTGGATTATGCTAAATCCAGATACTTCTTTTTCCTTCATGAGACACTAAGATTCAAGGTCATTCCTCCTACTGCATTTGATCCCACAAACACAAACGGAAATATTTTTGATATATTCTGTGACATTGGATGGGATCTTTGTGAACCCACATTATGGGCTATCTGGTGCAAAACCGTACAACATCCCACTCCCATCGCCTTGCAGACAAAAAAGGCCTATCAGATCCTGACAAATCCTCTCAAACATGAGTTCTTGTTTCGGACTTTACTCGAATGGTTTAGTCCTATTGCCTGGTGGAGATCAGAATTGGAACAGATACTCTCATATCAGGAAAGTCAGAGAAAGTCAAATGGACAAGCATTAGTCTCCATTTTTATTGTCTACAGGCCCTATGCAATTAACTCCTCTGGACAGTTGTTTTCACAGAATCATGCTTATACTTGGGGAACTTTTGAAGAATATCCATTAAATGACAGATATAAAAGGCAATTGAAAAGACACCTTCAAGAAGCTAATCTCAGGGGTGATTCTCCTTCGAACAGGTTAATTCCATCTAGTTTCGGGAGTCGGCAATCCACCGTTTGCTCAGAATATCATATTCCAGCACAAATGTTTCAGAGAACTGAAGAACTTGTATCCCCTGAAGAAGATGAAAATCCAGATGACTTGACGGAACAAGATTCATATGAATCAGACCCCAATCTCTCTCCAAGTCACGAGCCTATCTATAAATAATAAAGCCACTACAGGCCTATCGTACTGTAAGGGTCCCAAATAATGTTGTAAGATATAGTGGACCCCATGTAATCTAGATAAGATGTGTAAAAGTGTGTAATCTAGATAAGATAAGGTGTGAAAAATAGATAAGATATGGTGGGCCCAAGGTAATCCACATGAGCCAATTGTCTTAGGGAAAATCCTTATCCCATAAGATGTAAGATAAAGTTTGTTATCCTCTTCTCCTCTATATAAGGAGACATCATCCTTGTGAAGAGGCAGAAGCAACTAAATAAAATCCTTTGAGTTTCTTCAAAAAATATGAGTTTCTAAATCCCTCTTCTTCTCTCTCGAAAATCCTTTTCCTTATTATGTCTTGGTTCTAGTAGGTTAGGGAAGGCAAGGAAGTGGCTTATTTCAGAGTAAGTATGCTCTGCACTTGCCTCTACAAGGGGATCCTGTGCATCAGAAAACTCTGAATATGGTCCTTAAATACCATACTGTTTCCATGAGAAGGAACAGTGTAACATTCTAGCAGGTCTGGATCTCCAGGTGCTCTTAGTGAGCTAGACTGCCATGTTGTTACAATCTTGTGCTATAGATAATAGAGTATATTTTGATGGAATCATTGGAAAAGGGTTCAAAAGATGTTGGGAAAAGCCTAAAGTACAATGAAACCTTATATTATACTATATTATCTCAGTATAAGAAATATAAGAAAAATTTAAAATTTTTCAATATTATTATTGTTGTTATTATTATTGGTTAGAAATATTTTTGTTATAAGGTTTTTATTTTTCAACAAATCAATAATAATACATTTAATTTGAAAGTACAAAAAATCATATATTATATATCTTTAGAAAATATTATTTTGGAAAAATTCAAAGCAAGTTTGTATAATAAAAATTCGCTTGAAAACTCAGCTTTCTAGAAATAAGATTTGAGTCGATTTTAACTCAAATTTAAATTCACAAACTTTATTCTTATGCACTTAATTTTTGTTAAATAGAGTCTATATCAATAGATAAATTTCAATACTTAATTTCTTGTTAAAACGCCACATGTTCTTTTTGGAGCTTGTTTGGAATTATTCTCACTTTTAAATGATTGAATATTGAACTAGTTTTGCTTAGTTCACTTAATCTCAATATATTTCTTTTGAAATTGCAATTGGTCTAAGAACTAGCCACATGTCAACAAAGTAGTGATTTTGCATGTCTTTCTTAACTTTATTGTTACGGTTTTCGATGATTCCTGTGAAAAACAATTTCTCAAAGCGTCAACGGTTACTAATAATCAAATACACTTACGCTTAAAGTGATTACTTTAACGTAACTATAAATTGATTTGATATTTTCTAACTACCAAACTAATTATTCTTTTAATTATTTTCAAGAAAACAAAACATATTAAATGAAGATTATATAGCTCCGCATGCGTAACACAAAAGCTTGTAATTACTACAATACTAATCTGCATATTATAAATTTACTAATTTTCATAATTTTTTCTATAATTTTATAATTATATAATGATATATATTCATTTTCTAAAATATAACATATTTTTAGGTTAAAAGTTTGTTAGAGGAAATTTTGAATTGGTTGGAGACGGTTGAACATTCCAGCTGGCAAGAGAAGCCACGTTGGACTTGACGTGGGTCCCACCACGATGCTTCTAAACGCGGAGCACTTCTAGTCCCACTCTTCCCATTTCAAACTTGTTTATCAAATTCAAACCACCAAACGCGACCAAGCGCTATAAAATAAAAACGCATTCTTCCACTCTCTTCTCACCACCAAGCACCCTTTGAAGAAAATCCGTGTTCGTGAAGAAAAAGCTCACCCACCCAGAAACCAAAATCGCAGCTTGAAAATCTACGTCGCCGGGATTATTCAGCAGGAACATGGTTGGAAAGAAGAGAAGCTTCTTGAAGATGCTGAAGGGAGAGTCGCTGAGGTGGAAGTATCTGGCCGCCGCATTCAAGGGGAAGCGGCTTGCTTTTCCGACGTCTTTCTTCAACGACGTCGCTTTCAAGATTCTCTCTCTCTTTGAGGCCGTTTTCCTCGTTCTCACCGCTTGCTTTTTCTACCTCATGTGTGGTTGCCGCTTTTAAGTGTATATAACCGATGCTTTATTCAAATATAACATTGTCTCAGATTCATGATGATCCTTAACTTCACTCTTCTTAACTCTTTTGCAAGTTTTAAGGTTTTCGTTTTTTTTTTTAGCATTTGCTTGTGTAAAACAAAGTTAACGTAAGAAAAATGTTTTTTTTTGGTTGGTTAATGTGGATGCCGACGCAGTAATGCCGTGCTGTCTAAATTCGAAATTTGAGAGAAGTATTTTCGTTTTACAGTTTCACACTTATAACGCGGTTTTAGAGTCCGTTTCTACACGCTTCTAGTTTATTTTGCTTGTAAAAAATCTTGTTCGGGAATACTTGTTGAAGTGTTCAAGTATATATTGCACCATCTCCATCAACTTTATATAATTTAAGACCTTACTCTGATAAGAAGTTACTCTCGTACGAGATTTCTATTGGAAAATGTTTTAAAAATAAGAAGTCAATAATATGATGTATGAAAGTAAAATAAAATATTATGTGGGTGTTATCTTTTTCTTGTATTTGGGTGAAATTTTCTTCCAATTATGAAGAGAAGAGATAGCTTGTCTCTGCAAGAAATTTATATCACGACCGGCTTGACGATTCATGATTAGAAGGATTCAGAACGATTAAAATAAAATAGTTATTATTAATTAGTAATTTTTGTTACGTAATTAGTTTTCGCAATTCAATTATAATTGTTTTTTGTTTTATTTATTTATTCATTCCAAATAAAGGATGGCTTGTGACTATAAAACATCAAAATAACTTTCTTTTTTCTATAGTTTTTCTGAGAAGAGTCAAAATAAAGTTAATAAGACGATATTAAAATTCAAGATTTTGCATTGGTTAGCAAAGGTCTTTCTCTGTAACTTCTCTTATTACATCAAGCAAGACTGAGAACTTCCTTTTATAGATTATATGAATGTAGATGGTATAATAGGCCGTTTATAGGCTGTTTAAAGTCTTGATGCGTTTGACAAGAATTGTTATTTTTTAAATTTTATATAAACAAGTTAGGCTCAAGTTTATTAAACAAATTAGGCCGAGAAACTAATCTATTTATATACGTAATTAATTTTACCATCAATGTTTTTAACAGAAATCTTTTCATTTTATTATTATATATTATAAAATCTGTTTTGGTTGTTGGGATCCGAGGTTGGTCGTCTTTCCACTCCTCCACTCCTTCATGTCTCCAATTGTCACAAAGTTTCAAGAGGTTCTCAACCGGCTGATATGTTCCTTGTAAAAAATATTTCGATGTTCAAGTCAGATATACTTCTTAAGAGTATTGTATAATTATTCAAAAAGTGTGTTTACCTGGCCATTACTTTTGTTTTTATAGGTTTCATAACCATCAAACATATTAATCACCCATTAATACAATATATTTCTAGGCAATATAACATGTTAATTACTCATTAATATCATATATTCGCATTTGATATGACCATTAAATTTATTAATTAGCCATTAATACTTTCCTACTTATATGCTAAATTGTGTCACTTGATCAGTTGGCTGGTTGCATTGATCATTAGCCGGTCGGCCAGCCATACCAGTGGACCTTCCCTACACCGACCGATACATATTGTACAGTACGTAAGCCCCCCAAGCCCCAAGTAGTTAAGTATAGCTGCGAAAGGGATTTAATCATGCCGAACGAACTTAAATTGGCAGGAAAATGTGCTTAAAGAAAGCGGTTATTGGTAAGTTAACCGTTGATGATGAGTCACGTGGAAGCGTGGGATCTGTGACAGTTGAATTTGAAAGGTCGAGCCCCCCTGGCCATTCCATTCAACAACAATGAATGGTTAGCATTGTGGTTTGGGAACCGCTTTTTTAGGGTATAAATAGAGGATGGGTCCATCGCCATTATCACGCCTTCGTCTTTCGTCTTTCTTCCCCAAACCAGAAACCTCTTTTCAGTTAACCATGTCTTCTTCCACACATTCAATCGATGGAGCTGCCAGTGAAGGTTAGGGGTATGTTGATGGTGTTGTTGAGTCGTCTTCGTCAGTGGGATCTTCCATCTTGGTTTCCGCCGGTGAAGAAAAGGTACCAGAAATAGCTTCTGAGTAAGGAGAGGTGGAAATGGAAGTTAATGCTGCGAGGGAAGGGATTGACACCGCCCCTCCGCCTGCCGTCACTGGCTACGACTTGGCTCCCCATGAGGTAGGCTTGTACGCCCCCTACTTTGTTACGAGTGACTCATTAGAGTACTTGGTCAGTCGAGTTAGTATAGTGGCAAGTACAAAAGATGTCGATAGTATCAAATTTGTAGTCTGTAGAATGAACAAGCGGGTCTGTCACGGGCGAGAAGGCTACGACAACAACTTCTTGTTCCGCGATTTGGGCATTCGGGTTCCCTTTTCAGACTTTCAAATGGGCGTGCTTCGAGAAATGAATGTAGCCCCAACTCACCTTCACCCTAATGGGTGGGCTTATATGCAGACGTTCTCTATAGTTTGGACCGCTCTTGACTTGGCGCCTACACACGTCTCGTTCCTTTACTTTTTTCGTGCTTTGCCTCATTCAAATAAATCTTGGATGAATACTTGAAATTATCGACAGAATTTTACCGACGGATGAAAAAATGTAATTATCGACAGATCCTATCCTTCGATAATTATCGACAGATCCTATCCTTCGATAATTATCGACGGCCAAAATGCGTCGGTAAATCCTTCGGTAAGAGCACTTCTCACATTCTCTACAACCATTTTTTTCTCTCGTGCAACCATCTTCCCACACTGTCACCGCTGCTATTGGGGAGCGCCACCGCTACTATTGGAGAGCGCCACCGCTACCGTTGAAGAGTGCCACTGCTACCATTGAAGAACACCACCGTTGCCATTGGAGAACATCACCGTTTTCATGGGAGAACACCACTGCTGCCATGGGAGAACATCATCGCTGCCATGGGAGAACACCACCACTGCCATGGAAGAACTAATTGGGGATTTTTTTCCAATTTTAGGGTTTCTAAAACAATTGAAGAACCTAAGTTTAATCTTTCATTTTGGTTTTGGAATGAATTGGATTGTTGTTTTGATTTAGGAATGAAGAAAGTTTGATAAAAAAATTTAAAATCTGAGGAAAAAGAAGAAGGGGAAAGAGGAAGATGATGAACCAGATCGAGATATTTACCAACGGACTTACCGACGAATTTTTCCTTCAGTAATTACCGACGAACTTTTTCTTCGATAATTATCGACGGATTATTCCTTCGGTAATTACCGAAGGATGTTCGTGGCAATTACCGAAAGATTTTTCATTCGGTAATTACCGACGGACATAATAGTCCGTTGGTAAACATTACCGACAACGGATGTTTGTGCCATTATCAATAGATTTTGGACGTTTCCGATGGATTTCGGTCGTCGGTAATAACTGTTTTTTTTGTTGTTATCCTTGTAAAGGATAAACAATTGTTTACCTTATTCAACACCTCTTACAAAGATTTCAAAACCAATTTCTTCAAGATATAGCTATAAAGGATTCGGGTTGGTCCCGCTTTTACACGGAGGATGATCAGCCCAAGTTCCCTTTTTACTGGATCGAGCATCCAAAGAAGATCGTTTCATGGGCTAGGTCAACTATGACTCGCGATGCGCTAGAAGCCATCAGCCAGCTTAATCAGCTACCCCGAAGGACCTCCTCCCGCTGGCTCATCGTTCTCTTAGGTTCCAACGCTCTATGCAGTAGAGTGTTCAGTAAGATGTTTAAGCCTATTTGTATCGGGGTACCCTTTGTGACTTATCTAATTTTTTTTTTCTTAATCCAGATATTTTTGGCGAGATGGAAAAGAACAAAGTCTTCCTGCAGATGATGGCTCGACGAAAAGCGGAACTAAAGAAAGCTGGAGAAGGAACCTCTTCACCCCTTGCTCGGATTTCTGCAACGAAGGTCCCTCCATCCCGAACGGTGAATCCAGCCCTGAAGATTGCTTTAGAATCACAACCATTTACTACTGCCTCCCTTGTCACACCACTCACCGAGAGTGTTCCTCCCAAAGGCGGAGTGAAGAGGAAGTCTTCTTGTGAAAAGTTTGTTTCCTCAAGTAAAAGGGGGAGACAAAAAATCCTTGAAGGTCCTTTGCTTACCAGTCCTCTCGATCCAAAAGTGTGCGTCGCTGAACGTCTGCAATATAACCTTAATCCAGAGGACAAAATATCGTTCAAGGGGATGTCTACTGTTGAGGCTTTGGATATGGATTATGAGTTGAATGTTTGGGCCAACATATGCTTGACTTATGTTGCAGATTCTTCCCAGTCATTGATGGCCGAAGAGCTGAAGATTTTTCGAAAGGACTTGGAGGCGACCCAAAAAGAAAATGAGAATCTCTCCCTTTCTTTGGCAGAGGTTTTGAAGACTGTCGAAGACGATCGTGAAAAAGCCACCACTGCTTTGACTCAGGCGTGAAACCAAAACAACCAACTGAAGCGATCTAACAATGATCTAAAGCTAGATCCTCAAAAAGCAATCGCTCATAATAAAGGCTGGCTTAAGGAGAGGGACTCGATTACCGCAGATCAGGAGAAACTGGTTGCTGAAAACAAATACCTAGGTGAGGAAATCTGCAACGAGTGTCTTCATGGATTTGAGCAAGGGATCGCCCAATGCCATCATTTCTTCGAAACTCCTTTGGATCATCCCGGCTTTGATATTATGAAGATTGTGGTGGATGGGCAACTGGTAACCTTGACTCTCCCTGATGTTGCTGAAACCCCTATTTCTGCCGATCCTACCATAGATCCCCCAACAATGTTCCTGCTGATGATGAACCTCAAGCCAATGAAAAGGGTATTGAAGATGAAGAAATTGTTGAGGACATTGCGTGACTTGTTTAAAGATTAGACTGTTTGTTTTGCTTAGTTTTGACTAGTTTATCAATACTCCTCTTGACCCGGACGGGCATCCTTTGTACTCATCCTTCGTTTTGATTGATCAATAGTACTGCTTTTGTCTTACCTCTTGTAAAAATAGCTTAGATACTTATTGATAACTATCAGTTTTTGCACCTTTTTCTAGGCTTAGAAGTCTTTCTTAGTTTCTTTTAGTTCTTAATTGTTTAGAATTAGGCTTGTTTTAGGATTTTTCTATAAATTTGTAGTTTTATAAAATTTTAGTTAAAAATAGGTTTTTAGATGTATTTTGTATAGTTTTTAAATAATTAGAAAATTTATATTTTTTTTAGAAAATATTTCTGTAAAAAAATTCTTTTCTTTCAATTTTTTTTTTCTTTCTTTAATTTTGATTTTTTATTGTAGATTGGGCCTTGGTTGGACTGGCACTGTTACGACTGAAATTGGGGTGGCAGATTTGTTGCGCTGATGTTGCTGCTGAATTATAGGACTGCCATTGCACGGGTTGAAGTGGGCCGCTAGCATGGAATTAGGCCGAAAGCAAAACGCTGCAGTTGGGAAGCACTTGGGTTGCTGGGAAATGGCTGAAATAAGTGGGCCGCTGGGTGATTCTAATTTTGGCTGGTTAGATTGGGCAACAGAGAAACACTCCTCAGAGCTAGGGCATGTGCGAGAGAGAAGAGAACGTGAAAAAGGGGAAAGCTCCCAATGCTCAAGCTAATTACCCACGTGTGTCTTGCTGAAGAAGAAGCTCTAGACCGGCGCATGATCAGAAGAGTGAACCGGCGAATGATTGGAGGGCTGGAGTTGAAGGCGCAAGGAGAAGCGTTGGATCATGTTGAGCAAAGCATCGAAGGTTCTTGACCCATCTTCGTTTTCTCTTTTCTTTCCTTTTCATTTTTTTCTTTGTTTTTGAGCCCTATATAAAGGGCTTTTGTAAATAAAATGTACATACTCTTAAGACGGACCGAGACACTTTCAGACGCTACAATTCTCCATTCTGTAGATTAGGATTTTTCTGCTTTGTTAAAGTAGGGTTCTTAGCTACTGGATTTCACCTTGAAGCTCGCGGGAGTGACAGTCACGAGTGGTTTGGTGAGTTTGGTAGTATGTACATTTCTCGTTCATATTAATAAAGTTTAATTTCGTGTTTCAATTTCGTATCATTGTTTGCGTTTTGATTTTGTTCTTTGCTTTTGATTTCTTCAATTGTTTTGATTTTAAAACGAATTGGATTCTGTTTCTCTGCATCTTTGAGAATCCTTTTTAGAATTTAAATGACTCTGTATTGAGAATTCTCTATCGAGATGTCTTCTCGAGTCGGAGAAGAGTCCAATACATAAAGATTCATCAGATTCATTTTTCTCTTTATACTGTTTCCTAGTATGTGTGATTTTGTGTTGTTATTGAACCGTGTTTGAGAATTGTGAAGGAAAACATCCACAATATTACATCTATTTGGATGTAATAGGACCCTGGATTGGGCCTAGATTTTCAAGAGGTCTTCTTGAGAGATGTTAAGCTTCATAATTGTCAGATTATGTCCAATTTCAGTGTTGTGTTTTCAGTTCTTGTGAAACTGTGCATTGGTTGAGTAATTAGTGAGAATTTCCACTTAAAGTTCTGAAACATGAACTAAAAAGACCCTGTGATGGGCTTAACTTTCTCAGAATGTCTTTCTGAAGACGAATTGAGACTTTCATTCAATCTATTGCACATTTTTCTCTGTTCTTTGCTTGTGCCTATTATCTTTGGTTTGCTGCTTTATTTATAGTACATCTGTTGAATTGATGTTTGAATAGTCTTAGTTCTAATTTTTATTTTTATTTTACCTTCCATTTGGTTCTGTTCTGTGATGATCTAATCTTTGCATTTACATTTACATTTCTAGAATAGGCATACAATTAGGAAATTTAGTTGTTCATTGGTTTCATAGGTTGTATCTAGGTTTATTTTAGTTTCAGATTCATTAGTTTTAGATCATTTTAATTGCATAGGTTCTGTTGTTGTCGTAGGTACTTTAAAGTTCTAATTTTTTCTTTCATTTCAATTCAATTTCTTTCTTCTTTTAAACAGTTTATAGATTTTTTTTTATTTCTTTTCCCCACCTTGTCTGTTAGTTAGTAGTAATTAGAAAATAAAAGTAAGATTTAACTATACACTTTAGACTTAATCATAGTTGAGTCCTTGGATTGATTCTTGGTTATCCTGTACTACATTAGTGGGGAAACTGAGTTTGTTGGCTTTGATGCGATTAAAAGCGAGTCTAACACTTATGTTGGTTGACGAGTTCTTTTTCGAACTTCCTATGTTGAACGTAGGCGTCCGAAGTTCTTTTTTGAACTTCTCTTCGAGCGGCAAATGGTAGGAGTTCTTTTTTGAACTTCCTACGTTGAGCGGAGGCGACTCAAGTTCTTTTTTGATCTTCTCTCCGAGCGACGAATGGTAGGAGTTCTTTTGAGCTTCCTACGTTGAGCGGAGGCATCTGAAGTTCTTTTTTAACTTCTTTCTGAGCGGCGAATGGTATGAGTTCTTTTTTGATCTTCCTACGTTGAGCGGAGGCGTCTGAAATTTTTTTTTGAACTTCTCTCTGAGTAGCGAATGATATGAGTTCTTTTTTTAACTTCCTACGTTGAACGAAGGCGTCCGAAGTTCTTTTTTGAATTTCTCTCCGATCGGGGAATGGTAGGAGTTCTTTTTTGAACTTCCTACATTGAGCGGAGGCATCTGAAGTTCTTTTTTGAACTTCTCTCCGAGCGACGAATGGTAGGAGTTCTTTTTTGAACTTCCTACGTTGAACAGAGGTGTCTGAAGTTCTTTTTTGAAATTCTCTCCAAGCGGCGAATGGTAGAAGTTCTTTTTTGAACTTCGTACGTTGCGCGGAGGCGTCTGAAGTTATTTTTTGAACTTCTCTCTGAGCGACGAATGGTAGGAGTTCTTTTTTCGAACTTCTTACGTTGAGCAGAGGCATCTGAAGTTCTTATTTGAACTTTTCTCTGAGCGGAAAATGATATGGGTTCTTTTTGAACTTCCTATGTTGAATGCTTTGGAGTACATAAATAATAATGATTGGAACGCCTGATATTATTTATTAATTGAACATCGAAATACATTGAAGACTTAATTGAAATAAAACATTAAATGAGAAGCGTTCCAAGTGTTGGGTATGACTTTGCCAATTGGATGTTTTGAGCGATAGGCTCTGTTGTTGAGATTCTCGACGACTCTGAACGGTCCTTCCCAATTGATAGCAAGCTTTCCATGGGTTCGGTCTTTCCAGGCGTCCGCTGTTTTGCACCATACTAAATCGCCCTCTACGAACTATCTTGGTCGAACCTTTGTGTTGTACCTTCGAGCTACTAACCTTTTCTTGACCTTCGCCCGAATGACTGTTATTTCCCTCTTTCCTATAAAGTATCCAACTCCGTTCGTAATTGCTCCTCATTTTGCGCCATGTCTTCTAGCTTTCTTCTGATAGTCGACTCTCACTCATAATTTCTCTCTTTCACTTTCTCCATAAATCTTCTCACACTCATATTCTTCATACACACTCATTTCATTCACTTATACCTTTCTTATTGATCTAACTCATCTCTTTCATTCACACCAATCTTTTTCTATCCATCTCCTGTTAATGTTGCTTTTTAACTGTGCACTTTCCGCAAGACTCGGTGGAACGTGCTCTGCAAGTCTCGTGCTTCCATCAAATGCGGAAGATTTTTCTGAGGTTGAACCGCAAGCCTTTTGCCTCCAACGTTTACATTGAAGATATTATCCCTAAAGGCACGCTCCCAACATTTTAATTTATTAAAAAATATTATTTTTCTAAAAGATATCTTGGATTTTTGGATCATGGGCCTGATCCATGAACTCTATAAATAGAGCACTTCATTCACTCTAAATCATCAGTTCTCTCATTCTCTCTTCTCTTAGTTTCATTCTTTCTCTTTTCTTCTTCTCCTAAAAATATTCTGGGTTTATTTTATTCTCTCTTTAAGAGATCTTTGCTAGTTCTGAGATCCTCAAAAATTCTGAGAAGTTCCTGTTGTATCCTGGGGGGCTTGCGCAATACACCGCGGATAAGTCCTTAAGGACAATGACTTTTCACGCCTCAGGAAATTTTGTTTGTGACCCTGGCAGCTTTTTTACAACAATCTTAAGGACTTATGGCTGACAACAACAACTCAATCCCAGAGAATCAGAATATTGTTTCCAGAACTCAGACGGTCTTCGCCAAACCTTTCCCGGATGTATCAAAAATTGAAGTCTTCTCTGGTCAGAATTTTCGGCGCTGGCAAGAATGTGTGTCAACCTTGTTAGACATGTACGAAGTCGCCTTTGCTCTTTCATCTTCAAAACCAGACTCCAGTTTCCTTCCAAATTCAAAACAAGTTGAAGATTGGGTTCACGCAAATAAGGTATGTCGCCGTACTTTACATAGTGCACTTTAACAATTTGTTCGATGTGTACTGTTCTTATAAGGAAGCGAAAGACATTTGGGATTCGTTGATTCTCAAATACACTGCTGAAGATATAGTCAGACAAAGGTTCATTATTGGGAATTATTATCGTTGGGAAATGGTTGAAGACAAGGACATAAAGTCGAAAATCAATGAGTACCACAAGCTGCTCGAAGATATTAAAGCGGAGAATGTTCTTCTACCAAATGAATTTGTCTCACAGCTTCTGATGTCGCCTTCCTGGACTGATTACAAGCAACAACTGAAACATAGATACAAGCAAATGTCACTTTCAAAGCTGATCACTCACATAATCGTTGAAGATACCAACAGGAAAGAATGTGCTACTGCGAGGGCCAAAGCTTTGTCTGCAAAAGCAAAAGCAAACGTGATAGAAGACAAACCTGCTCCAAAAAGGTACGAACATAAACCTGATCACAATAGGAAAAATTATTTTCGAAAATCTCGTCCCAATGGATCTAACCCCACCTTTAAGAAGAAAGGAAATTGCTTCGTATGTGGGAAGCTAGGCCATCATGCACCGCAGTGCAGGCGCAAAGCAAGAAACAACAATCCTCCTAGGGCCAATATAGCCGAAGGAGGTGGTAGACTCTGGTGTCGTTTCTCAAGTAAATCTGATGACCAATGTGAGCAAGTAGGTGGTAGACTCTGGTGCTACAAGGCATATTTGTGCAAACAGAAGTGCCTTTACCTCTTACACTAGTGTAGGGGATGGAGAAGAACACTTCTACCTCGGTGATTCCAAGACCACTCCTGTTCTAGGGAAAAGGAAATTTCTTCTCAAACTCACATCTGGAAAGACTTTAGCCTTGAGTGATGTGCTACATGTGCCATCAATCAAAGTTAACTTAATCTATGTAGCACTACTGGGAAAAGTGGGGGTTAAAGTGTCATTCGAGTCGGACAAGATTGTAATGACAAAAAATAAAGTTTTGTGGGGAAGGGATATTGTGATCAAGGTCTCTTTGTACTTAACATTTCTGAAAATATTAATGAATCGTCTTCTTCTGCTTATATTGTTGACTCGTATGATATATGACATGCTAGATTAGGACATTTGGATACTTTCTATGTTATGAAATTACAACGACTAGGATTAATTAATATGCATGAAAAACAGAGTAGTAAATGTGATATATGTGTAGAATCTAAAATAACAAAGAAAACATGTTTTTCTGTAGAATGCCAAACTAAATTGTTAGGGCTAATTCACACTGATCTAGCTGATTTGAAACAAACCATGTCTAGAGGAGGTAAAAATTATTTTGTGACCTTCATAGATGATTATTCTAGATACACCAAAGTTTACTTAATCAAACATAAAGATGAAGCTTTTGATGTGTTTCTAACCTATAAAGTAGAAGTAGAAAATCAAATAAATAAGAAAATTAAGAGGATTAGATCAGATAGAGGTGGTGAGTATGTGTTGTTTAATGACTTTTGTCTTAAAGAAGGAATCGTCCATGAAGTAACCCCACAATATTTACCTGAGTCCAATGGAGTAGTTGAGAGAAAGAATAGAACACTTAAGGAGATGATGAATGTGATGCTTATTAGTTCTAGTGCACCTGATAACCTTTGGGAAGAAGCCTTTCTTACTGCGTGATTTTTACAAAATAGAATACCTCATAAAAAAACTAGTAAAACTCCTTATGAGCTGTGGAGAGGTTATCAACCTAACCTTAAATATCAAAGAGTGTGAGGATGCCTAGCTAAGGTAATGTTACCCGATCCTAAGAAAAGGAAAATAGGTTCTAAAACCTCTGATTGCATGTTCTTAGGCTATGCTGAACATAGTGCTGCTTATAGGTTTCTAGTTCTTAAAAGTGATATACTTGAAAGAAATTCTATAATGGAGACAAAAAATGCTGAGGTTTTTTAACATGTTTTTCCTTTAAAGGTTAGTGAGACATCTCAACCTGTAGATAATAATAATAGTGATGCCTTGTGTGAGGAATTAAGAAGAAGTAAAAGACAGAGGAAGGAAACTTCATTTGGTAATGATTTCTATACCTATCTAGTTGATAATGATCCAAGTAGCTTTGTAGAAGTAATTGGTGCTCCAGATGCAAAACAGTGGGATAAAGCCATTAAGACTGAAATTGAATCAATTCAGAAAAATAATACTTGGACCTTAGTAGATTTGCCTAAAGGAGTAAAACCCATTGGTTGTAAATGGATTTTTAAGAAAAAGTATCATCCTGATGGATCTATAGAGAAGTATAAGGCAAGATTAGTAGCAAAAGGTTTTACTCAAAAACGCAAGATAGATTACTTTGATACTTTTGCCCCTATGACTAGGATTTCCTCTATTCGAGTATTGTTAGCCTTAGCAGCAATCCATAAGCTAGTGATATACCAAATGAATGTTAAAACTGCCTTTTTGAATGGTGATTTAGAGGAGGAAATTTATATGATTCAACCTGAAGGGTGTGTTGTACTTGGTCAAGAGAATAAGGTATGTAAACTTTTAAAATCTTTGTATGGATTGAAACAAGCACCAAAATAGTGGCATGAAAAACTTGATAATGTATTGCTATGTGATGGTTTTTCACCAAATGATGTTGATAAATGTGTGTACTCTAAATTTGAAAATGGTGATTGTGTCATTATATGTTTGTATGTGGATGACATGCTAATCTTTGGTACATGCAATGAAATTGTCGCTAGAACTAAACTGTTTCTAGGATCAAATTTTGAAATGAAAGACATGGGTGAAGCCAATGTAATTTTAGGAATTAAAATCATAAGGAAGAGAGATAGTATATTACTATCCCAAGAACAATACATTGAGAAACTTCTTAAGAACTTTGGGTATTATGATTTCAAACCCGTGAGTACCCCTTATGATGCTAAGTCTAAATTAATGAAAAATAGAGGAGAATCGTTATCTCAGCCTCAGTATGCCTAGATAATTGGGGGCTTACTGCACTTGATGAGATTTTGTAGACCTGATATTGCTTATGCAGTAGGTAGACTGAGTAGGTACACTCAATGTCCAAATCAAGAACATTGGGATGCACTTTCCAAGCTTATGAGATACTTAAGAGGTTCAATGGATTATGCCATTGAATATAGTGGATTTTCCGCTGTATTAGAAGGGTACAATGATGCTAACTAAATCTCTTATTCAGATGAGACAAAATCCACTAATGGTTATGTATTCACACTTAAGGGTGGTGCGATTACATGGAGATCAGCCAGACAAACAATTATTGCAAGATCAACAATGGAATTTGAGTTTGTCGCTCTTGAGATGGTTGGTAGTGAGACTGAGTGGTTGAAAAACTTCTTAGCAAACATCCCACTAGGAATGAAACCAACCCCATCGGTGTCAATACACTGTGATTGCCAATCGGCAATAACTATAGCTAAAAAGAAGAATTACAATGGAAAGAATAGACATATCCAATTGAGACACAATTTGGTGAAGCAACTGCTAAAGAGTGGAACTATTTCGATTGACTATGTGAAGTCAGAACGGAATATAGCAGATCCTCTGAAAAAAACCTTGGGAAGAAATATGATTTTAGAAACATCGAGGGGAATGAGACTTAAGCCACTTGCAAACAAAAAAGTGATGGTAACCCAACCTTTATGATTGGAGATCCCATGAATAAGGTTCATATGGGTAAAAACAAGTCACTTGTTAGTTCTGATAACACTAATTTGATTTTAAATCAAATATGTCCATTCCTATGATGTGTGTGAAAGTGCTAGAGACTGCATTATTGTGAGGTTAAACTTTGTAATTAATCAAAATTTTTAATGATCTTCATATCCCTTATGGGTGGTGTATGATTTGCAGCATACACTTGATGAAATCACCTATATGAGTGTCAAGAGGGCCAGTTGCATTAGATCTTGGCATGATCCCTAGAGCACTCATGAATACCGGGCATGCGCATGACCTAGTAAGCGCATCACAGCGATAACAACAAGGATTGTGGGGGTGTACTGTGATTGATAAACCTCTAACACACTCAAGTGTCTTTGGTTCATATAACTTGTTATACCAAATACACTGTGTGTTAAGTTTCTTGATTTAGGACTGGGTCATATAGCTTGCTATACCAGCTCTGATGCATTATATCTTATAAAACCCAGAATAATTTCTTCTCTTTCGTTTCTATATATATTTTGCAATATGTGGGGGATTGTCATAAAAACTATGTCGTTACACTAATATTGCAAAATATTTAGTGTTGCTTTTTGACTATGCACTTTCCGCAAGACTCGGTGGAACGTGCTCTGCAAGTCTCGTGCTTCCATCAAATGCGAAAGATTTTGCTGAGCTTGGACCGCAAGCCTCTTGCCTCCAACGTTTACATTGAAGATATTATCCCTAAGGGCACGCTACCAACGTTTTAATTTATTAAAAAATATTATTTTTCTGAAAGATATCTTGGATTTTTGGATCATGGGTCTGATCCATGAACTATATAAATAGAGCACTCCATTCACTCCAAATCATCAGTTCTCTCATTCTCTCTTCTCTTAGTTTCATTCTTTCTCTTTTCTTCTTCTCCTAAAAATATTCTGGGTTTATTTTATTCTCTCTTTAAGAGATCCTTGCTAGTTTTGAGATCCTCAGAAATTCTAAGAAATTCCTGTTGTATCCTGAGGAGCTTGCACAATACACCACGAATAAGTCCTTAAGGACAGTGACTCTACATGCCTCAGGAAATTTTGTTTGTGACCCTGTCATCTTTTTTACAACATCTCCTTCATTCACACTCATCTTTTTCACTTATACTCATCTCCTTTATTCACGTGCATTTCCTTCGTCCACACTCATCTCTTTCACACTCACATTTTCATTCATCCACACATTTCAACTCATTCTTCTTTTTCTTTCATATTCATCTCCTCTCTCCATTTTAATTTCTTTCTATCTTTTTGTTTGTATTTTATTTTGTTAAAGATGAAGGCGTTGTACAATAAAACTTATTTTAAGTATTTTCATTAATGTAAACTAAACTAACACAAATTAAATTAATATTTAAAATAGATTTTATTAAATAGATTTTAAAAGAGAAAACCATTAATATCGACTTAGTGGTTTTCACTCTCATTCATGAAAACAAAGATACTTGATTTTCTAAATTTTGCAACCACTACCTAGATTGATTCTCAGATGACACAGTAGATTGTATTCAATCTTTAGTATTTTTTAGATACAAATAAAATTGGAAGTTTATGGATTAAAAGAAAAAAAAAAGGTAAATTGGAAAACGAATTTACATATCAAAATGGTAAAATTATAGAAAATGAAAACGGATCAACCCCAAGATTCAAGAACCAAAAGATCATCTTATCAATTCTCTAGAAGAATTTATCCAAAATTGAATATTAATTGATTCAAGTAATCAATTAAATCGGTTATACAAATTAAATTTCAATAATATGCAATTTAATTATTATTCAGCTATTAATCAAGATTCAATTAATTTCTAAATTGAATTTTAATGACAGAAATGCAAATCAATATAAACAAATTAAAATTAGAGAAAATAGAACAAATTTGGAGCAAAGAGCAATCGATGCAAAACTTAATTTGACTTGTTTGATTTTGATTTCTTGATTATCATATATTCAAAATAAGCTAAATTTTACGTAAATGTGGGCCTATGACCTTTAATCAAGTCCATAAGTTCAGTTACAAAAGTTTAAGATAATATATATAATAAGCTAATATGTTGGACTTCTTTACAAAATTTTAGTAAATTACCTCAACTTATACTATAAAAATAATTAATTTTAGGAGGGGTATTGAATATCTTTGTCTTTAATTTTTTATAGCAAAACTGTGCAGAGAACTCAAAATGGCATAACATTGAATTTTGTTTGGAGTGTGCCACTTTATAAAAACAAACTTGATCTAGAGGCTACTGAACGAACTGTTGAATTCATGTTCGGATGGTAAAGTACTTCTCTCTATATCCTTATCCTCAAAATTAGAGCTGTCAAAATGGGTCACAACCCGTGGATCAATCTGGCCCGTCACAGATTCGGGTCGGATTGGATTTGAAAAAATTGTATCTTTTTTATGCGGGTCAGATTTCAACCTGACTCATTTAAACTCGGCTTATGCGTGTTGAACCTATGGTGAGCCGGGTTGGCCCACCAACCCACCTACCTAATTTTATTTTAATTTTATAAAAAGATATTTATTATTATTTTTTTGCTTGAAAAAATTATTTAAGTTTTTTATTTTCAAAATTAATTAAACACCCATGTTAGGAGTGAAATTTGTTTAAATTTGAATTATAGAAAGTTTGTAATTATTTTTTATTTTAAAAAAATTGTAATTAAGTGAGCCAGTGAGTCAACCCGTTTACCCACCAACCTGTGGTGGGTCGGGCCGGGTTCAAATTTTTCTGGCTCGCTAGTAAATGAGCCGAGTTGAGTTGACTCACTAAGTGACCAAACCATGGTGGGTCGGGCCGGGCCGGGTTACCCGTTTTAATAGCTCTACTCAAAATTGATATTATACAGTTAAAATGGTGTGCTATAAAGTTCTTACTTTCATTCTAGTGTGTGGGAACTAAGGTGCATGGAAAATCTATGTTGAAAAGAAAAAAAAAGGTAAAAGTCATTGTAAGCAGAAGGATAATGCATCCTGATATCTTTAGGTGTTTCCTTCAATAAAGATAATGCTATATATAGTTCGTAATAAAGATTTGTTTTGTCTTTGATTATTATACCTCTTAATTAATGCTGATAATAATAAATGGATGGAAAGCAGTGTAATAATGAATAGCTGAGTTATTATCCAAAGTATGTAATATTATATCAGATAATTTATTTGTTCTATTAAAGGTTTATGGATCCATTAACAAAAGGAGATTATCCAAAATTTACAAAGAAGCATTCCAGATTGCATATTAATTAATTTCATTTTATTGGCATAAACTACTACATTGCTAGATAGGTCTCTGATACATCAGAATTAATAAATTCTCCAATTTCAACCCAATAAAAAAATGTATGCATTTTCGGCCATTTTGGATAAAATCTCTGAAAATCTTTCGAACCTAGCTACTTCTGGTGGTTTTGTAGAACCCAGTTAGTTCTAACAGTTCTCTAGAAACCCCTGAAAAAGGCACAGTTCCGCAGAACCCAGTTAGTACCGGCAGTTTTCCAGAAATCCCTGATAATATGGACAGTTTCATAGTAACTCATGGTAATAGAGGCGGTTTCATAGAACCCCGGTTAGTTCCAGAAGTTCCAAAATCCCTGTAAATATGACAAAAATCGCCGGTAACTTTGTGGCATTAGTTTTCCAGTGGTTCTTGTAATCGTGGAAAACAAATTTTCCGAAAGTTAAAACCTTTAGTAATGTCAAAATAACTCCTACTAAAATTGCATATTTTTGTAGTATTATGAATATCATAAAAAAAAATAGCAAAGTACTCCAAATCCAAGAAATCATATCTACATTTTGAATCCTTGTAAATGTAGAATCCAGGGAAACTAGAATCGGTAAAAGATAATATCTACAAAAATAAGTTATGGATAAAACAATGAGAAAAAGTTAGATGGGCTGAAAATACAAAACTAAACAAATATGTATAGTAAACCCAATTTATTACAATTGAAAAAAAATGATGTAAAATATGAAAATAAGGTATATTATCAAAAGTGCAATCACTGTATAAAATATGTGTACCAAACGTGTCATCACTTTATTAATGCTAAACTGCTTTAATTAAAATCAATTTAAAGATTATTGATGAATTAGTCGATGTTATTTAGAGTCGGTCTTCAAAGTTCAATGCTAGTTAATTAGCGTCTATGATTTTTGTGCCTGTTACATGTGCCTAGTTAATTAATGTTGTTGCTCTTTACTTGTTAACATAAATTTTTTGCCTCTACTTTCTTGTAGTGTTTAGAGTTAGTCTTAAATTGATCAAAGTATACAATTAATTGCATGGTTTAAAGTTGAGGAGTTGTGTCTATTCATAATTTATGTGATTGTTGCAATACCAATCTATTAAGGTTCGACCATTGTGTGATCACATATATTCTTGAGGGGATTTCAATCTATGAATTAGAAATAGACCATTCTTTTGTAAATTAGTTTTCAGGTTATCACCGATGATGACTTAAGGCAACACTGGGAGGAGACAAAAATAAATTAAAGGAATAAGAGGTGCTACATAAAGAAATTGAAGAATCTCACTAACAAAGTAGAAGAAGGCATGAAACCTTAGGAGTCTTAAGATTTAAATGTCTAACCAACAAAGAATAGACACTTGCCATGTAATGAAATTACATAATTTTAAACCACTTCTGATAGAGGTCATGGATGAACCACTATCCTCACATATTTCTAAAAGATTTAACGTAATAGATTCTTAAGATCTCTATTATGTTACAAGCCCTTATGTTGGTGTTAGGTGGATGAGACATTCAACATGAATATTTGTTGGAACTTTCATCCAATGGTTTAACAATGTAAGCAAGAAAAAAGGTGTTTTGATGATGATAAAAACAAGATGATGATGAAAACAAGTTCAAAGACATCAACATGAAAAAGATTGTGAAAGATTTGTAGTTTTGTATGTAAAGCTTTTGAAGTATAGATTTAATGAATACGAGTGTCTTCTAATACCTTGTATAAATAAGTCAAGAAAAACTCAAAGGTTTCAAAAACTCTCAGAAATAATCGATTAGCAACTGAGGCAATCGATTATTACAAAGAAGAAAATATTTTAAAAATCATTGTAGCAAAATACTTTTTATAATCGATTATCACTATTCATAATTGATTATCAATAATCAATTACCAGATGTTGATAATCGATTATCACTAGTCGTTACTAGCTATTTTGAGTCGTTATTCGTTATGCTTGTTTTTAGTGGATAATCGATTAGCACTATAGATAATCGATTATTCTAGTAAGATTTGGCTAAAAATGAATTTTTGGAGTTATTCATGGAAGGAGCCCATAAATAGAGTGTTGGGCTCTCATTTGCACATATAGAAGTTACAAAGGAGTTAGAGAAGTCTACGTAACTTGAGAACTCACTATAGTGTGGCAGCTTTGGAATTCAGTAAGCAGAAGCGAGAACTTTAAAAATGGTTGTGTTTGAGTGCTATTGCAGTTGCTGATTGAAGTTGTGTTCATGCTTTGTGAATATTCAAAGGAAGTGTGTTGAGATTGTTGATAAGGGAAACACTGGTTTAGCTAACCTTATTCTCACAGTGCTTTAATCACTCAAGTTTTTTATGATGACAACACATTATTAATAACACATGTTTTGTTATGTGTTACATGTTCTGTTCCTTATTGGTTGATATCTTATTGAACATGTTTTTGTGTTGATCTTAATATATGAATGCACACTCACTGAACTTATTTCTGATATATCATCTGTGATTGCATTACATATGTTTTTGATGAGAAAACCACATGCACTTGTATGAACTTATATGTGTAGCATAACTGCAAGTTTTAAGTCGACTTCATCATGAAGTAAGTCGATTAAAACTCGGGACAATGTATAGACTTTCAAAAGCAGTTCTGTGAGTGATTTTGCATTGAAAAGTTTTCCAAACTATGTTGATGTGCCTAAGTTGACTATATGCGCAGTGGATCCGACTTAGCTAGTTGTTTTGTTTGAAATTCTGTTATGTTGTGAACAGTAACGACTATATTTCAAAAGTTAGTTATTGCATTGATGTTAGTCAATTGTATTAATTGCAAAATCAATTTATTAGGTGTTGGCTGCTACTGATTGACTTAACTGTTATAACTGTTTAAGGACAGTCGACTCTATTAGTAGCTTAGTCGACTACAGGAGCGTCTGATTTATAGAAAACTATAAATAGACGTGCCTTAGTTGATCACAGAGACTTTGGATGATCTAACACTTTCATTTGTGATTTACAGATTGCGATCTCTGAGAATTTGCTCCAAGAACTCCTTAAGAAGACCGTGGTGATCTATCTTTGAAGAGGTTCTTTGAAGGAGAAAGATTTGTGTGCTTACTGGCTGATCATACCCTGCACATTGTGGTGCTCATCTGCTGTTGAAGATTTCTATCAATCTTTGTAAAGATTGTTGCTTTTTTTCCTGTTGTGATTACAGGGGGTTGACTCGTGGAGTCTGGACACCTTGAGGATTGTTCAAAGTGGGTTGAAGATTACAGAAGTGGGGATATCTTGTTGTAGATCTTTGTTGTGTATATTGCCTATATTTTGGTTAGAGAGGGTTAGAGAGGTGTTTTATATTTTTGACGTGGAGGTCTCTATAAAAGCCTTGTTGTAAAAACCTTGACCATTATAGTGCATTTGCTTCCAGATTGTGGAAGGACATTGGATGTAGGCATTGAGGCCGAACCAATATAAAAACTTGCGTTTGAATCTTTTATCCTTACTCTTTTACATCAGTCGACTTTATTGGTTTTGTAGTCAACTTAATATTTTCCGCTGCACTTGAAATTTTCATTCCTTGTGATTCAAGAAACTTTGTAAAAGTTTAGAGTTTGCGAAAAAGATTTTGAAAAGACTCTGATTTTAAAACCTCACCAATTAACCCCCTTCTTGGTGTTGAAACGAAGCCTACCTGTTTTCCAACAATTGGTATCAGAACTGGTTTTCATAAAATATTTGAAAAACTAGTCGACTTCGTTTTTCTTTGAATCAACTATTACCTGGGATGGCTTATAGTTTTTAAAATTTTGGTGAAGGTGCATCTACAAACAGACCAGCTCTGTTTGTTGGTGAAAATTATCCTTTTTGGAAAATTAGAATGCAAATTTTTCTTGAATCCGTGGATAGAGGAATTTGGGATGCAACTATGAATGGTCCTTTTGAACCTACTCATACTATTGATTGAAAAACTGTTTTAAAAACTTTTTCTGAATGGTCTCCAGAAGAGAATAGGAAAACATAGTATGATGTTAAAGCCAGAAATATCATTACCTCTACACTAACTGTTGATGAATTTTTCAGGATATCTCAATGCAAATCTACCAAGGAAATGTGGGATTTCTTGGAAGTCACACATGAGGGCACTGATGAAGTCAAGAGAGCAAGGAAGAATTCTTTGATTCAAGAGTATGAAATTTTCAGGATGAATGTTTGTGAAACAATCTATGAAGTCCAGAAAAGATTCACTCACATTATAAATCACCTTATGGCTCTTGGCAAAGTGTTTGACAAGGAAGAGATCAACATTAAGATTTTGAAAAGCTTGAACAGAAACTAGCAACCCAAAGTCACTGCAATCTTTAAGTCCAAAGATCTTACAAGCATGAATATGGCTACCTTGTTCGGCAAGTTAAGAGAACATGAGTTAGAACTAGGAAGGTTGAAGGTTGAAGGTTGAAGAAGAGATTGAAGAAAAGAAGTCCATTGCTCTGAAAGCAACAAGCAAGAAAACCTCAAAGTCAGAGGATGATTCAGATGTTGAGATGGACAACGATGAAATGATGACTATGATGGTAAGAAAGTTTAGTCGACTTATGAAAAATAACAGTCAACTTACTAACCATGCAGGTCACAAAAAAGCTAAGAAAGGCTTTAGATCAAATATTATCCAATGCTATGAATGGGGAAAGAAGGACATATCAAACCATATTGTCCAGAATTAAAGCCGAAGCAGAAAGAAAATAGAAGATTTCCACAGGACAAAAATAGAAAGCAAAAAGAGCTTATATTGCCTAGAAAAATAGTGACTCTGAAACATCAGGTGATGAAGATGCTGATCACGAAGAGGAATCAAACATGTGTTACATGGCTGGAATATCAGTGGCTGATGAAGATAATGACTTAGATTTTGAGAATGAGCGAATAGAAGTGAAGTATTATTTACTACTGGATGCATTCAAGGAAATTCATGCTGAAGCTATGCGACTCCAATACAAGGTTAATCGACTTAACTCTGAGAGAAGTGATTATGAGCATAGAATTAATAACCTTGTCATTGATAATGAGAAAATGCAAAAAGAATTAGATGAAGCTTTACTATCTATGAAAAAGGTTAAAATTGAGACTGTTACAATAGAAAAAGAATGTGAAAAATGTCCTCTGCTCATATGGAACAAATAGATTACTTTACTAGCACGGTAGCCAAATTTACTCAGGGTAGAGACAATTTAAATGTTGTATTAAAGTCTTCTGGTAGAGCTATTTACAGACAAGGAATAAGCTATAAAGCTCAGTCTAACAGAACCAATGCCAAGAAAATTATTGATTTAAGCAAGCCTGTTAAGCATGCATGTTTTTTCTGCAATAGTATTGGTTATACTGTTAGAAAGTGTTACTATAGAAGAATTGGAGTTCCTAAAGGTTTATATGTGTGGATACCAAAGGAACATCTGACCTCAATTAAGAATCAAGGACCCAAGTTCAAATGGGTACATGCAACAAAAAATTAAGCTGTTTTGCAGGATTACAAACAGGTGCAGTGAGGACTCAAGGATGAACTACATTGGCTATTACAAACATCTTGAGTAACTACAACTGGTAACATGTATTCATCTTACTGCATTTTGTATGAATGGATTGATTAAGTGAAAATTGATTGTTTGTTGATTGTATGATTGATTGTCTGAATGATTTCTTTGAAAGATGTTTTTCACGACTTTTAGTCGATTGAATTATGAGTGTAGTCGACTGTGTGTCTCTGTATGTCTGTAAACTGTTTTGAATCTTATATATCATATTGTAGTCAATTTTGTTCTTTACTAAATCGACTAGATGTCTTTGTTTTGGGCCTTAAAATTTGAAAATTTAAAAATCGGTCATTTTTGAGTCTTTGTCCTTCGCGCTCTTTTTGTGCTTCTCTACATATGTTATAAGTAGTGTTCTGGATTTCCTGTCCTGTCAATTTCCTCTGTTAACCCTTGAACTGAAGAAGAGGTTTTCCAAGTGTTCCTTCTAAATGACATCTTCTAGCAGAAATCTTGATGGAAACAAAGGAAAACAAGTTGTTGTAGCAAGGAATTTTGTTCCCTCTGGTTGGATCAGTGATGAGGAAACAAGAAACAGGTTTCTAATGAACCCTGCCAAGGCCATGGCTCATCCTAATCATCTTAGTCTTAGAAAGTTCAAAAGAGAAGGGTTTGACTTCCCTAACTTGCTGGAAGTACAAGGGTTGACAAGTCTCGTCCAAATGAAGGGTGACTGGTATCCAGACTTAGTAGACGTCTTTTGTCATAATCTACAATTTATGGATGGTGGCATGAAATCCAGAGTAAAAGGTGTAGATGTTTTCATCGATGAATTTACTTGGACTTTATTCACTAGACTTGAAGAAAAAGGGGTGAATTCACATTCATCCAACTCTGAATTCAATATTAATTTGAAGAAAAGTGATCTTTATTCAAGCTGAATGAGATTCCCCGAAGATCAAGCCATAAAGAGACAACATGGACATGAAGGTCTGAAGAAAGAAGAGAGGATAATTGCTTACATCCTATAATGGATTATATTAGCTGGAAGGTTTGCTCATAACAAAATGACCACAGAAGATGTGTACCTAATGCATGCTATCTTAAATAAAATTCCTACCAACTGGATAGAAGTTATCAAGAATCATATGAAGTTAGCTGCATTAAAAAATTCTTACTTCCTACCATATGTTATCCTTATAAGTAGAATTCTTGTGATACAAGGAGTAAGGGTCAATGAAGAGGAAAAGCATTCCAGCAACAATGCAATATTGTTTAATCAAGATACGTTGGTAAACCTTGGCATGAAGAAGACAATAAGTGGATGGTACTTTAAATACGAAGGCAAAACCATGTTTGCTCCCAAAACAAAATTTGGAAAATTTGCTACTGATCAGTTCAGAACCCTGAAGGACAAACTTGACAAATTTGGAGTATTTTCACAAAAAGAAGAAAGTAGCTCCTCAGAAGAATACACTATAGAAACCTCGGAATCAGAATAAGGGTTATCAAAAGAAACTGTGTGTGTTGGCCATGTTCTTTGTCTTTTGGAAAATCTTGCATCTTTTAAGTCTTGTCTTTAATTTCTTTTGATGATGGCTTAGAATTGTCATTCTATTCTGTTCTTGTTCTGATCATCAATTGTAATACCCTTTTGAACAAGTAATGAAATTAGTGTTTTGATTAAATATCATTTTCTTCAAATTGATTGATTGAATCTGTTCTGATTGAATGATTAATCGATTGTGTAATGATTGGAGTTGACTATGCATGTTTTCACTGTTACATCAAATTGTTTTGCATATTCACTTCTTATATGATTATTTTTCTTGCATAACTAAATTGCTTGATCTTCAAAAGACTTTGAAAGGTTTTGCTGGAAACATTGCTTGGAAATAAATAATGGAATCTTATATGTCTTAGAAGCAATGAAATCAACTTGGTTATTGGATCAATCGACTTATCACATACAAGGGGGTTATAAATTCCATTAATTGGAGTTTGGTTATCAAGTTGTTTGATCACTTTTTTATATATCAGTTTTCTTCAATATATCTCTGTTTAAGATTGTTTTACAATGAGATTATAATTTGAGATTGTTGATAGTTGTATCTTTGCTTGATTGAATTGTGCAATCATAACACTGATACAATCTTGGTACGAACTGATTGCATGCTCTTATATCTGTGTGACTGCATTGTGTATCTAAATCTGATTTTGTTGTATGCATAATGACAGGGGGAGCATTATTTGTTTGCATAGATTATTCACATGCCTACATTCTAGGGGGAGTTTATCTATCTCATGTGAATATCTGTGATAGGGGGAGCATCACTGCATGCTTTTAGTCCTTATACTATCAAGCGGTTTTGGTTTTAGTCCCCATTTCAAAGTAAGGTACATTTTAGTCCTCCTCGTTAAGGAAACTTTGATTTTAGTCCTCAAAAACTAACACCATTAAAAAAAAGTTGATGTGGCTAACGGTGGTATGCCATGTATTTTTTTTACGCTAAGTCAGTGTTTCTTACATTTTCTCCCTCTCTCTCACCTGCAGCGCACCGTTCTTATGGCTGGATTTCCACCACTGCCATCGCCGTCGAGGATTTCCATTAGCGTCGTTGCTCACAACCGAATTCGCCACAATGCAACCGCTCCCCCTCCGTATCGTCGTCGGGATTGTCCTCCATTGTCATCGCACAACGTGCAATGAGGAAACAACGAACCCCATGGCAGCCATTGATATCGTCGAAGCATCTCTGCAAAATCGCATCTCTTGCGGTTCAGATCCAGCACACCTTCGAAGTAGAGAGAACCCCCAAATCAGGTTCGTCCATCAACCTTCGTCGCGTCACCAGGTGTCGCTGTCATTGGAGCAGCTTGAGTTTGTCTCCTTCGCCTCTATCCTCGCGTCTCAAACCCTACGAATTAAAAACCAGAATAGTGACCCTGACACCAGGTGAAACTAGTTCACGACGCCGTCAATCTGCTCCCATAAGCAAACCAGAATTGCGAATTCGAATTGTGAAGCAATCTACTAGGAAGCCCACCATCATCGTTAAAGTCGAGGGCTAATGAAACACCCCCTCCGTGGTCGCTTTCTCTGGCACCCACTTCTTCAACCACCCCTTCTTTCTCTCTCTCGACCAACTTCACCTTCTTCGTCACCAACACCACCACCTCCGCCACCCCCTCCTCCATTTTCTCCTTCTTCCTCAACTCCTATTTCTTCTAATTCCACTTAGGGTAGTAAGAATCGTGGTAAGAGATTTTTGTTCAGTCTTTGTGTTGCCAGTTGGTCCTGCTTTTTTTGCCTGGTGCTTGTGGTTTTCGGGTATGTTTCTTTTCTGAAGTGGCATGGTTTGAGGAAGAAGAAAGGTTTTTGCCACTAAGGGGTTTCATGCCTCAAGGGTAATTGGGAATGGGTCTTTTAGGATAGTGTACAAGGCTTTGTTTTAGTCTTTTGGGACAATAGCTGCAATAAAACATTGCCGGCATAGCAGTATTATTTCGGGTGAGAGAAGGAGAGTTGAGGTTTGGTGGTAGAGGGACGAAGATGTAAGGAACGAGTCAGAGGTAGAGGGAGGGAAAAAAGTTGGGAAAAATGTCAAAGTTTTGGAGGACTAAAATCAAAGTTTCCTTAAGGAGGAGGACTAAAATGTACCTTACTTTGAAAGAGGGACTAAAACCAAAACTGCTTGATAGTATAGGGACTAAAAGCATATTTAACCCTTTTTTTTACTGATGCATCTCTACTTGTTATTGATATCAGCATATCCATATCTCAAAGCAAACCGTTTTTACTAATGCACAAAGGGGAGAAAAATGTGAAATAAATATGTGATTGATGATTTTGCTTATATTGCTTGATATGTGATTGTTGATTACTGTTTTCATTCAGAGTATTTGAGCTGAAATATGTTGAAATGTCTTCTGTTTACTCTGACATGTATTGGTTTATGTACAAACATGGTTGTTTATTAATCCTGGTTGTGCATCATTAAAAAAGGGGGAGATTATTGAGATTGTCGATAATGGAAGCATTGGTTTAGCTAGCCTTAATCTCACAGTTCTTTAATCACTCTCGTTTTTTATGATGACATTATTGATAACACATGTTTTGTTATGTGTTACATGTTCTATTCCTTATTGGTTGATATCTTATTGAACATGTTTTTGTGTTGATCTTGATATATGAATCCACACTCACTGAACTTATTTCTGATATATCATTTGTGATTGCATTACATATGTTTTTTATGAGAAAACCACATGCACTTGTATGAACTTATATGTGTAGCATAACTGCAAGTTTTAAGTCGACTTCATTATGAAGTAAGTCAATTAAAACTCGTGACTATGCATAGACTTTCAAAATCAGTTCTGTGAGTGATTTTGCATTGAAAGGTTTTTCAAACTATGTTGATGTGCCTAAGTCGACTACATGCGCAGTGGATCCGACTTAGCTAGTTGTTTTGTTTGAAATTTTGTTATGTTGTGAACAGTAACTGCTATATTTCAAAAGTTAGTTATTGCATTGATGTTAGTCAACTGTATTAATTGCAAAATCAATTTGTTAGGTGTTGACTACTACTGATTAACTTAACTGTTATAACTGTCTAAGGACAGTCGACTCTATTAGTAGCTTAGTCGACTATAGGAGCGTCTGATTTATAGAAAACTATAAATAGACGTGCCTTAGTTGATCACAGAGACTTTGGATGATCTAACATTTTCATTTGTAATTTACAGATTGTGATCTCTGAGAATATGCTCTAAGAACTCCTTAAGAAGACCATGGTGATCTATCTTTGAAGAGGTTCTTTGAAGGAGAAAGATTTGTGTGCTTATTGGCTGATCATACCCTACACATTGTGGTGCACATCTACTGATCAAGATTTCTATCAATCTTTGTAAAGATTGTTGCTTTTGTTCCTATTGTGATTACAGGGGGTTGACTCGTGGAGTCTGGACACTTTGAGGATTGTTTAAAGTGGGTTGAAGATTACAGAAGAGGGGATATCTTGCTGCAGATCTTTGTTGTGTGTATTGCCTATATTTTGGTTAGAGAGTTAGAGAAGTGTTTTATATTTTTGACGTGGAGGTCTCTATAAAAGCCTTGTTGTAAAAACCTTGACCATTATAGTGCATTTGCTTCCGGATTGTGGAAGGAAACTGGATGTAGGCATTGAGGCCAAACCAGTATAAAAACATGTGTTTGAATCTTCTATCCATACTCTTTTACATTCAGTCAACTTTACTGGTTTTGTAGTCAACTTAATATTTTCCGCTGCACTTGAAATTTTCATTCCTTGTGATTCAAGAAACATTGTAAAAGTTTAGACTTTGCGAAAAAGTTTTTGAAAAGGCTCTGATTTTAATACCTCACCAATTCAACCCCACTCTTGGTGTTCAAACGAAGCCTATCTGTTTTTCAACAAAGTGTTCATCCCTTGGGGTATTCAGAGGAAGTGAGTTTTATCTCTTGTGGCTTCAAGAGAGGTGTAACCCTTGATGAGTTTTATAGGATTTTTGTTTGTAAAAGTGCTTAGGAAATGTAGGAAATTTTAAGAGTAACTCATGAAGGCTCAAATGAAGTTAAGTGTGCTAGAAAGATCTCTTTAGTCAAAGAATATAAGATGTTCTAAATGAAACACTAGGAAACAATCTACAATGTGCAGAATGTTTTACACACATCGCAACCATCTATCCAGTTTAGGAAAGAATTTTTATATGGAAGAGTTAAATATTAAAATTCTAAAATCTTTGAATAGGACATGACATCCAAAAGTCATGACCACCACAGAGTCACAAAATCTTGCAACCATGTCTATGGCGACTCTGTTAGGTAAATTAAGAGAGCATGAGCTTGAACTTGAAAGGTTGAAAGAAGAAGAGGATCAAGGAATAAAAAGAAATATTTCTTTTAAGTCCGAAGTAGAAAAGAGAAAAAGCAAAGTAGAAATGAAGACTCAAAAGAAGAAGAAAACTTGAGTCTTATAATAAAAAAGCTCAACAAGTTCATGAAATCCAAAGGAAATGAAAGATTCAAATATAAAGAGGGAAAATCATGGATCTTCGACAAACTATAAATGTTAATATCCCCTTTTTTTATGATAATCAACAATATGATTTAAATATTTTTTGTTATGCCCTGCAAGTATACAACTTAAACAGAAAAGAAGCATAAGACGGACTATGAAAAAATAATGCAAATTTGAAATTTTACAAATTTGAAATTTGAAACTTTAAACTTTTTCTTCACCTTTTTCATCATAATAAAAAAAATGTTCATTTGGTTATCTCCCCCAAGTGAGTTAACTTAAACAACATTTAAACTACCCCTAAATGAGATACCTCAAGGAAGACAAAAAGATAAATAGTTAATCAAAGATATTTACCTTTGACAATCCATACATTAAATCCAAAAGATTCTTCTTTAATTTTGAAATAATTTACAAAATAGAAAAATAATATTTTGGTCCCAAAAATACTTATTTGGGTCAAAATATTTTATAATTTCCATTAGGAAAATCAAAATGTTTTATTCTATATTTATTAGAAGTATATCCCTTTTGCATACAATAAAAAAATGTTACACAATTTTTATTCCTAGAATAATACTTATCGTTTTCTATCCATATTGTAGCAATTGGAACCGCGACGAGCAACAGACCGTTTTAAAAAAATAATAAAATTTTGAAAATTAGAGTTTGAAGTTACCATCATAGTTTATTTTCTAAAACTACGGAAAACCCATCAAATGATAAGGCATGGTCTACAAATCAAGATTTTGAGTCCAGGAGTCGGTTACACGTAGAGAAATAGGAAAGGTATTAACACCCTACGATGTTTGTCCAAGGACAGTATCTTTAATTAAATGTATAAAGTTGATGTGGTTTTCAAGATGTCATTTCTTTCCAAAAATAACAATGTAAGACAACTCTAAAAAACACAAATATTTTTTAATTTTTAGGAAGTCCAACAAGGATTAACCTTGTTCATATGTATTCTCATGTGAGAAATTATGGGTACGTAGTTCTTTTAAAAATCTCCATTGAAAATGATTTTGAAAAAAATGATTTGGATTATAGGGAAGTGGACCCGACAAGGATTGACCTTCCTCATACATATCTCCACTTATGATGGAAAATCAGGATCACGTAGTTATGGTTGAACTCTTCATTTAAAAATGTTCATATTTTTAGTTTTTTAGAATTTTATGATTTTTTTTGTAGTGTCATGACATAAACAATGAGTTAAACACAAAACAAGTGAAGGATAAAAATAGTTTTGTGATTTTTTAAGACTTTTTGTATTTTCATAGTTTTGACATGATGCATATGATTAAGAAAAAAAATGGTAAAAACAATCATATATATGGAACAACGGAGAAAAGCTGGCGGACATCGTAGCAATCGATGGAGAGGGAGTTCCATTCAACCAGATTTTCCGCTGAATTCACGAATGCCGCCATGCCATCGTAGTCGAACAACATAGCGTGACTGATAAAAAAATAGAGCAAAGTAAAAATTGATCTAAATATGTTATATCAACATCACAGTAACACATTCAGATAAAGAACAGCAGAAACAAAAATATGAAAGAATAATGTGCAGTAAAGTGCGTACCTCCAGCCATTGCAATTTTGTAATCCCAACAGGGATAACTTTGTTTTCTAAACCTTAACTCACTCAAACTCGATGGTGTTTTTTCTAAATAGAGGAGTAGGCTTAGTGATCAAAACTGAGAGTAACTCATTCCCTATATATAGAGTCTAGCCATCATAGATTCAAAAATAATGGGTTGGGCTTTACCTTTAAACAATATAATAACTGCTTCATAACCTCTATGCAGTTAAAAGGGATAAAAATATTGGCTTAATGGACCACTTTATGTTCCTTAAAAATAGAAACTCAAAATGCTATAATATTTATTCTATAATTAAAATAAATGCTAACATTCTCCCACTTGGTCCATTATCCAATTATTAACCACAATAAGTGACAGAATATATACGAGTCATGGCGATAGGTCCTCTGATAGTGAGTGTTATCTTTCATGTACCACAATATATATTTCTCTCAACATTAGCTCTCAACTTAATGCATAAACCATATGTTTATGGTAGATCAAACTTAATGCATAAACCATATGTTTATGCTAGAAATAGAGTCCACAACTCTAAGCCCAGAAATAAACTCTTCAACCACACACCATGCAAGGTAGCCTCAAAACAAGAAACGAACTCAGCTTCCATAGTAGAAGTAGCAGTTAAAGTCTGCTTGGCACTTCTCCAAGATACATCTTCATCAGCTAACATAAAGATATAACCAGATGTTCATTTTCGTGAATCAACGCAACCAGCAAAATCTGAATCGGAGTAGCCAATCACTTCCAAACATTCAGTTCGTCTATATATATAAGCATGTAATCTTTTGTCCCTTGAAGATATCTCATTACCTTCTTTACAGCTTTCTAGTGGTCAACACCTAGATTACTCTGATATCTTCCCAAAACTCCAACAACATATGCAATGTCAGGTCTAGTGCAAACCTGTGCATACATAAGGCTTCCAATAGCTGAAGCATATGGAATATTCTTCATGTGTTCCCGCTCAAAATCATTTTTCGGACATTGGTTCAAATTGAGTTTATCACCCTTCACGATGGGAGCTACATTTGGTGAACAATTCTTCATGTTAAATGTCTCTAAAACTTTGTTGATATAGGTCTCTTGAGACAAACCCAAAATGCCTTGACATCTTTCCCTTTGGATCTTAATGCCCATGACATAAGATGCCTCTACCATATCCTTCATGTCAAAGTTCTTTGAGAGAAATTGTTTCACTTCATATAGCAAACCCTTGTCGTTGGTTGCAAGCAAAATATCATCCACGTATAATAAAAGGAAACAAATCTTACTCCTACTGACCTTTTGGTATATACATTGATCCATGGCATTTTCTTCAAAACCGAATGAAGTGATAACATCATGAAATTTTAGATACCATTGGCGGGAGGCTTGTTTTAAGCCATAGATGGATTTATTAAGCTTGCAAAATAAATGCTCATTGTCTTTAGAAGAGAATCCTTCAGGTTGCTTCATGTAAACCTCCTTTTCCAGATGACCATTAAGGAATGTTGTTTTCACATCCATTTGATGTAACTCATAATCAAAATGAGCTACTAATGCCATAATTACTCGGAAGGAATCTTTCTTAGATACAGGAGAAAAATTCTCTGTGTGGTCAATTCCTTCTCTCTAAGTGAACCCTTTGGCAACAAGTCTTGCCTTATGTCTCTCAATGTTGCCTTTTGAGTCTTTCTTGGTTTTAAAGATCCATCTACATACAATGGATTTTACACCATTAGGCAATTGTACGAGATCCCAGACTTTGTTGGATGCCATAGAATCCATCTCGTCTTTCATGGCATCATACCATAGGTTTGATTCTTTAGAACTCATGGCTTATGAAAACGTTTCAGGATCATTTGCAGCTCCAATATTGTAGTCAACTTCTTGCAAATACACTATATAATCACTAGGAATTGCTGGCCTTTTAACTCTCGTAGATCTTCTTAATGTTGCCTCATCATTTTCCTGAGGTACTTGTTGCTCAAGCAACTGTTTAGTAGGTTGTTCAACATCATCTTGTTGTTCCTCATTAGTAACTTGATCAGGAACTTGTTGCTCAAGAAAATGTTCAGTAGGTAGTTCAACATCATCTTGTTGTTCCTCATTAGCAACTTGATCTGGAAGGTCATTTTCAGTAGGTTGTGAAGCTTCAATTATTATTTGTCTAACACCATTTGTGTTTGAGGGGTGTGAATGACAATCAATCTATCACTTGAGCTAGAGGGTTGAGCTTCATAGTGATCCCTTTCATTCCCAATGTTTGGAAACTGATTACTCCCACTAACCAAGTCATTCTCAAGAAATTTTGCATTTCTTGACTCCACAATCCTAGTGTTTTGCGATGGACAATAGAATCTATATCCCTTAGACTTTTAAGCATATCCAATGAAATACCCATTAATAGTCCTTGGGTCTAGTTCCTTCTATTGTGGATTATAAATTCTCACTTCAGACGGACATCCCCAAACGCGTATATGTCGCAAACTTGGTTTCCAGCCTTTGAATAACTCAAACGATGTCTTTAGGACAGCCTTGGTTGGGACTCGGTTTAATATATACACAACCATTTTTAGTGCTTCAGTCCACAAGAATTGAGGAAGTTTTGAATTACTCCTCATACTTCTCACCATGTCCATTAAAGTTATGTTCCTTCTTTCTGCCACACCATTCCAATCTGGAGAACCAGGCATAGTGTATTGGGGAATAATTCCATGTTCTTGAAGAAACTTCTCAAACGGACCAGGTGCTTGTCCATTCTCCGTGTATCTACCATACTCTCCACCTCTATCTGATCTCACAATCTTGATTTGCTTTCCGCATTATAGCTCAACTTCAGCCTTAAAAATTTTAAAGGCATCCAAAGCTTCATCCTTAGAACGAAGTAAGTAGAGCTACATATAATGTGAGTAGTCATCTATAAAGGTGATAAAGTATTTCGGACTACTGGCGTCCATATCCGGACAACAAATATTTGTATGAATAATTTCTAGTAAACTTGAACTCCTCTTAGCACCTCTTTTAGCCTTGTTAGTTTGCTTACCCTTTATACAATCCATGCAAGTCTCAAAATCAGTAAAATCCAAAGTACTAAGTACTCCTTCACTGACTAATCGCTTAAATTCTCATTCATAACACATGTTTTTAACCCAGCAGTAACATGCATAGAGTCATAAGCGATATTGTTTTACAAAATAATGGAATAAAGACCATCACATAATTTACCAAAACCAACAACTTTGGATTTATTCATTAAGGTAAAACCAGAGTCTGAAAATTAAACGAGAAATCCAAAGGTATAAGTTGTGAAACAGAAATCAAATTCTTAGAAAAACAAGGAACATAAAATGTCTTTTCCAAATGCAAAACAAACCACTACTTAAAATTAAACTGAATGTTCCAATGGCCTCCACATATAAACTCATCTTACTCCCTGGGTAGATATATTGCTCACTTCCCACTGGCCTGCTTAGGTTTTGCATACCCTGTAAGGTATTAGAAACATGGATTGTAGAACCAGAATCAATCCACCATGTGTTATGATTAAAACTAGTCAAATTAGATTCATAACAGATAAAAGCAAATGGAGTACCTTTCTTATCAAGCCAATTCTTAAATTTTAAGCAGTCTTTCTTCATGTGTCCTTTCTTTTTACAAAAGAAATAGCTAGACTCCTTTTTAATAACTGGCTAAGCAGGAATCTTTCCGTTCTTATTAACTTGGTTCTTATTCTCAAAAGAAGTAGTCAAGTTCACCCTCTCCCCTTCTTCTATTAATAGCCTTTCTTCTTCTTGAACACACATGGTCAATAATTGATTAATAGACCATTTATCTTTATGTGTGTTGTAAGAGATTTTGAAGGAGGCATAATGGTGTGGCAAAGTGCACAAAATATAGTGTACCAGGAAAGAATAAGACATGGTAACTTCCAAAGCTTTCAGTTGAGCCACAATGTCCCTAATGCACATGATATGATCACGCACTCCCTTAATTCCAATGAGCTTTAAGGATGAAAACTGAATTATAAGGGTGCCGGAAAGAGATTTATCAGATGTCGTAAACTGCTCATCAATAGCCCTTAGTAAATCTTTGACATTCTCATACTCATCAACTGAACCCCGGATCCCAACGGAAATATTGGTTTTTATGAATGTAATGGAGAGATGATTTTACCTCTCCCATTTTTCATAAAGATCAATGACATCTTGAGTGTTGGTCTCATTAATACCCAGTGGTTCAGGTTTTCTAATAGCATAGTCAATATCCATCCAACCTAAATGAAGAAGAACTTTTTCCTTCCAAACCTTATAATTATCTCCTTTCAACTCGGGAATACCACACTTGATATCAGAAAAATTCATAGATTGAGAAACTGCAAATTCAAAATTACATGCTTATTATATAATTTGAGACTAAAAATAAATGTCATGTTTTACCAATGTAAACATGTCTTTACCAATGAGTTTATTAACATAAAACTTGCCTGTGGGCTAAAGCCTTACTCAATTAAACTCATTATCTTAATGATAAAACTATCAAATTATGTTCCTTTTCTTAATTCCTGTGGGTAAATTAAAAAATATAATTTAGTATTTTATCCTAATTAATCATATAAATATGAAAAATTCCTGTAGGTAGATTTTATCATATTAAATATAATTATTTACAACTAATGTTTCTCATGTAGCAAAACTTTATATACAATTTTAATTGATTAAAGATGCTCTGGCTACTCTTTAATCTATTAAAACTATATTACTACTAAAACATTAATAATACATAAATATTTACATACAAATAATATCAATATACATAATTATTAATCCAAAACATTTAAACATATATATCACGTTCAAAGATTAATTGTCTTTTACCAAGCTTGCAAATTTCCTATAGGAGAAAGATGACGGGAGACACACAGGGTTGAAAAATAACAATACTGTAACAGGTCATGAATTGACCCATTTGGGAATTTTGTTTGGATTAAGAGCATCAAAATAATAAAGCCCGTAAATCAAAAATCCAAATCAACGAAAACATGCAAGGCAGAGGAATGAACCTTGCTCTGATACCAAATGATAAAAAAATATATCAAAGTAAAAATTGATCTAAACATGTTATATCAACATCAGAGTAACACATTCAGATCAAGAACAACGGAAGCAAAAATATGAAAGAATAATGTGCGGTAAAGTGCGTATCTCAAGCCATTGCAATTTTGTAATCCCAACAGAGACATCTTTGTTTTCTAATCCTTAACTCACTCAAACTCGATGGTGTGTTTTTTCTGAATAGAGGAGTAGGCTTAGTGATCAAAACTAAGAGTAACTCATTCCCTATATATAGAGTCTGGCCATCACAGATTCAAAAATAATGGGTTGGGCTTTACCTTTAAACAATATAATAACTACTCCATAACCTCTATGCAGTTAAAAGGGATAAAAATATTGGCTTAATGGACCACTTTATGTTCCTTAAAAATAGAAACTTAAAATGCTATAATATTTATTCTATAATTGAAATAAATGCTAACAGTGACACCCAACCACCTCCAGATTCATCGTGTCTGCACCTTGTTGGGAAACGACAACCACAGTAGAGAAGATGGAAAGCGAAGCATGACAGGAACGATGGAGAAGATGGAGAAAATAGGGTTTCGAAAAGAGAGGGAGAGTGAAAATGATGGCATACATTAAAAATGGATGAAATTTTGGCTAATTTATTTTAAAAAAATAAATAAATAATTTATGTTGCGGTTCGTTATTGAAACCGTCGAAATCTTTTTGGAGGTTTTCCCCAACCGTTGGAATAAAACCCCAGGTATAAAATATAATTTTTGTAGTGTATGAATATTTAGACTAATTTTCAAGAAATCTATTTTTTTTTCATTTTTTAAAATTAATTATCAAGCAAATATGAGGCTTGACATGACAATCGATATTTTTTAAATTATTATAAAAAGTTCAATTATCAAGCAAATCCGAGACTTGACATGACAATCGAAATTATGATAAAAAATTTAATTATGAAGAAAATCCGAGATTTAACATGACAATCAAAATTATTATTATGAAAAATTCAATTATCAAGCAAATCCGAGACTTGACATGATAATCGAAAATTTTATGATTTTTATTAAAAATAAGAAAATGGTCTATAAACCTTAAGAGCATAATTTAAACTAAAAGAAAGGGTGCAAAGGAATAAGAACTTGATGGAGAAAGCAATGATAGCCAAAACCCATATGTAAGTGAAAATGAAGTTTTTTAAGAGATGAAGATGGTGATGTGGTTGTGTAAGATGTTGTTGGAGTTTTTTCTCATGGTAGAGTATGGAAAAAGAAAATGGGAAATTATGATAATATGATAAAAGTGATTAAATTAGGGAGATAATATAAAATGGTGATGGTGTGGAGGAAAAGAAATGTGTATTGTTGAAGAGTGATAATGTGGTAGAGAAGAAATGTATGTGTGTGTAAAATAGAGTAAAGAGAATGTGGGTATTTATAAACTTATTATTAGAGAAGGTGTTGACTAAAATATAATTTAAAAAAGTGAGTGAGAGAAATTGAAAAAGTTGGTGTGGAAAATAAGTGAAAGAATTAATATAAAAAGTGATTGGAGAAATTAGGTGAAATAAAATATAATAAAAAAAGTGAATAGAAAAAATTAGTCTAAAAAATAAGTACAAGAAATAATATAAAAAATGGGTGGAAATATTAGATGAAGAAAGTGGATGAAGGAAAGAATAAAAAAATGGTTGGTGGAGAAAGTGGTGGATAAAACATAATTCTTTTTTAAAAAAGCAGATGGAATAAAAAAAATTAATGTAAAAAAAAATTAATATAAAAATGGGGTGGAAAAGTAGATGAGGAAAATGGATGAAAGAAATAAAAAAAAAGTGGTGGATAAAATATAAAAACAAAAGTGAATGAAATACATAAAAGATAGTGTGAGAAAAAAAATGGTTGGTGGAGAAAGTGATAGATAAAATAAATTTTTTTTTAAAAAGAGGATGGAATAAATAAAAATTATGGATAACCGTCCCTCTTTACTTAGATTTTAGGTATGGATAATCGTCCCTCTTTACTTAGATTTTACTAGATAATGTGAAATATTAACATTTTTATATTATCAAAGTAAAAGATAAATAAAGACATAAACATTAATTTTGTTTGGGTTTCCAAATTTCCGAAGAACAAAAGAGAAATAACAAAGAAATTTATAACAAAATAGATACGATGACCAATTATGTGAAAATGTTCACGATTTCACAACAAAAACAAAACACTTTAGTAGAAGGGATCGCGATGTAAGGCATGAGTCTTTTTTTTTGGAGATTTTGTTTCTTGAAAGAAAATATAATTTAAAAGAGTGAGTGAATTAATATAAAAAGTGATTGGAGAAATTAAGTGAAATAAAATATAATAAAAAAAGTGAATAGAAAAAATTAGTGTAAAAAATAAGTACAAGAAATCATATAAAAAATGGGTGGAAAAATTAGATGAAGAAAGTGGATGAAGGAAAGAATAAAAAAATGGTTGGTGGATAAAATATAATTCTTTTTAAAAGAAGCAGATGGAATAAAAAAAATTAGTGTAAAAAAAATTAATATAAAAATGGGGTGGAAAAGTAGATGAGGAAAATGGATGAAAGAAATAAAAAAAAAGTTGGTGGAGAAAGTGGTGGATAAAATATAAAAACAAAAGTGAATGAAATACATAAACGATAGTGTGAGAAAAAAAAATAGTTGGTGGAAAAAGTGATAGATAAAATATAATTTATTTTTTTAAAAAGAGGATGGAATAAATAAAAAGTATGGATAATCGTCCCTCTTTACTTAGATTTTGGGTATGGATAATCGTCCCTCTTTATTTAGATTTTACTAGATAATGTGAAAAATTAATATTTTTATATTATCGAAGTAAAAGATAAATAAAGACATAAACATTAATTTTGATTGAGTTTCAAAATTTTGGAAGAACAAAAAAGAAATAATAAAGAAATTTATAACAAAATAGATACGATGACCAATTATGTGAAAATGTTCACGATTTCACAACAAAAACAAAACACTTTAGTAGGAGGGATCGCGATGTAAGGCATGAGTCTTTTTTTTTGGAGATTTTGTTTCTTGAAAGAAAATATTTTAGGACTTTAATATTATTATTTTTATTTTGAAATAATATTTTTTACATTCACAACTTATAGACATGAAAGTTTGAACATTTTAGTTATTTGAGCATGTGGAAGGTGTACAAATCATATAGATAAATCAAGTGAGGCGTACAAACCTCGTGGAGGGTATGCTAATCCTACGGATGAAGGAATTGAGGTATACAAACCTTGTATAGGTCGGTTAACCCTATAAAAGAAGGAATTGAGGTATACAAACCTCGTGGAGGGTATGCTAACCCTATGGATGAATGAATTGATGTATGCAATCCTCGTGTAGGGTATGCTAATCCTATGGATGAAGGAATTGAGGTATGCAAACCTCGTGGAGTGTATGCTAACCCTATGGATGAAAGAATTGAGGTATGCAAACCTCATAGAGGGTATGCTAACCCTATGGATGAAGGAATTGAGGTATGTAAACCTTGTGGAGGGTATGTTAACCCTATGGATTAAGGAATTAAGGTATCCAAACCTCGTGGAGGGTATGGTAACCCTATGGATGACTGAATTGAGGTATACAAACCTCGTAAAGGGTATGTTAACCCTATGGATGAAGGAATTAGGTTGTGCAAACCTTGTGGAGGGAGTGTTAACCCTATGGATGAAGTTGTTGAGTTGTGCAAACCTCGTGGAGGGTATCTTAACCCTATGGATGAAGGTGTTGAGGTGTGTAAACCTCATGAAAAGTGTGTTAACCCTGTGGATGAAGTTGTTGAGGTGTGCAAACCTCATGAAGGATGTTTTAACCCTATGGATGAAGGGAGTGAGATGTGCAAACCTCGTGTAGGGTGTCTTAACCATATGGATGAATTTGTTTAGGTTTGCTAAACTCATGGAGGGTGTCCTAACCCTACGGATGAAGTTGTTAAGGTGTGCAAACCTCGTAGAGGGTGTCCTATCCCTATGGATAAATTTGTTGAGGTGTGTTAATCTCGTGGAGGGTGTCCTAACCCTATGGATGAGGTTGCTGAGGTGTGAAAACCTTGTGAAGGGTGTCCTAACCCTATGGATGAAGGTATTGAGGTGTGCAAACCTCGTGGAGAGTGTGTTAACCCTATGGATGAAGTTATTTAGGTGTACAAATCTCGTGAATGGTATCGTAACCCTATGGATGAAGGAAATGAGATGTGCAAACCTCTTGGAGCGTGTGCTTATTGTATAGATGAATTTGTTGAGGTGTGCTACCCTTGTGGAGGGTGTCCTAACTTATGGATGAAGTTGTTGAGGTGTGCAAACCTCGTGGAGGTTGTCCTAACCCTATGGATGTAGATGTTGAGGTGTTCAAACCTCGTAAAGGATGTCCTAACCCTATGGATGAAGGTCTTGAGGTGTGATATCCTTGTGGAGGGTGCCCTAACCCTATGTATTAAGTTGTTGAGGTGTGCATACCTCGTTGAGGGTGTCATAACCCTATGGATGTAGTTATTAAGGTGTGTAAATTGAGTTTTGAACGACAATGTAGAAATCGAGCTTATGAGTCAATGTTGGAATTTGGTTTATGGGCTAATGTAGAAATTGAACTTGGAGGCCGGTGTCAGAATTGAGTTTTGAAGGATAATGTATAAATCGGGTTTATGAGTGAATGTGAGAATTGGGCTTTGAAGCCTTTTGCAGGATCTAGGATTTGATGACCAATGTAAAATTGGGCTTGTTGGCCAGTGTAAAAATTGAATTTGGAGGAATTGGGATTTGACAGTTAGTGTGAAAGTTGGGTTTTGAGGCCATTGTGAAAAATGAATTTGGAATTCTGTGGGAATTAAGCTTTGATAATCCACACAAAACTAAGGTTTGTACTATCAAAATGAAAAATAATGAAAATTTAGAAAAATTAATTTTAAATTTTGATTTATCTTTTTTAGACTTAAAACGAAGGTTGAATTGGACTTCAACATCATATGAGCTGAATTTAAAAGGGTCAGATGGGTTGACATATTCAAGTCCGACTTAAAAAATGTTAGAAAAACAAATGTTTTTATTATTTTTCTTTGAATTGATTGACATTATTTTAGAAAAATGTGATGAAATGTGAAAATTATGAAATATTTTAAAAAATATATTTTTATAATTTTTTCAACTCATTTACTTTTTACTGAAAAAATGGGCATGGAATTTTTTTTTATCATAGTGAAAAATCTTAAGAAGAGAATTTGGATTCTTTGTTTTCATTTTCTTTTCAAAGTTTTATTTTCATTATGGATATGTTAATCATTCCCAAGAATTTGAAAAATATCAATAAAACAAGTTTATGCACATGGTATTTTTTACTTTAATAATCACAACACAAAAAATGTTCAAAACATTTCTACAATATCCAAATAAGAAAATCATGAATTTGAAAACATGTTAAAAAAAATCATTTTACCTCTCTTTTTTTAAAGAAATTCAGAGAAACTGGACTCAAGGGAAACCGTGATAAATAGTCTAAAGGGCTCAAAAACTATTCTTTCTCATTTCTTTTTAATTATTTTTATTTACAATAATAAAAGAAAATGGATTTCAAATAATTTTATTAAAAATGTGATATGATATGGAAACTATAAGGGTGTTGCTCCCTCCACCTCTTCATTATTTTCATTTATTTCAAAAATATTCTACACTTCCTCATTATTTTCTTTTATTCCAAAAATACCCTACACCTCCCCACTATCCTTAAGAATTCTTTCTCTTTCTCTCTCTACATTAATGGAGCATTCACATGGTTCAGATTTAAAAATATAAAATTCATAGAAAATTTCAATATTAGTGTTTGTACCATTTCCATTTTATATTAATAGTAAATAATAATATATTATTATTATTATATACTAACTTTATAATGACAAAAAAACTAAATAAATTCCAAATTTTTAACAAATAATTTTTCTTTTATATTTTAAGTATTTAATAATATTTTTATATTATTTATCTAATAAATTAAATATTTTATTCAAGTTATTTGAGTTGAACATGTCGGTAAGTTAAAACATAATATAATGTTAAAAATTATAGATATTAAATGTAAAAAAAAACACACACATATATATAAACATTTTTCTAAAAATTTAGAACAAAATTTTACCATTTATTAAGTAATTTGAAGAAAAAAAATATATTGAACAACAAAAATAAGATTGAATCAAACTTATTTAAGGAAATATATCACAAGTTGAAATCTGAGCCATTAATGAACCATGTAAATGCTCCATTAATATAGAGAGAAAGACAAAGATTGTTAATGATAGTGGGGAGGTATAAGATATTTTTAGAATAAAAAAAATAGTGGAAATGTGTAAAATATTTTTGAAATAAATAAAAATAATGGAGAGGTGGAGGGAGCAACACCCAAACTATAAACATGTTAAAAGAATCTTTTCATATTTTTAAAATTTAGAAGAATTGGACTTAAAGAAAGACACATATAGAAACAAGGCCCGTTAAACTTCAGAATTATTCTTTACTCCTATGAAGAATAAAGAAAAATATTGGAAAATATGATTTCAATTTTTCTTTTTTTTTCTGAAAGTTTTATTTATTTATTTATTTTGAAATGTTTAGAGAAATTGGACCAATCGGACCTAATGGGTCCGAGCACTATTTCCTGTATTATCATTAAAAAAGACCTTGAAAAATATGAGTTGATTAATTTAAAAAAAAATAAATGGTTTTCATTTTTTTATTATTTTGTTATTAAGAAAATAAATTTATATACATGTTATAAATGTATAATGTATTTGCAATGTATTATATATTATGTATTGTGTATTTACAATTTTCTTTTGATTTTTTGATTTTTTTCTTTTGACCGGTATTATTGAGACCATCAATCATGGTTACCAAAACTATTGTCACAATGAAATTTTTTAGTTATAAAAGGAGTTCTAAAACGCTTTACACGTCATTTTTGAGTCGTTGAAATATGAGCGTGTGAGCTCTCCTTTGAGAGTTTGTGAGAGCTTCTGAACGTTGTGAGCCTCTATCGAAAGATTTAAGCAGTCTAATAAAGTATCTTAATTTAAATATTAATATCTAATTTAATTTAATTTAATTGTAATACTATTAGGTTTTGAATTTCTAAACATTAGAAACTAAGTTAAAATATAGGTGCTTTTATTTATAGTATAAAAGTGACTTAATCAGCACAAGAGTCATGTTTATGGCAACAACTTAAGCATTTGATAAAATAGAACTATTTGTTTGGTTGTGGAGAAAGAGAAATGTGTGTGGAGGTGGAGTGTGAAATGAACCAATGAGAAAAAGGATTTGTAGATATTATGCCTAATATTCCTCTACTTGTTATAATAATTTCATACCATAATTTCACTTTTACTACAGTGTCTAACTTATTAAGACATGTCAATTTACCAGTCATAATAAATCTTACACTATTTATGAAAATGTCAGCGTTTAACTTATTATGACATATTTTTTTTTAGGTTTAATACCTATTTTTGTCTCTCCTTTTGTAGGGTTTGTTCAAAGTTGTCCTTCCTTTTTTTAAAAGTTCATTAACATCCTATTTTTCGCAAAATCGGTGCACGTTAGTCCTTTTTTACTTACGGCGTTAAAAAAGTAAATGGCAGGCTGCTTCCTTGGCAAAAACTGAGTGAGCTGTACATTTATTTATTACGTGGCAGTATTAACCCAATTCACGTGGCAACGCTAAAACACTGGAGTAACGCAAATCAGAATTGACTACTTGCTCTCTTCTTCGCCTTCGGTTCTATGCTCCGACTTGAGATTTTTATTGAGGAAGTGAAGTTGCTAGGGTTTCATCCTTTGAAAACTGAGTTTCCCTCCGGTGCTTCAAGCTAAAAGGGTTGTTTCGAAACCCCTTTGGGATGCCAAAATGACGTCTTGAAGAAGAAATGGGGTTGATCCGAGGATAATAAAGGGTAAAATTGGGTCTTCGTAAGCTGAAACCAAACTCAATCTTTTCTCTTCAATTTCTTCCAATTGTTTGGTTGTGTAAACAACAGAAGTCGAGATATGCTTTTATGAAGGGTTAAAATCATTAGTTAAGTGCAATATTCTCAACATTTTAACCCATGCCAGCAAACACTATCACAGATTGTAGTTAATTTATGTTTTATTTATTTTAATTTTTTGGTTGATTAAGAGGTGCAATCACTTGGTATAGGAGGCCTATGTTAGATGGAAGACACCTGTAGCAGCCAAGGTTTCAAGAGAATAAAGGATGTTCATCATTTGAGGAAGGAGACGAGAACTGGTTGTCCTACAATGATAAGGATGAGATTGTGGAGTCACAAAGATGAGATTTTTATTTTATTTTCTTCCATTATATCTTCACTGATTCAAACAAAGAGCAACAAAACAGTATAAATTATTTGGGGGAAATTCCGCGCAAAGAAGAGCGAGATGGATATTCATTCTAGCGCGATGGCTGGTATTGGCGTTGATCCTTGGTTTTTGGGTGAAGAAGCAAACCCTAATTATTTTAAAATTGAAATTGGGAACAACAATTTACTCACTGTAGCACAAATCACTTTCGTCACAGGATGGATGAATCAGCAATTGATTTTAACACATTAATCATGAATGTACAAGTCATCAATTATTTTCCAGCTAGGCACTCCTGCCGTTAGTCTTTTTAACGTCGTAAGCAAAAAGAACTAACGTGCACCATTTTTGAGAAAAGTAGGATGTTAGTGAACTTTTGAAAAAAGGGAGGACCACTTTGAACAGACCCTACGAAAGAGGAATCAAAATAGGTATTAAACCTTCTTTTTACTATTACTTTTATAAAAAAATGTCACCAGTCAACTTATTAGGATAGGTGGATTTCACCTATCATAATAAGTCGTCATAAAATCTTATCTTTTCACTAATGTAAATATGTGATTGAAATTTCTTCCCAATTACTCTTATCACTTCTAATCGATAAATATAACCTAAGGTATTTATATAATTCTAATTTTGAGCTTTTTTGGTAAATAAATCAATTATTTTTAAATAAATAAGCACTCAAAAACAAGTGCAAGATGTGAATCAAAATTTTTGGTTTAGAAGGAAGAAGAGAATAAAGATGAACAAGGAAAATATTTGTCATACATTAACATGTAATAGATTTTAGTTTGATTTTAATATGAATTTCGCTTTTTCTTTTTTCGTTGACAATTTGGATATGAAACTTCTAAATATCTGTAATCACTTTTCAATAATACAAATTAGGTAGTTTTAATATTAATATTACTTTTTGAATTTTATCTTAATTTTTAAGAGGAAAATAATGTTTTTTATATAACACTTATATGTAGATGATGAAACCTCAACCTAAAGAGATGCAACACTTTAATTCTATATCTGTCAAATCTTCTTCACTTTTTAATATTTGAATGTGCTTATTTTTATTTTATATTATTTAATTCAACCTTAACTTTTTAATTCATATTCCTAAATTATACTTGCTTAATGCAAACTTTTTAGGTGGATTCAGAATCCTTAATGCAAACTTTATAATTCATAACACGGAATAAATACACACTTACACACAAGTTTCTTTAGCTTGTAATTTTTTGATCATTAACAAGTCGCTTCTATGTTAATCATTACTAGTTTTCTATTGTGACAGAACACCATATGAACTCATACATTTATAAATACTGCTTATGGAATTATTTAGTTAGTATGATTTTTATTAATTTACTCCAATTAATAAACTGGTATTAGACACGAAGGCATTCAGTCGTTGATACTTTGTTTATTCTTTAAAAAATAAATATTTCAAGTATAATATATAGTGTTACAATTTTAAAAGATTTATATTTTAAATTTATGACAAAAATTGAATATTGTTGTGGGTATGTTTATAGTATTATTAGGTTTTGAAATTTGTTTTAAATTAAACAAGTTGAAGCAACGTATAAAAAACTCGATTGATAAATAGAAATATAAAATAGGTGCTTTTATTTATAGTGATAAAAGAGACATAATGAGCACAAGAGTTAGAGCATGAGCATTTGATAAAATAGAACTACTTGTTTGGCTGTGATGCACCATGCAGACCACTGAAGTATGCCTGAGGATTGCTCTCAAATACTCCTCTTGATATGTAACTTCCATCCCCACCAGGGGCCTTCATATATCCTGAACCACCGCCGCCGCTTGAATTTCCACCACCACTACCTTTTCCACCGCCTCCTCCCTTGCCACCACCGCCGCCTCCCTTGCCACCACCTCCGCCACCTTTGCCACCCATCTTTCAAATGATCACTTCCTAAAGTTTCTGATAGCAGGGTAGAGAAGATTTTTAATATCTCGGCAATGTGAAATGCAATCTCATTTGAGTAGCTATTTATAAAAGAGAAAAATGGAAAGCTCTGTTCAAAGGAATTAATGTTTTCTTTGACGCAGTTAACGATAGTGTAGAGATAATTAAAATTCTGCTGTTATTCCCAACGAATGCATGGATTCAAGAATTCAACTTTGAAAATTTTCAAATGCATTTAACCGTAACTGTTAGTTTCAATGGTACCTTTAGACATGGTTACAGACATAAATGTTACACAGAGGTAAGTGCTCGCTTAAAATATATACTAACTGAACTTGTAAAACTCAGTTGGATATCGTAGAACAGTTAATATTGTTATCTTAATTCGTAATCATAGCTGAATGGAACAAAGATATCATTTTTAATATTTTTATATCTTTACATGAAAATATTTCAATTTCAAATGTTACCCTGTACGTGTTTCTTTTTTATCCTTGAATCATTAGTAATATAATATTTTTTATGTAACTTTTATTTTTCTTATAAAAAAATATTTAATTAATATTTGAAAGAAAACTAAAGATATACAATTACTTGAAGAAATGAAAACGAAATAAAAATTTAGTATTTATTGATGTGAAAACAGTAATAAGGATGAATTTTTCTTTTGAAGATAAGAGAATAGTCAAATATGTTGGAAGTCTCACTCGATTAGAGATATGACTAATTTAGAATATATAAGTGGGTGCAAATCTCACCTTACAAACCAATTTTGTAGGATTAAGTTAGACTTAAAGTTCATTTCTTAATATGGTATCAAAGCCAAACATTGATATCCTCTACAATATAAGAATCAGGGAAGATGAAAACTGTTTAATCTTGAATTCATGACGAAAGAAATCAGATCCCTCTTTATTTGCTTAGTTACAACAGGAGGGGAGGTGAATTGGTGAGTTTTCAAAATCAGTGTCTTTTCGCAATCTTTGATTCAAAGTATAAAACATTACAAACTTTCTTGAATGTCAAGTAATAGAAAATTAAGTGCAGCGGAAAATTAAAGTAGACTACGTGAATTGTAAAGTCGACTAAATGTAAAAGAGTAGGGATAGAGAATTCAAACGCAGGTTTTTATACTGGTTCGGCCTCAATGCCTACATCCAGTGTCCTTCCAGTACCAGGAAGCAAATGCACTATAATGGTCAAGGTTTTTACAACAAGGTTTTTATAGAGACCTCCACATCAAAAATATAAAACACCTCTCTAACCCTCTAACCAAAATATAGACAAACCACACAGCAAGACTTGCAGCAAGATATCCCCTCTCCTGCAATCTGCAACCCACTTTGAACAATCCTCAAAGTGTACCAGACTCCACGAGTTCAACCCCTGTAGTCACAAAAGGTAACACATCAATCACCACAGATTGCAACACGAACCTTGATCAACAAGCAAGCACCTCAGTGTGCAGGATTTGATCAACCAGTAAGCCCAACAAATTCTCCTTCAGAACTTCTTCAAAGAAAGATCACCACGGTCTATTTGATGAGTTCTTGGAGCTCTAAATCGCAAAGAAACAATCTGAAAGACAATATGAAAATGTTAGATTTCCAAAAGTTTTTCTTAAACAACTCAGGTCTCGTCTATTTATAGATTTCTATAAAACAGACGCTCCTATAGTCGAATACGCTACTAATGAAGTCGACTGTCCCTGACAATTATAACAGATAAGTCCAATTAGTAGCTTTCCACTCAAACAAATTAATTCATCATTCAATACAGTTGACCAACATTCAATGCTCAACTAACTTTTAAAAATATAGTCGTTACTGTTCATGAGCACAACATAATTTCAAATAGGCGCACACAATCGACTTCGATACAACAGTTCACTTTGAAATTCTTTTCATTGAAAAATCTCACATAACACTGTTTCTGAAAATCTGTGCATAGTCTCGAGCTTAATTCGACTTCCCCCATAATGAAGTCAACTTACAGCTTGCAGACATGCCACATTATGTAAGTTCGTAAAAGTGCATGTGGTTTTCTTCTTTGAAAACATGTCTAATGCAACCAGATATGATGTAACATATACAAGCTCAATAAATGTGCATTCACATATCAAGATAAACACAAAAACATGTTCAACAAGATATCAATCAATAAGCAATAGAACATGTAACACATCAACAAAACTTGTGTTATTAAAAATCTGTTGTCATCATCAACAACCAGAGTGATATAGATATTGTGTTGTCAACAATCTCAACAATCTCCCTTTTTTGATGATGCACAACCATGATAATAAACAACCATGTTTGCACAATACCAAACCAAATTCAGAGTAACCATAAGATATAACAATCAAATTTCAGTTCAAATACTCTGAGTGCACACAAATAATCAGCAATTATATCAAGCAGATAGCAATTCACAATACTTCTCTCCCTTTATGCATTAACAAAAAAGGTATGCTTCTTGATATGATATGCTAATAAACCAAATAGTGATGCATCAATAAGAATGTAAACATTTGTAAAACATGCAGTGATGCTCCCCCTATCATATATATTCACATGTAAAAAGATAACTCCCCCTGAAGTGTAGCATGTGAAGAAATATGTGCAATAGTGTAATGTTCCCCTTGTCATTATGCATATTTTCATAGCAAGCATAGATGCAAAATGCAGTACAGTAACAATAAGAGCATACAACCAGTATAAGACAGAATAGTATCATGTATATGATTTCAAGCAGATTTATCATGCATAGATACAATCATCAACAACTCACAATATAATCTCATATATGAATCACACAATCAGAATCAGAGATATATTGCAGATAAGCAGAAGAAAATAATCAATCAACACAATAACCAAATTCCAGTGAAGGAATTTATAATCCTGTTTAGATCAAGTCGATTGAATTATTATCCCAGTCGCTTCCATTGCTTCTTAGTGAGTTAAAACTTCAGCAGTGATTTCCAAACAATGTTTTCCTGCAAAACCCTTCAAAGATCTCTTGTAGATCAAGCAATTTAGTTATGCAAGAAAAATAATCCACTAGGAAGTTAATATGCAGAAAAATGTAACAGTATAAACATGTTAGTCAACTTCACTCAATTTAAAGTCGATTCAATCATTCAACAGAGCAAATTTAATCAAACAGATTAAAGCAATTGAATTAGAATTAAAACATTGATTTCCATTACTTGTTCAAAGATATTACAATGATGAGAGCACAACAAGACCAAAAAGAAAAAGAACCAAAAGCATAGAATGGCATTCTAAGCCATTATTAAGACGAAAAACAAAAACTCCTAGGACAAACAAAGAAACTTAATTTTTCCTTTTCTTTTTATTAACAAATTCCTTAAGGATCATATCGCTGTCACTATCTTCAGTCTTTTCATCCTCTGCATTCTCATCTCCACTCCCTTGGTTAGAGCTCTCTAGAGTACTTGCTTCCTCAGATAGTGAATTTACAGCATTTTCTTCATTAAGTCGTGATCTATCTCTTTGCTCTTCCAGTAGCTTCCTTACAATCCTTAATTCTCTTAGGAAAATCCTGTCGAACTCGTTTCTAGCCCTGTACTGACTGACTTGAAGAGTTTCTATTTCATTTTCATCATTGGCTGACTCATTCTTATACACCCATCCTTCAGGTGTTTTTACCATATGCATTAGGTGAATTGTAGCCTTTGAAATAAGACTTGTTCTGTAATACTGCTCACTTGACTCACTAATGCATTCCACACCGAAGTGAATAAGAACTTTTGAAATGAAAACGCAGTATGGCAGTTTGCTTGATTCTAACTTTTGTTACTTTTAGCATGTTGTCAGATATAGTTGCTGGCCAGTCTATTTGGATATTCTCTTTCAAGGCCTTCAGCAGAAACAAGTCTTCAGTTATAGCCTGAGCATGATTGCCTCCTCTAGCCATGAGTATATAGGATATGACATAGACTGCTAGTCTGTCATCCTTCTTCATTCCCCTGGTTTTGTAGCTTGAGTAATCCCTGCAATCCTCAGGATTCCTTAGAGATTTTTGATATTCTGTGAACTTGTGAAATCCTTCAATCCCCAGGTGACACTTTTCACCACCAAGTTTTCAACCAGCAATTTCAGTCCAGACATCATCTGTGAGCTGGATATCTACACCTTTTACTCTAGAGCAGAGAATGTCATCCTCAATTTTCAGGTTGCAGTAGAATACCTTTACAAGATCAGGGTACCATGGACTCACCATTTCAACAAACTTCTTCAAACTTTGTCGCCTAAGCCACCTTTGAAAAGTGAAACCCTCATCCTTGAAAAACTTAAGCTTTAAGAACTTGTGCGTCATCAAGCTTCTCATTTTCCAGCAGTCGAGATATCTTGACTGCACTTCATCATTGCTTATCCAACCTTCTAGTTCAGAAACTCGTCTAGTGCCCTTTGTTCCTACGGTCTTGACTCTTTTCCTTGGTGCAGAGCTTGAGGCCATTGATGACAGAGAGAAATAGTATTTTTCATAGGAAGTGAGAGAGAGACAGAGTTGCAAAAAAATGAAGCTTAGCGTAGTGATACATGATCATTATGTTTTCATTTATACAACACACAATTAAAATTTTGGAGGGAACATACTAATCCAGTTTCGTACCAAAAAAAAATTCAAATTTGAAGACCAAGAGTCGATTTGAATAGAATGAAAGTTGAGTCTAGTTTTGAACAGAGTTTTTAAAAATAGAGTTGTACACCATAAAATATATAGTCGAATAAATTTATAATAAATTCGACTAAAAGTCGTGAAATGTTTTTCAGAACAAATTTAATCATTCAAATTCACAAACAATCATACACACAATCAAGCATCAACAACCGATCAATTTATGCATGATGCAATAGAGTGATACAAATTACCCGTTGTAGACACTCAAGAAGATTGATATATTCAGTGTGGTTCATCCTTGAGTTCCTATTGCACCTGCTTGTAAACCTACAAAACAGCTTAAGTTTTGGTTGCAGGTACCCATTTGAACTTGGGTCCTTGATTGTCAGTTCTGACCAGTTGTTCCTTTGGTCTCCATACATATAATCCTTTAGGAACACCAACAGTTCTATAGTAATAGTTTCTAAAAGTGTGACCAACACAATTGCAATAAAAGCAAGCATTTCTAGCAGGTTTGCTTACATCAATGAACTTCTTTGCATTGGTTCTATTAGATTGAGCTCTATAACCAATTCCTTGTCTATGTATTGCGCTGCCAGAGGATTTTAATACAACATTCAAATTGTCTCTACCTTGAGTAAATTTGGCTAGAAGTAATCTATTTGCTCAATATGTGTAGGACATTTTTCACAAGTTTTCTCTACTGTAACAGTTTCAATTTTAATCTCTTTAGCAGATAATAAAGCATCATTTAATTCCTTTTCTAGTTTCTCATTTTCAGCCACAAGGTTATTTATTCAATGCTCATAATCTCTCCTCTTAGAGTGATATAGATATTGTGTTGTCAACAATCTCAACAAATGCGTCCTGATCATATCAATTATATCGTGAGGTAATCTATACTGAGCAAAATGGAGGATTTGTTATTACATATTTTGGTAAATTACAAAGATTATGGCTAGAGTATGATACTATAAAGAATTGTACCATGTAATGTGCTAAAGATATTGAGAAGTATATCAACATGATTAATTCTCAATGAGTTTATGTTTTTTTGGTTGGTCTGGATACACATTTGTATGCAGTTTGTGCATGTATCCTTGCTACCACTCCCCTTCCAAATGTTGAATTCATTTATGCAACTATTTATGCCGAGGCAAACCTCCAAGAGGCGATGCTTGAGAGTGAGTCTACTATAGGGACTTCCTTTGTTTTTAAGAAGATTCCTAAGAAAGGAATCTGCATGTGTACATACTACAATAGGCATAATCATGTCATGGAGACAGGTTTCAAACTCCATGGTTATCTGGATTGGCATCCAAAAGGCAAAACTATGCCCAATACCAAGGTAGAAGCTGCTACCAAGATCTATATTTCTACTATTGTCGGATTTGTGATCATATGACTTGTGATCCTCTTAAATTTACTAATTTTCCCCTAATTGTTCTAAAATTGTTATTATTAATGTCAATGGGGTCTCATCTCCTATTGAAGATGTAGGTACTATATCTTTCTTACCCTCCTTATCGATTCCTGATGTTTTATCTGTTCCTACATTGAAATGTAATCTTCTCTCCATCAACAAGTTAACCAAATCACATTCTTGTGTTGCCTCACTTTACCTAACTCATTGTATTTTTCAGAACATTCATTCCAAGGAGAAGATTGACACTTGTAGAGAGAGAGAGAGAGAATGACTGTATTATCTTGAAAATGTCTCACAACAAACTCATAAAGGAGCGTTGGTTAGTTTTGCGAATGAACACATACACGATAAAAACAAAAAGGAAATTTGGTGATGGCATAGACGATTGATACGTTGTCGTTGACGCGATCAAATTAATACTACTAAACTATAACAACTTCAATATTGCTAATATAATAGCCAACAAATATAAAGAAAATAGGTTGATTTCATTGCCTTTTCAAAATAGGATTCATCATTGGTTATCAAAGCCCTTTTGGTAGAAAAAAATAGAGAAAACTGTAAGATCCAATTCTTGTTGCTTGTGCCCTCCTCTTAGCTTAGCCAAATTTCTTCACTTTTTCATGCTATGCTTGGATTGACTTCTTGTGGTCTTGATTATTTGCTACTTTTGGATTTATCCTTAAGGTGTCATGAAACTTTAACCAATTTATTTTCACACCTTAATGAGCTCAACTTAGCTGCAGCTGCACTAAGAGACGTCAAAATATCCTAAAAACATTTATGCAACTGAAAAACTATTTTTAACATGTTTATGTATCTCATGCTAAATAAACCAAATTATAACAAATCGAAATTAAAATATTCTATTAAAGTACAAAAAACCAATTAAGAATCCAATATTAAAGGCTAAATGAGGGCATAAATATCCACTCATCACACCCTCATACTTATCCTTTTGCACTCCTGAGCAAAACTTAGTAATTTCAGCACTTTATTTTGGATCAATATTCATATCAACATTAAACCAAAGGAAAAGAACTTCACTAGAAACTAATCAACTTTCTAAATCCGTTGCCATGAATCATGTGAATGAGAACACTCTATTTTAAACACATGGGTTAAGCGTTTGAATTTACCAAGAAGTTTAGTATGAAAAAGATCACTCAAGTTAAAATGTATATTCACTCACCAATGCTTTCTTAAGTGTTTAGGCTTGTGTTTGCACTCAAAATACTCATGTAGGTGAACACTACCATAACTTAGCAAGATCCTAATATTCACATACTTTTGTAAACATGCATTTAAAGATCATGACGACTTTTCAAAGGTTGTAATGTGGCCAAGGCAAAGGTAGGAAAAATTTAGGAAATAAAGGCTTAAAAAGTTTGCAAAACAAATATATTATTTTTTTGTTCACTTTTTGAGAAAACAATTATCCTTCTTTTTTTCACATTTTGTATCCCATTTTTATCTTTTCGTATGTTTTTTTTCTTTCACCCTTTTTTTCCATGAAACTTTTTCTTCCTTTTGCCATTTTTATTAATTTTTTGGGTGAGTTACTCACTCACACACTTTATTCATCACTTATTCCTAACACAATTCATTAGCTCCTTCTTTCATCCTAAGATAAGGGATAATATGGTCTTTTTTCTTTTGAAGGTTTGGCATTGGATTTTAAGAAAAAGAAGTTAAAGGCTCAAATGAGCTACCAATGAATTAATATTAGGATGGACTTATTTGGCCAAGTAACTAAAAACAAGATATGCCTCAACCATATCAAATAATGCATATATACGTAAGTTGCAAAACAAAATAATCAAGCTAAATATTATAGTATAAACAAAACATGAGTAAGTCACTTAAGAAAAATAGAAATGGCACATGGTGGTCCATCCATCATAATTAGGCTCAAAATTCACAAGGCTAAAAACCCTTTCACAAGAGATTCAACCAAGTAACCCTCAAATTAACTCAATTAATAGTTTATAGTTATGAATCAATTAGGCTAGCTTCTAATGAATTCAACAATCATTCAACATAAAACATGACCACTATTTCAAGATTATGATAATTTCAAATCAAATCCTAAAATCCAATGTATATATATTTTATTAAAAACAATAAAATACTTTTGGGTAAATTTCTTAGACATACTATGTACAAGTTTAACCAAGTAGAAAGTTAATACTTTCACAATTTTCTCAAAAAGAAATCACAATTTTTTTATGGAAATAAAAGAAAAATTGAAAAACAGAACAAAACAAATCCTAATTACTAATTTTTTCCCCACACTTATTTCAAAAATTATCTTTTATAAACTTATTTTAGGGAGAAGATAGAAATCTTTCGAAACTTTTGGCTTAATCTAGCCATAGTCAAAATTTATTTTCTTTAATTTTATAAGTACAAGTCACTATGGACAATTTTATTAATTTTTAAATTTTTAATTTTAATAAAAAGAAATATTTTTAAAATTTTAATCAAATTTTTTCTATTTATGCTAAAAGCAGAAAATAAACATGCATGCATCTTTATATTTTATCAACAATGATTTCAAATGAATTTAAATCTAACTTGGTTTCTTGTTCTAGCAACCTTTCTTTTCTTTCTTTCGCAACTAAGTCAACAAATATCACCACTGAAAATCTACTTTCGTTGTTCACATCAACAAACTTGATGTGTGGAGCATGTGGCTTTACCTCAATTTCAACATCATCAGGTGCATTAGGATGGTTAATATGATCATTAATAATCCTTATAATCTCATTTTGTGAGCAAAAGTCTACACCTAAAGTAGTTGACTCTACTGCTTCAGCATTAACAAATTCAACAACATCTTTAGTAAAATTTGTATGTCCATCAATAGACATATCAACGTGATGTGATTCTATAATTGGTTGCTGTTTTGATATTTTAGAAAAATTAGCTTCCACTTTGTCCAACCTCTGATTCAATTCTTTAATCATTTTAATCAATTCAATATTCTGTGACCATATCTTCAAAAGAATTTGAAACTTGGGATCATTTAGTTGACGTATACTCAAGTTACTTATATTAGGTGTAGTAATAGATGTGAAAACTTGTTGCTGATAACCATATGAATCATGTGGTTGTTTTGGATAGTAATCATAATTCAATTGAAAATCACAGTGTTGATTATTTTTATATGAAAAATTATTTTTCATTTTTGAAAGAGGTTTTCTAAAAAGAAATAAGTTGAAAGCTCGTTGAGTAGACTTCCAAGAAAGAGAGGTGCGTCTCAATGGACAACTTAAGTACCTTATCTTTTCTTAACCAAAGTGTTTCCCAACTAGTTTCAAAAATTTCCCAACAAAATTCCTCAAACAAAAATCATGATAAAAAACAAAAAAGAATTATTAAACTAAAATAACTATAGAAAATAAAGTAAATAAATGATAGAGAAAAAAATTTGAGAAAAATAAAATGTTGGTGATAAACAAAAATAAAATAAAATAAGAACTCAAATGATAAAAATTTAACTGTTTTCCCCGGCAATAGCGCTAAATTTGATACATTGTCGTTGACCTGATCAAATTAATACTACTAAACTATAGCAACTTCAATATTGATAAGATAGTAGCCAAAAAAAAATGGAAAGGGTAAACTCAACACTAAATCGTCTCCCAATGAACACGGAATTGATTCTTAACGAATTAGTTCTTATAAAAGCTATACAAAAGGGGTTAGTAAAATAATAAAGAAGATAAAGATAAAGAAAAGATTAAAGAACAAAGTAACAAAAGATAGAAAGAAAGAAGTTTATAAAGAGATTTAAAAAGATAACAAAAAAATTATAAAGAAAATAGGTTGATTTCACTGCTTTTCCAAAATTGGATTCATCATTGGTTATCTAAAGATTATTGTTCAATTAACTATTTGTCTTAGATTTTCAAATTAATTAATATAAATTCTCAATTAATTTGTTGACATTCTCAATTTTAACCAAAGTACATTCTCAATTAAAAGCAAGAACTTTGTAAATGAGTCATAGTAAATTTAACCAAAGTACATTCTCAATTAAATATTACTGTGCCTAATCATGTCTATTCTTTTACCTCTTATATCAAGTAAAAAGCTAATTAACCAAAGTACATTCTTGATTAATTCTTGTTAAAGCTTTTACCACTAATCAAAGTACATTCTCAATTATTAGCAAAAACTCATTCAATCATGTGATGCTTTTTCAAAATAGGATTCATCATTGGTTATCTAAAGATTATTGTTCAATTAACTATTGTCTTAGATTCTCAAATTAATCAATGTAAATTCTCAATTAATTTGTTGGCATTCTCAATTTTAACCAAAGTACATTCTCAATTAAAAGCAAGAACTTTGTAAATTAGTCATAGTAAATTTAACCAAAGTACATTCTCAATTAAATATTACTATGCCTAATCATGTTTATTCTTTTAGCTCTTATATCAAGTAAAAAGCTAATTAACCAAAGTACATTCTTGATTAATTCTTGTTAAAGCTTTTACCACTAATCAAAGTACATTCTCAATTATTGACAAAAACTCATTCAATCATATGAAAGTTTCTAACTTTAATCAAAGTAAATTCTCAATTAAAATTAAAAGTCGTTGGACTCATATGATTGATATGTTATGTAGATTTTTGACACCATGATAAATTGCAATAATATAAAAATCAATACTTTTACTTGATTAAGAAGGAAAATACATAGATAAAAATAAGTCACAACAAGAATCAAAAGAACAAACAAATTTATTCATCTAACCTCAGAATCCAGTTAATAAATTGCAGCATAATCAACCCAGAGGCTTAGCATGTAAGATCCGGGAAAATAAGGTTTTAAAAATAAGGTAGTTTTGATACTTTTGGGTTTTGTTTGGAGATCAGTGTTCTTGAGTTTATATATTTGTTAGAACATAATTGTTATGTTATTTCTTTATTTTATACTTTTTCCTAGGGGCAGAAAGATCTTATACATTTATTTAATTGGTCTAGAAATTAATTAAGAGAGGGTGTAGAAAGGAAAATTATGCAAATTAAATAATCTGGATATTTAATAAAATAATATTATGTAAATCTTATAGAAGATTCAGTTGTTGTTATTTAAAAAATTAGTTAAATGAAAATATGAGATATAATCTTGGTGGGTTTAAAGATTAAAAGAAATATTATTATTAGGGAAAATCATTATAAGATATTGTAGATTTTAAAAAGATTTGACGGTTGATGATATTTTAAAAAGTAGTTAAGAGAGAATAAGAAAGGGAATCTTAGAGGTTTTAGAGATAAACTAAGAGATTTTATTAAAACTAAAAAGATAGAGATAGAATAGAAGAGGATAAAAAGGAGAAGAGTAAAATGGGGTTGGCATTTTGTTACCCTGTAAGGAAAAAACGAAAATTAGAAAGATAAGGGGGAGAAAAGACGTTTTCTAGGAGAAAATAGAGTCGAGAACGGGGCTTTAAAAATTGGAGTACCATCGGTGACGTTGTGAAGCTTTTTGGTGATCTTGGAAACAAAAATCGTACGAGACCAGGCAGGGAGAGTGACTAGAATTACCTTGTGCGTGTAGGGTTTGAAATTGTATGATATTCTTTATTATATGTTGCAATTTGTATGGTTGTTGGTGTGCATGATAAATTTGGAGTGATGATGATGATGAGTGACGTGAAGTGGGTGAAAGTGGGAGAGAGAAGAAGAGTTAAGTGTGTTCTTTTGATTGAAATAAAGATGATGGGAGAAAGAGTGATTTACGTGAATGGTTGGGAAAGAGATTTATGTGAATCGAGTGAGACTTCCAACATATTTGACTATTCTCTTATCTTCAAAAGAAAAATTCATCCTTATTACTGTTTTCACATCAATAAATACTAAATTTTTATTTCGTTTTCATTTCTTCAAGTAATTGTATATCTTTAGTTTTCTTTCAAATATTAATTAAATATTTTTTTATAAGAAAAATAAAAGTTACATAAAAAATATTATATTACTAATGATTCAAGGATAAAAAAGAAACACGTACAGGGTAACATTTGAAATTGAAATATTTTCATGTAAAGATATAAAAATATTAAAAATGATATCTTTGTTCCATTCAGCTATGATTACGAATTAAGATAACAATATTAACTGTTCTACGATATCCAACTGAGTTTTACAAGTTCAGTTAGTATATATTTTAAGCGAGCACTTACCTCTGTGTAACATTTATGTCTGTAACCATGTCTAAAGGTACCATTGAAACTAACAGTTACGGTTAAATGCATTTGAAAATTTTCAAAGTTGAATTCTTGAATCCATGCATTCGTTGGGAATAACAGCAGAATTTTAATTATCTCTACACTATCGTTAACTGCGTCAAAGAAAACATTAATTCCTTTGAACAGAGCTTTCCATTTTTCTCTTTTATAAATAGCTACTCAAATGAGATTGCATTTCACATTGCCGAGATATTAAAAATCTTCTCTACCCTGCTATCAGAAACTTTAGGAAGTGATCATTTGAAAGATGGGTGGCAAAGGTGGCGGAGGTGGTGGCAAGGGAGGCGGCGGTGGTGGCAAGGGAGGAGGCGGTGGAAAAGGTAGTGGTGGTGGAAATTCAAGCGGCGGCGGTGGTTCAGGATATATGAAGGCCCCTGGTGGGGATGGAAGTTACATATCAAGAGGAGTATTTGAGAGCAATCCTCAGGCATACTTCAGTGGTCTGCATGGTGCATCACAGCCAAACAAGTAGTTCTATTTTATCAAATGCTCATGCTCTAACTCTTGTGCTCATTATGTCTCTTTTATCACTATAAATAAAAGCACCTATTTTATATTTCTATTTATCAATCGAGTTTTTTATACGTTGCTTCAACTTGTTTAATTTAAAACAAATTTCAAAACCTAATAATACTATAAACATACCCACAACAATATTCAATTTTTGTCATAAATTTAAAATATAAATCTTTTAAAATTGTAACACTATATATTATACTTGAAATATTTATTTTTTAAAGAATAAACAAAGTATCAACGACTGAATGCCTTCGTGTCTAATACCAGTTTATTAATTGGAGTAAATTAATAAAAATCATACTAACTAAATAATTCCATAAGCAGTATTTATAAATGTATGAGTTCATATGGTGTTCTGTCACAATAGAAAACTAGTAATGATTAACATAGAAGCGACTTGTTAATGATCAAAAAATTACAAGCTAAAGAAACTTGTGTGTAAGTGTGTATTTATTCCGTGTTATGAATTATAAAGTTTGCATTAAGGATTCTGAATCCACCTAAAAAGTTTGCATTAAGCAAGTATAATTTAGGAATATGAATTAAAAAGTTAAGGTTGAATTAAATAATATAAAATAAAAATAAGCACATTCAAATATTAAAAAGTGAAGAAGATTTGACAGATATAGAATTAAAGTGTTACATCTCTTTAGGTTGAGGTTTCATCATCTACATATAAGTGTTATATAAAAAACATTATTTTCCTCTTAAAAATTAAGATAAAATTCAAAAAGTAATATTAATATTAAAACTACCTAATTTGTATTATTGAAAAGTGATTACAGATATTTAGAAGTTTCATATCCAAATTGTCAACGAAAAAAGAAAAAGCGAAATTCATATTAAAATCAAACTAAAATCTATTACATGTTAATATATTATGACAAATATTTTTTGTTCATCTTTATTCTCTTCTTCCTTCTAAACCAAAAATTTTGATTCACATCTTGCACTTGTTTTTGAGTGCTTATTTATTTAAAAATAATTGATTTATTTTACCAAAAAATCTCAAAATTAGAATTATATAAATACCTTAGGTTATATTTATCGATTAGAAGTGATAAGAGTAATTGGGAAGAAATTTCAATCACATATTTATATTAGTGAAAAGATAAGATTTTATGACGACTTATTATGATAGGTGAAATCCACCTATCCTAATAAGTTGACTGGTGACATTTTTTTGATAAAAGTAATAGTAAAAAGAAGGTTTAATACCTATTTTGATTCCTCTTTCGTAGGGTCTGTTCAAAGTGATCCTCCCTTTTTTCAAAAGTTCACTAACATCCTACTTTTCGCAAAAATGGTGTACGTTAGTCATTTTTGCTTACGGCGTTAAAAAGACTAACGGCAGGAGTGCCTAGTTGGAAAAAAATTGATGACTTGTACATTCATGATTGATGTGTTAAAATCAATTGCTGATTCATCCATCCTGTGACGAAAGTGATTTGTGCTACAGTGAGCAAATTGTTGTTCCCAATTTCAATTTTAAAATAATTAGGGTTTGCTTCTTCACCCAAAAACAAGGATCAACGCCAATACCAGCCATCGTGTCACTGTAGTGCAACCGACGGCGGCGCCGGCGTCACCGTTGGTGACGCTCCCATCTCGCTCTTCTTCTTTGCGCGGAATTTCCCCCAAATAATTTATATTGTTTTGTTGCTCTCTGTTTGAATCAGTGAAGATATAATGGAAGAAAATAAAATAAAAATCCCATCTTTGTGACTCCACCACTTATCATTGTAGGACAACCAGTTTCGTCTCCTTCCTCAAATGATTAACATCCTTTATTCTCTTGAAACCTTGGCTGCTACAGGTGTCTTCCATCTAACATAGGCCTCCTATACCAAGTGATTGCACCTCTTAGTCAACCAAAAAATTAAATAAAATAAAACATAAATTAATTACAATCAGTGATAGTGTTTGATGACATGGGTTAAAATGTTGAGAATATTGCACTTAACTAATGATTTTAACCCTTCATAAAAGCATATCTCGACTTCTGTTGTTTACACAACCAAACAATTGAAAGAAATTGAAGAGAAAAGATTGAGTTTGGTTTCAGCTTACGAAGACCCAATTTTACCCTTTATTATCCTCGGATCAACCCCATTTCTTCTTCAAGACGTCATTTTGGCATCCCAAAGGGGTTTCAAAACAACCCTTTTAGCTTGAAGCACCAGAGGGAAACTTAGTTTTCAAAGGATCAAACCCTAGCAACTTCACTTCCTCAATAAAAAGCTCAAGTCAGAGCATAGAACCGAAGGCGAAGAAGAGAGCAAGTAGTCAATTCCGATTTACGTTACTCCGGTGTTTTAGCGTTGCCACGTGAATTGTGTTAATACTGCCACGTAATAAATAAATGTACAGCTCACTCAGTTTTTGCCAAGGAAGCAGCCTGCCGTTAACTTTTTTAATGCCGTAAGTAAAAAAGGACTAACGTGCACCAATTTTGTGAAAAGTAGGATGTTAATGAACTTTTAAAAAAAGGAAGGACAACTTTGAACAGACCCTACAAAAGGAGGGACCAAAATAGGTATTAAACCTAAAAAGAAATATGTCATAATAAGTTAAACGCTGACATTTTCATAAATAGTGTAAGATTTATTATGACTGGTAAATTGACATGTCTTAATAAGTTAGGCACGGTAGTAAAATTGAAATTATGGTATGAAATTATTATAACAAGTAGAGGAATATTAGGCATAATATCTACAAATCCTTATTCTCATTGGTACATTTCACACTCCACCTCCACACACATTTCTCTTTCTCCATAACCAAACAAATACTTCTATTTTATCAAATGCTTAAGTTGTTGCCATAAACATGACTCTTGTGCTGATTAAGTCACTTTTATACTATAAATAAAAGCACCTATATTTTAACTTAGTTTTTTATGTTTAGAACTGAGATTGCCTAAACTTTTTTAATGTAAAGAAATTCAAAACCTAATAATATTACAATTCAATTAAATTAAATTAGATATTAATAATTAAATTAAGATATTTTATTAGACTACTTAAATCTTTCGATAGAGGCTCACAACGTTCAGAAGTTCTCACAAACTCTCAAAGGGGAGCTCACACGCTCATATTTCAACGACTCAAAAATAACGTGTAAAGCGTTTTAGCACTCCTTTTATAACTAAAATATTTCATTGTGACAACAGTTTTGGTTACCATGATTGATGGTCTCAATAATACCGGTCAAAAGAAAAAAATCAAAAAATCAAAAGAAAATTGTAAATACACAATACATAATATATAATACATTGTAAATACATTATACATTTATAACATGTATATAAATTTATTTTCTTAATAACAAAATAAAAAAATAAAAAAAAATGAAAACCATTTTTTTTAAATTAATCAACTCATATTTTTCAAGGTCTTTTTTATGATAATACAGGAAATAGTGCTCGGACCCATTAGGTCCGATTGGTCCAATTTCTCTAAACATTTCAAAATAAATAAATAAATAAAACTTTTCAGAAAAAAAAAATAAAATTGAAATCATATTTTCAAATATTTTTCTTTATTCTTCATAGGAGTAAAGAATAATTCTGAAGTTTAACGGGCCTTGTTTCTATATGTGTCCTTCTTTAAGTCCAATTCTTCTAAATTTTAAAAATATGAAAAGATTCTTTTAACATGTTTATAGTTTGAGTGTTGTTCCCTCCACCTTCCCAAATGCTCCTCCACCTCTCCATTATTTTCATTTATTTCAAAAATATTGTATACCTTCCCACTATTTTTTTTTATTCCAAAAATATCCTACACATCCCCACTATCATTAACAATCTTTGTCTTTCTCTCTGCATTAATGGAGCATTTACATGGCTCATTAATGGCTCAGATTTCAACTTGTGATATATTCCCTTAAATAAGTTTGATTCAATCTTATTTTTGTTGTTCAATATATTTTTTTTCTTCAAATTACTTAATAAATGGTAAAATTTTGTTCTAAATTTCTAGAAAAATGTTTATATATATGTGTGTGTTTTTTTTTACATTTAATATCTATAATTTTTAACATTATATTATGTTTTAACTTACCGACATGTTCAACTCAAATAACTTGAATAAAATATTTAATTTATTAGATAAATAATATAAAAATATTATTAAATACTTAAAATATAAAAGAAAAGTTATTTGTTAAAAATTTGGAATTTATTTAGTTTTTTTGTCATTATAAAGTTAGTATATAATAATAATAATATATTATTATTTACTATTAATATAAAATGGAAATGGTACAAACACTAATATTGAAGTTTTCTCTGAATTTTATATTTTTAAATCTGAACCATGTGAATGCTCCATTAATGTAGAGAGAGAAAGAAAAAGAATTCTTAAGGATAATGGGGAGGTGTAGGGTATTTTTGGAATAAAAGAAAATAATGGGGAAGTGTAGAATATTTTTGAAATAAATGAAAATAGTGAAGAGGTGGAGGAGCACTTGGGGAGGTGGAGGGAGCAACACCCTTATAGTTTCCATATCATATCACATTTTTAATAAAATTAATTGAAATCCATTTTTTTTATTGTAAATAAAAATAATTAAAAAGAAATGAGAAAGAATAGTTTTCGAGCCCTTTAGACTATTTATCACGGTTTCCCTCGAGTCCAGTTTATCTGAATTTCTTTAAAAAAAGAGAGGTAAAATGATTTTTTTTAACATGTTTTCAAATTCATGATTTTCTTATTTGGATATTGTAGAAATGTTTTGAACATTTTTTGTGTTGTGATTATTAAAGTAAAAAATAGCATGTGCATAAACTTGTTTTATTGATATTTTTCAAATTCTTGGGAATGATTTACATATCCATAATGAAAATAAAACTTTGAAAAGAAAATGAAAACAAAAAATCCAAATTCTTTCTTAAGATTTTTCACTATGATAAAAAAAAAATTCCATGCCCATTTTTTCAGTAAAAAGTAAATGAATTGAAAAAATTATAAAAATATTATTTTTAAAATATTTCATAATTTTCACATTTCATCACATTTTTGCTAAAATAATGTCAATCAATTCAAAGAAAAATAATAAAAACATTTGTTTTTCTAACATTTTTTAAGTCGGACTTGAATATGTCAACCCATCTGACCCTTTTAAATTCAGCTCATATGACGTTGAAGCCCAATTCAACCTTCGTTTTAAGTCTAAAAAAGATAAATCAAAATTTAAAATTAATTTTTTGAAATTTTCATCATTTTTCATTTTGATAGTACAAACCTTAGTTTCGTGTGGATTATCAAAGCTTAATTCCCACATAATTCCAAATTCAGTTTTCACAATGGCCTCAAAACCCAACTTTCACACTAACTGTTAAATCCCAATTCCTCCAAATTCAATTTTTACACTGGCCAACAAGCCCAATTTTACATTGGTCATCAAATCCTAGATCCTGCAAAAGGCTTCAAAGCCCAATTCTCACATTCAGTCATAAACCCGATTTATACATTATCCTTCAAAACTCAATTCTGACACCGACCTCCAAGTTCAATTTCTACATTAGCCCATAAACCAAATTCCAACATTGACTCATAAGCTCGATTTCTACATTGTCGTTCAAAACTCAATTTACACACCTTAATAACTACATCTATAGGGTTATGACACCCTCAACGAGGTATGCACACCTCAACAACTTAATACATAGGGTTAGGGCACCCTCCACAAGGTTTGCACACCTCAAGACCTTCATCCATAGGGTTAGGACATCCTTCACGAGTTTTGAACACCTCAACATCTACATCCATAGGGTTAGGACAGCCTCCACAAGGTTTGCACACCTCAACAACTTCATCCATAAGTTAGGACACCCTCCAGAAGGGTAGCACACCTCAACAAATTCATCTATACAATAAGCACATGCTCCAAGAAGTTTGCACATCTCATTTCCTTCATCCATAGGGTTACGATACCATTCACAAGATTTGTACACCTAAACAACTTCATTCATAGGGTTAACACACTCTCCACGAGGTTTACGCACCTCAATACCTTCATCCATAGGGTTAGGATACCCTTCACGAGGTTTGCACACCTCAGCAACCTCATCCATAGGGTTAGGACACCCTCCACGAGATTAACACACCTCAACAAATTTATCCATAGGGATAGGACACCCTCTACGAGGTTTGCACATCTCAACAACTTCATCCATAGGGTTAGGACACCCTCCATGAGTTTAGCAAACCTAAACAAATTCATCCATAGGGTTAAGACACCCTACACGAGGTTTGCACATCTCACTCCCTTCATCCATAGGGTTAAAACACCCTTCACGAGGTTTGCACACGTCAACAACTACATCCATAGGGTTAACACACTTTTCATGAGGTTTACACACCTCAACACCTTCATCCATAGGGTTAAGATACCCTCCACGAGGCTTGCACACCTCAACAACTTCATCCATAGGGTTAACAGTCCCTCCACTCGGTTTGCACAACCCAATTCCTTTATCCATAGGGTTAACATACCCTTTACGAGGTTTGTATACCTCAATTCAGTCATCCATAGGATTACCATACCCTCCACGAGGTTTGGATACCTTAATTCCTTCATCCATAGGGTTAGCATACCCTCCACAAGGTTTACATACCTCAATTCCTTCATCCATAGGGTTAGCATACCCTCAATGAGGTTTGCATACCTCAATTCTTTCATCCATAGGGTTAGCATACACTCCATGAGGTTTGCATACCTCAATTCCTTCATCCATAGGATTAACATACCCTACACGAGGTTTGTATACATCAATTCATTCATCCATAGGGTTAGCATACCCTCGACGAGGTTTGTATACCTCAATTCCTTCATCCGTAGGATTAGCATACCCTCCACGAGGTTTGTACGCCTCACTTGATTTATCTATATGATTTGTACACCTTCCACATGCTCAAATAACTAAAATGTTCAAACTTTCATGTCTATAAGTTGTGAATGTAAAAAAAAATTATTTCAAAATAAAAATAATAATATTAAAGTCCTAAAATATTTTCTTTCAAGAAACAAAATCTCCAAAAAAAAAGACTCATGCCTTACATCGCGATCCCTTCTACTAAAGTGTTTTGTTTTTGTTGTGAAATCGTGAACATTTTCACATAATTGGTCATCGTATCTATTTTGTTATAAATTTCTTTGTTATTTCTTTTTTGTTCTTCGGAAATTTGGAAACCCAAACAAAATTAATGTTTATGTCTTTATTTATCTTTTACTTTGATAATATAAAAATGTTAATATTTCACATTATCTAGTAAAATCTAAGTAAAGAGGGACGATTATCCATACCTAAAATCTAAGTAAACAGGAACGGTTATCCATAATTTTTATTTATTCCATCCTCTTTTTAAAAAAAAATTTATTTTATCTATCACTTTCTCCACCAACCATTTTTTTTCTCACACTATCTTTTATGTATTTCATTCACTTTTGTTTTTATATTTTATCCACCACTTTTTTTTTTATTTCTTTCATCCATTTTCCTCATCTACTTTTCCACCCCATTTTTATATTAATTTTTTTACACTAATTTTTTTTATTCCATCTGCTTTTTTAAAAAAGAATTATATTTTATCCACCACTCTCTCCACCAACCATTTTTTTATTCTTTCCTTCATCCACTTTCTTCATCTAATTTTTCCACCCATTTTTTATATTATTTCTTGTACTTATTTTTTAGACTAATTTTTTCTATTCACTTTTTTTATTATATTTTATTTCACCTAATTTCTCCAATCACTTTTTATATTAATTCTTTCACTTATTTTCCACACCAACTTTTTCAATTTCTCTCACTCACTTTTTTAAATTATATTTTAGTCAACACCTTCTCTAATAATAAGTTTATAAATACCCACATTCTCTTTACTCTATTTTACACACACATACATTTCTTATCTACCACATTATCACTCTTCAACAATACACATTTCTTTTCCTCCACACCATCACCATTTTATATTATCTCCCTAATTTCATCACTTTTATCATATTATCATAATTTCCCATTTTCTTTTTCCATACTCTACCATGAGAAAAAACTCCAACAATATCTTACACAACCACATCACCATCTTCATCTCTTAAAAAACTTCATTTTCACTTACATATGGGTTTTGGCTATCATTTCTTTCTCCATCAAGTTCTTATTCCTTCGCACCCTTTCTTTTAGTTTAAATTATGCTCTTAAGGTTTATAGACCATTTTGTTATTTTTAGTAAAAATCATAAAATTTTCTATTATCATGTCAAGTCTCGGATTTGCTTGATAATTAAATTTTTCATAATAATAATTTTTATTGTCATGTTAAATCTCGGATCTGCTTCATAATTAAATTTTTTATAATAATTTCGATTGTCATGTCAAGTCTCGGATTTGCTTGATAATTGAACTTTTTATAATAATTTAAAAAATATTGATTGTCATGTCAAGCCTCATATTTGCTTGATAATTAATTTTAAAAAATGAAAAAAAAAAATAGATTTCTTGAAAATTAGTCTAAATATTCATACACTACAAAAAATATATTTTATACCTGGGGTTTTATCTCTGTTGGGATTACAAAATTGCAATGGTTTGAGGTACGCACTTTACTGCACATTATTCTTTCATATTTTTTCTTCCACTGTTCTTGATCTGAATGTGTTATTGTGATGTTGATATAACATGTTTAGATCAACTTTTACTTTGATATTTTTTTTTATCATTTGGTATCAGAGCAAGGTTCATTCCTCTGCCTTGCATGTTTTCATTGATTTGGATTTTTTATTTATGGGCTTTATTATTTTGATGCTTTTAATCCAAACAAAATTCCCAAATGGGTCAATTCATGACCTGTTACAGTATTCTTATTTTTCAACCTTGTGTGTCTCCCATCATCTTTCCCCTCTAGGAAATTTGCAAGCTTGGTAAAAGATAATTAATCTTTGAATGTGATATATATGTTTAAATGTTTTGGATTAATAATTATGTATATTGATATTATTTGTATGTATACATTTGTTGTTATATGTGCAAATAAAATATGGATTATTATTATTATATTTGCATATTAAGAATTTTTATGTAAATATTTATGTATTATTAATGTTTTAGTAGTAATATAGTTTTAATAGATTAAAGAGTAGCCAGAGCATCTTTAATCAATTAAAATTGTATATAAAGTTTTGCTACATGAGAAACATTAGTTGTAAATAATTATATTTAATATGATAAAATCTACCCACAAGAATGTTTCATATTTATATGATTAATTACGATAAAATACTAAATTATATTTTTTAATTTACCCACAGGAATTAAGAAAAGGAACATAATTTGATAGTTTTATCATTAAGATAATGAGTTTAATTGAGTAAGACTTTATCCCACAAACAAGTTTTATGTTAATAAACTCATTGGTAAAGACATGTTTACATTGGTAAAACATGACATTTATTTTTAGTCTCAAATTATATAATAAGCATGTAATTTTGAATTTGCAGTTTCTCAATCTGTGAATTTTTCTGATATCAAGTGTGGTATTCCCGAGTTGAAAGGAGATAATTATAAGGTTTGGAAGGAAAAAGTTCTTCTTCATTTAGGCTGGATGGATATTGACTACGCTATTAGAAAACCTGAACCACCGGGTATTAATGAGACCAACACTCAAGATGCCATTGATCTTTATGAAAAATGGGAGAGGTCAAACCATCTCTCCGTTATGTTCATAAAAACCAATATTTCCGTTGGGATCCGGGGTTCAGTTGACCGGTATGAGAATGTCAAAGATTTACTAAGGGCTATTGATGAGCAGTTTACGACATCTGATAAATCTCTTGCCAGTACCCTTATAATGCAGTTTTCATCCTTAAAGCTTACTGGAATTAAGGGAGTGTGTGATCATATCATGCGTATTAGGGACATTGTGGCTCAACTGAAAGCTTTGGAAGTTACCATGTCTGATTCTTTCCTGGTACACTATATTTTGTGCACTTTGCCTCACCATTATGCCCCCTTCAAAATCTCTTACAACACACATAAATATAAATGGTCTATTAATGAATTATTGACAATGTGTGTTCAAGAAGAAGAAAGGCTATTAATAGAAGAAGGGGAGAGGGTGAACTTGACTACTTCTTTTGAGAATAAGAACCAAGTTAATAAGAAGGGAAAGATTCCTGCTAAGCCAGTTATTAAGAAGGAGTCTAGCTATTTCTTTTGTAAAAAGAAAGGACACATGAAGAAAGACTGCTTAAAATTTAAGAATTGTCTTAATAAGAATTGACTAGTTTTAATCATAACACATGGTGGATTGATTCTGGTTCTACAATCCATGTTTCTAATACCTTACAGGGTATGCAAAACCTAAGGAGGCCAGTGGGAAGTGAGCAATATATCTACTCAGGGAGTAAGATGAGTTCACATGTGGAGGCCATTGGAACGTGCAGTTTAGTTTTAAGTAGTGGTTTGTTTTGCATTTGGAAAAGACATTTTATGTTCCTTGTTTTTCTAAGAATTTGATTTCTGTTTCACAACTTATACCTTTGGATTTCTCGTTTAATTTTTCAGACTCTCGTTTTACCTTAATGAATAAATCCAAAGTTGTTGGTTTTGGTAAATTATGTGATGGTCTTTATTCCATTATTTTGCAAAACAATATCGCTTATGACTCTATGCATGTTACTGCTGGATTAAAAAGATATGTTATTGTCGCAACCGGAAAATCGCGACGGAACGACGACGATCCAGGCAAGAAAACAACGTTATTTTTAAAAAGAGATGGAGTCGCCACCATAGTTTATTCTGGAAAACTACGGAAAAAAAAGAATAAGGCAGTCTACGAAAACCAGATTTCGGATTCGAGAGTCGGTTACGTGTAGGGAAGGTATTAGCACCCTACAACGTCTGCCCGAAGGCAGTACCTTTAATTAAATACGCTAATAAAATGTGGTTTTCAAAAATGTTTAACTTCCCCTAAAAAGAAAAATAAAATAAAACTCTAAAGAAAACAAAATATTTTTTTGTGTTTTTGTGCCCGACAAGGATTGACCTTGCTCCTACGTATTCTCAGTCAGACTGAGAAATCAGGGTTACGTAGTTCTAGCAAACCATTTGGAAAATTTGTTTGAGAAATTGTTTGGAAAATTTGTTTGGAGAATTGTTTGGAAAATTTGGATTTTTGGGAAAGTGAACCTGACAAGGACTGGCCTTGCTCCTACGTATCTCCACTCTTTGTGGAGAATCAAGGATCACGTAGTTCTGGCTGGCGATCTTGATTTAAAAAAAAAAAGGTTGATATTTTTATTTTGAAGATTTTATGATTTTTTTTAGCATTTTTTATATAAAAAAGGAAAAAGGTTTTTAGCACAAGGCCTACGCGAGCGGTCGCACGTGTGCTTTAAACCTTTAAAAACATATTTCGGTTATTATTATGAAAGAAGAGGAAAAGACTTTTAGCACAAGGCCGACGGAATGGTCGCACATGTGCTTAAACCTTTTAAAGTAAATTTTTGTTGATTTTGTTTTAGAAGAAGAAAAGGTTTTAACACAAGGACGATGTGTGCGATCACACATGTGCCTAAACCTTTAAAATATTTTTTATTATTTTTCTACTATTCATATATTTAGAAAAACATAGATAGATATTTAAAACAGAAAAGTGAGAAAATAAAATAAAATAAAATACAATAAAATAAAAAAAGTGAAGAGTAAAACGTGAATAGTAAAACATGAATAGTAAAACGTGAATAGTAAAAACGAACCTTATGTGTACCTTGTTGTGAGAAGAGTTAGATGAGAGGTAAAGAAGATGAACTTGGAGTAGAAATTTGGTATGAGATTTAATGGAAAGGTGTGAAAGAAAAATGAAGTAGAATTTTTGGATGAAGAGATTTGGTGTGAGAGAAGAAAGATGGATATTATGAAAGTGTGTGTAAATGTGTAGGTGTGTATGTGTGTGTGTAAAATGAAGTGAAGAGAATGAGGGTATTTATAGAGTTAAGGATGAAAAAGTGTTAAATAAAATATAATTTTTAAAAAAGTGAGTGGAAGAATAAAAAAAGTTAATGTGAAAAATAAGTGAAAGAAATAATATAAAAAGTGGGTGGAGAAATTAGGTAAAATAAAAATATAATAAAAAAGTGAATAAAAAAAGGTTAATGTGGAAAATAAGTGAAAGAAATAATATAAAAAGTTGGTGGAGAAAGTGGATGAAATAAAATATGGTAAATAGTAAAAGTTAATGTGGAAATTAAGTTAAAGAAATAATATAAAAAGTTGGTGGAGAAATTATGTGAAATAAAATATAGTAAAAAGATGAATAGAAAAAGTTAATGTGGAAAATAAGTGAAAGAAATAATATAAAAAGTGGGTGGAGAAAGTAGATGAAATAAAATATAGTAAATAGTAAAAGTTAATGTGGAAATTAAGTGAAAGAAATAATATAAAAAGTTGGTGGGAAAATTAGGTGAAATAAAATATAATAAAAAAAGGTAAGTGGAAAAATTAGAAAAATTAGGAAGAAGAAAAAAAAAATTAAATAAAAAATAAATATAAAAAATGTAATAGTAAATGAAAAAGGTATGTGATGTGGAAGGTGATGTGGAAGGTGATGTGGAAAATGAGGTGTGAAAAGAAAAATATGGTGGTAAGAAAAAAAAATGAGATTATTTTGGGCCATTGGGCCAAGGATAAAAAAGTTAATTTGAGGGTGCAAATAGTAAAACGAATTAATATTTTTTATTTTTTTTATTTTTATTTTTATTTATTTTTGTGATGAATTTTATTTACCCGGACAAAATTGGGTGTTGACAGCTGCCCCTCTTTACTTAGATTTTACTAGATCATATGGAAATTTAACATTTCCATATTATCGTAGTAAAAGATAAGTAAAGATAGAAACACTAATTTTGTTCGGGTTTCAGAAAAAAGAAAGAGACAAAATAAAGACTGATCCAAGAAGATATGATAAACAAAATGCAACAAAGAGAGTTTGACCGTTACACAGCAGAAGGTCGACAATTGCAGAAAAACTAAAGGTGCTAGATAAAGCTGGACTTAAAAAGCTAGACCAAAGTTGTGCTAGAGAGAAATGAGGTGTACAAACCTCGTGAAGGGTGTCACATCCCTATGGATGATGGTTTTGAGGTGTAACAACCTTATGGAGGGTGTAGTAACCCTATGGAAAAGTGAATGAGGTGTAATAATGTCGTGGAAGGTGTAATAACCTTATGGAATAGAATGAGGTGTAATAACCTCGTGGAGGGTGTACCAACCCTATGGAAAAGTGAATGAATGAGGTGTAATAACCTCGTGGAGGGTGTAACAACCCTATGGATGAAGGTTTTGAGGCGTAACAACCTCGTGGAGGGTGTACCAACCCTATGGAAAAGTGAATGAATGAGGTGTATTAACCTCGTGGATGGTGTAACAACCCTATGGATGAAGGTTTTGAGGTATAACAACCTCGTGGAGGGTGTAATAACCCTATGGAAGAGTGAATGAATGAGGTGTAATAACCTCGTGGAGGGTGTAACAACCCTATGGATGAAGGTTTTGAGGTGTAACAACCTCGTGGAGGGTGTAATAACCCTATGGAAAAGTGAATGAGGTGTAATAACCTCGTGGAGGGTGTAACAACCCTATGGATGAAGGTTTTGAGGTGTACAAACCTCGTGGAGGGTGTACCAACCCTATGGATGAATGATGTGAGGTGTATTAACCTCGTGGATGGTGTAACAACCCTGTGGATGAAAGTTTTGAGGTGTACTAACCTCGTGGAGGGTGTACCAACCCTATGGATGTGATGTTGTTGGGTTTGACCATTGTCTTACAGAGGGCCGAAATCCCTAAGAAAAACTGAATTCGACCATTGCCTTGTTGAGGGCCGATATCGCAGAACAAAACTAAAATTCGACCATTGCCAAGCAGAAGGCCGATAGCAAAACTAAAACCTGGATTTGACCATTGCCTAGCATAGGGCCAAACTCACAGAACAGAAATTTAAATCCGACCATTGCCAAGCAGAGGGCCAAAATATAAAGGAAAACCTTAAGCTGGGCTTTGATTGCCAGATGAAACTTGGCTTGGGGGGCAGGCGAGCTGGGCTTGATTGGCCAGTGTAGAAACTTGGCTTATGGGCCAGGTGGAACTGGGCTTTGGGGGCCAGTGTAGAAACTGGGCTTTGGGGGCCAGTATGGAAACTGGGCTTTGGTGGGCCAATATGGGCTTTGAGGACCAGGCAAGCTGAGTTTGGTGGGCCAGTGTAGAAACTGAGCTTGATGGGCCAGGTGGAACTGGGCTTTGGGGGCCAGTGTAGAAACTGGGCTTTGGTGGCCAGTATGGAAACTGGGCTTTGGTGGGCCAAGCAAGTTGGGCTTGGTTGGCCAGGTGAAACTGTGCTTGGGAGGCAGACAAGCTGGGCTTTAGGGGTCATGTGAAACTGGGCTTTGGTGGGCAGGCGATCTGGGCTTGATTGGCCAGTGTAGAAACTAGGCTTATGGGCCAGGTGGAACTGGGCTTTGGGGGCCAGTGTAGAAACTGGGCTTTGGTGGGCCAGTATGGAAACTGGGCTTTGGGGGCCAGTATGGAAACTGGGCTTTGGTGGGCCAATATGGGCTTTGAGGGCCAAGCAAGCTGAGTTTGGTGGGCCAGTGTAGAAACTGGGCTTATGGGCCAGTTGGAACTGGGCTTTGGGGGCGAGTGTAGAAACTGGGCTTTGGTGGGCCAAGCAAGTTGGGCTTGGTGGGCCAGGCGAGCTGGGCTTTTGGGGCTAGTGTAGAAACTTGGGCTTTGGTGGGCTAGGCGAGCTGGGCTTTGGGGCCAGGTGAGCTGGGTTTGGTGGACCAATGTAGATACTGGGCTTATGGGCCAAGCAAGTTGGGCTTGGTGGGCCAGGCGAGCTGGGCTTGGTGGGCCAGGCGAGCTGGGCTTTTGGGGCTAGTGTAGAAACTTTGGCTTTGGTGGGCTAGGCGAGCTGGGCTTGGGGGCCAGGTGAGCTGGGTTTGGTGGACCAGTGTAGAAACTGGGCTTATGGGCCATGTGAAACTAGGCTTTGGTGGGCAGGCGATCTGGGCTTGATTGGCCAGTATGGAAACTGGGCTTTGGTGGGCCAATATGGGCTTTGGGGGCCAACACACCAATGACAAAAAATTAAAATTGATTTTTTTTTTTATTTTGTATTTTTTTTTTGAATTTTTTTTTGTTTATTTTTTTTTTTGTTTATTTTTTGTTTTTTTTTGTTGTTTTTTGTTTTCTTTTTTTTGGATGAACAAGAGAAAAAATTAAAAAGATTTTAATATTGGGTTCGATCATTGCCTTGTAGAGGACCTAAACACCAATGACAAAAATTTTAAAATTGGGCAAGACCATTGCCTAGCAGAGGGCCGAGACACCAATGACAAAAAATTAAAATTGATTTGTTTTTTATTTTGTATTTTTTTTTGAAAATTTTTGTGAAATTGTTTTTTTTTTTTTTTTTAATTTTCGATTTTTTTTTTAATTTTCGATTTTTTTTTTTTTGACCGACACTATTGAAAGCCTCCGGTAGATATGACCGGAACTGTAGCTACAGTAAATTTTTTTTTTGCTATATAAGGAGGGTCGAACTGCGTTGAGCGACGTCGCGATTCTTGAGCGAGAGTGTGAGAGCTTCTAAGAGAGCGAGGCCTGAGCGAGTGAGATCTGAGCGAGAGTGAGATCTTCCTCCGAGACCTCTCTGTGGTCCTTCTTGTAGGCCGGTTCCGATTCTCTTTCCACGTTTGTAAGTTTCTCTCCTTCTCTCAACCCTTCTTTTTGTTCGAGCTTTCCTTTTATATTTTTCTCCTCCTTTGTGTTCTCTATTTTTTTCTTTTTCGTTATGTATATGTACATATGAACACACTGTCTTAAAAATATGAGGTATATAGGCTGGAAAACCATTGTTAATCTCCCTTCGTTTGAAGGTATGACAGAGACATTCGGGTAGAACAACGCCACGTACCCCAATTAAAACAAACTAAAACAAAAAAATTGACTCTTTGAACTTAGATCTATTTAGGATCCTTTGCGAGGACCGTGAAACATACTTATTTATGGACATTGAGACTTCAAAGACTGGTCAATGGAAATTGAACTAAAAAGAAAAAACGAAATGAAAAACTAAATCTTTTTTTATTTTTACTCTTTGTTTTTGTTCCTTTGTTTTGTTTGTTTATTTTTTTTTTTGTTAGAAGAAATATGGATATCGGTTATAAACGATGGAGGTCCACTCCTGAACAAGTTCAGATCTTATTGAACATTTATAACCATGGGATCATCAATCCCAATCGAGAACAAGTTCGGGAGATTGCTGAACGACTCCGTGAGTACGGAGAAATAGGAGAATATAGCGTTTATTGTTGGTTTCAGAACCATGAAAACCGATTAAAGCATAGACGTTTGTCTCAAGACGTTTCCAGTACGTCTGAACCTTCTTTCTCCCTCCTTCCATCGTTTATGTATGGTAAGTATTTATATATGTGCATTTTATTGTTTTTCTTTTCTTTCTTTCTTTCTTTCTTTTGTTTTGTGTTTTGTTTTTTTTTTTTTTTTTTTTTAACTACTATTATTCTTTTGTACAACTGGAGATCCTTTATGGTCCATTCCACAGACTCCACAACTCTTGGATCTCTTCCCCATCCCCCCTATTCCTGAAGCAGAAAAGAGAGTCCCGTATTTCATACCATTTCACATCAATGCTCCATCCACGGAGCTCTCTCTCAGGCTGTCGTCTCCTTGAGGGGACCTTATTTGTATCATCATCATCATTATTTATGTTTTGTTATTTTTTATTTATTTATTTATTTATTTTTATTTTTTTTTTTTATTTATTATTTTATTTTTTTGGTTGGACTGTAAACTTAACGGCCACTTGTGGCCGACACCTAAACTCCTTATTTATTTATTTATTTATTTTTTTTTGGAATGTAAACTTAACGGCCACTTGTGGCCGACACCTAAACTCCTAATTTTTTATTTTATTTTATTTTATTATTATTATTTTTTTTTATCTTTGGACTGTAAACTTAACGGCCAGTTGTGGCCGACACTTGAATATCTTATTTTATACTTTTTTTTTTTTATTTCTGGACTGTACTACTAACGGCCGCTTGTGGCCGACACTGAGCATATTAAATTTTTTTTTTTTATGTATTTATTATTTGTTTTTTTTTGTTTATTATTATTATTTATGTACTGTAATCTTTACTTGCTTTTTTTTAATTTTATATTTGCATTGGTAATAAACAAGTTGAGTTTAATTATTCTTATTCCTGTGAAATTTTTGTTGATGCTTTTATGTTTTTTTTTTTTTTTTTTTTTTTTTGCAACGAATTCCAATTTTCTGTTGTTATATCTGTAATTCAAATTCAAAATGAAATAATGACCACACAAGCTAAAACGTCAAGACGTTAACATGATTAACACGAAACTTGAATGCATATCATTTTTTTTATATATATTTTTGAAGAAAGATTTGATAACCATTCATATGAATGAAGAGGGTCGATACCACAGACCGACATTTTTGAAAAGTTGGTAAATGCTGAGCAAAACACGAGGATTTTTTTTTTTGTTTTTTTTTTTTTTTTTAAACAATTTTCCTTGCTTCTTTTGACATATATGATGTAATGGCATGAGGATGTATGGATGCGCAAACATATGAGACCTTTGTTTTGTTCTTTTCTTTTGCTCTTTCTTTCTCTTTCCTTATTATTTATTTTATTATTATTATTAATTTTTTTTTTTTTTTTTTAAAACTCCATGCTTGGAATCCATTGTCAATATCGTCGTTGAGCTTGATGTACATTTAAAAACTCTTTCATTGAAAGTAAGAGCCAATGAGTCGTTTGATGAAAAGGAAAAAGAGTGTAACCACGAATCCAAATTCCTTTTATTGCTTTTTGCAATCCAAACTAGCTTGAACCCTAGCAGGTGTGGGAAAGGGGTATGAAAGGTAGACGACTTAAATGATTATTCGTGAGCAATGTTAATGTCTGTGAATCCCTCCTCTAGGGGGAAATGCTGCTAACATGCCGGGTTCACAAGACTGCCCCAATTTTGCACAGTAAGTATGCTTTGGAGAGGTGGAAAGGTTTGGTTAGGAAGGATTGCCCCAAATAGGTGATTCTTGATTGACGGGGAGACTTCACATCTTTTCATTTTTCCTTTTCGATGCCCTTTTTTTTTATTTATTATTTTTTTTTGTTATTTTTTTTTTTTCGAGTGATTGTGTCATTCACCGCATCATTTCATTCCAGAGCTAAATTCGTGAGAAAGATCAGAACAAACATTCTTCAGTCGGCGTGGACTTTACTTGGCTTGTATCGTGGCTAAGTCAAAGGGTTTTGAAAGAAATGGAAAATGAAGGCCCAAATAAGTGTTTGAAGGGTTAAATCATTTTAACAAGAGTCATTTGCAAGGTGTCTAGTCATCTGTCTCCAGGGATTTGAGAATTCGGGCATCCTCTTATTTTTCATAGTTTTTTTTTTTTTTTTGTTCGCTTTTTTTTCTTTTCTTTCTTTCTTTTTTCTTTACTTTCCCTTTTGGGTCGTTTGCTTCGTTGCCTCTATTGTGAACATCTTTGTTTTTCATTTTCATTTTCATATTTTTCAGAAACTTTGTTCTTGATTTTGGATGCCCTTGATGTACCCTTTAGGTTGACATTGATATGCTAATGACTCTTGTCGAGGGTGACGAAAGCAATTATAATTTATGGCTGAAAGGGGTGCAATTGGATAAACTTCTTTTGTCGTTTGGAAAAAAAAAATGGCCACACGTCATTCTGAAGCTTGCTTGCCTTACTTTCTCGCGACCTTAAACCTGAAACAAGACTCTGTAGTGGTTGACACATCCACTTCATTTTTTTTTTTTTTCCGATCAACCGATCATTGGGCATGTGCACCCTGATGAAAACTTCCCCGTATCATATTCCTGACAATCCTTGTTTTGAAGGGAAATGAAAAGGTTAAAGGTTAAAGTAGTATGAATGCAGATGTTTTAGCAGGAAAAGAACACTGGTCACCCCTGAAACCTTGGATCAAGAGAAAACTCAACTTTGATATTTTTTCTAAACATGTTTTGCTTTTTCTTTTCGAAAATACTATGTCATTGACAACTTTATTGACAACGAATTCAACATGTGTCTTTTCTTTTTAGCTTTTTTCTTTTTGTTTCTCACGACATCCACCAGGACCGAGCTTGCCGACCGAATATACCCGTGATGCTTTTATTGACATTCGTTCAAATATTTTCATTTTCATTTTCCTTTATTTACCTAACAGCTCAACGCGAAATGCAAGATTTCCGAACAAAAATTAAAAGTGAGAATATGCGGTACAAGCTTTAAAGACAAATGTCAATCTCCTAATGGCATCCCCTATCGCGGAATCATCATGCATAAAACTTTTTGACAGCATCAGAATTGACCGGTAACGGTAACTCCTCTCCATCCATCCTTGTGAGAATTAGTGCCCCACTAGAGAACGCTTTCTTCACCGCAAATGGCCCTTCATAATTTGGAGTCCACTTGCCTTTATGATCCTTCTGAATTGGCAAAATCTTCTTCAACACCAGCTCGCCTTCATGAAACTCTCTTGGGTGCACCCTTTTGTGAAATGCCTTTTTCATTCTCCTTTGATATAGCTGTCCATGACACATAGCTGTTAACCTTTTTTCCTCGATTAGGTTGAGTTGGTCGAATCGGGCTCGAACCCACTCAGCTTCCTCTAACTGAGTTTCCATTAACACCCGTAAGGATGGGATTTTCACCTCAAATGGAAGTACTGCTTCCATCCCATACACTAACGAGAATGGTGTTGCCCCAGTCGATGTTCGTACCGATGTGCGGTATCCATGTAAAGCGAAAGGAAGCATTTTGTGCCAATCTTTGTAGGTGACCACCATCTTCTGCACAATCTTCTTGATATTCTTGTTAGTAGCTTCTACTGCCCCATTCATCTTTGGACGATAAGGAGAGGAATTATGGTGGTGAATTTTGAATTCTTCACACAACTCTGCCATCATCTGGTTGTTCAGGTTGGTGGCATTATCAGTGATTATCTTGTTAGGGAGCCCATATCTGCAAATCAATTCCTTTTTTATGAACCTCGTCACCACCTTTCTAGTCACGTTGGCATACGAGGCAGCCTCAACCCATTTGGTGAAGTAATCAATTGCAACAAGTATGAAGCGATGTCCATTTGACGCTTTTGGTTCTATAGCTCCGATGACATCTATGCCCCACATTGAAAATGGCCATGGTGCGGACAACACGTTCAGGGTCGTAGGTGGCGCATTGATATTATCTGCATACATCTGACATTTCTCACACTTTCTAACATGTGTGCAGCAATCGTTTTCCATTGTCAACCAAAAGTATCCAGCCCGCAATATCTTCCTAGCCATTGAGTGCCCATTCATGTGTGTGCCGAATGTGCCTTCGTGCACTTCTTTCAATATCAGCTCAGCTTCCTTTGCATCCACGCATCTTAGGAGAATCATGTCATAATTTCTCTTGTATAGAATATCCCCACTTAAGACGAAGCTGCCAGCCAGCCTCCTTAGCGATCTTTTTATCGTTTTCAGATGTCTTCTCAGGATATTCTCGGGTCTTAAGATATTTCTTGATATCAAAATACCAAGGTTTACCATCTACCTCCTCTTCGATGAAATGACAATATGCTGGCTCTGCATGGCTCTTAATTTCAATCATAGGTAATTTCGCGTCTTGGTCAACTTCAAACATCGACGACAAGGTAGCCAACGCATCTGCTAATTGATTATCCTCCCGTGGTATGTGATTAAACGTGATGGAGTCGAAATACTCCATTAACCCCCTGATGAAAGCTTGGTAGGGAATTAATTTTGTATCCCTAGTCTCCCATTCTCCTTTCAACTGGTGGATGACCAAAGCTGAATCTCCATATACATCCAAAATTTTCACCATAGATTCAATTGCAGCTCGAATACCCATAGCACATGCTTCATATTCAGCGATGTTATTCGTGCAATTAAAACACAGTCTTGCTGTCACTGGTAAATACTGATTCTCCGGAGAGATAACCACTGCCCCTATGCCGTGTCCCATCGCATTCGAGGCGCCATCAAACAATATTGTCCATGCTTTCTCATTTCGGTCTCCTTGGTTCTCCTTAAATAGAGCCATGATATCTTCATCGGGAAATTCAGGTTGCATTGGCTGATAATCACTAATGGGTTGATGGGCCAGGTATTCTGCTAGAGCACTACCCTTAACGGATTTCTGAGCAACATACACAATGTCATGTTCGGACAATAGCATCTGCCACCGAGCTATCCTTCCAGTGAGAGCAAGCTTTTCGAAAATATATTTGATCGGATCCATCTTGGATATCAACCAGGTGGAATGACTCAACATGTACTGTCTTAAACGATGAGCAGTCCACGCTAATGCACAACAAGTTCGCTCTAATGAGGAATATCGTTGTTCACAGTCTGTGAATTTCTTGCTCAGGTAATATATAGCGTACTCTCTTTTCCCAGCTTCATCATGCTGGCCCAATACACAACCCATTGACTTATCCAATACAGTCAAATACAAAATGAGTGGCCTTCCTGGCTCAGGTGGACGCAACACAGGAGGGTCTTGCAGGTATTGTTTGACTTTTTCAAAAGCGGCCTGACAATCCTCATTCCAAACCACAGCCTGATTCTTTCGTAATAACTTGAACAATGGCTCGCAAGTAGCGGTTAATTGGGAGATGAATCTAGCAATGTAGTTCAATCTACCCAAAAAACCTCGAACCTCCTTTTCCGTTCTAGGCGCAGGCATTTCCATTATCGCTCTCACTTTGTCAGGATCAACTTCTATCCCCTTTTGGCTGACAATAAAGCCCAGCAATTTCCCGGATTTCACTCCAAACGTGCATTTGGCGGGGTTTAACCTGAGTTTGTACTTTCTCAATCTTTCAAATAACTTTCTCAAATTGAGAATGTGTTCTTCTTCCGATTCGGACTTCGCAATCATGTCATCCACGTAAACCTCAATCTCCTTGTGCATCATATCATGAAAAAGTGCCACCATTGCTCTTTGATATGTTGCCCCAGCGTTCTTGAGCCCAAAAGACATCACTTTATAACAGAAAGTCCCCCACAAAGTGATGAAGGTTGTCTTTTCCATATCCTCAGGCGCCATCTTGATCTGATTATATCCCGAGAAACCATCCATAAATGAAAATAGTGAAAACTTGGCCGTATTATCCACTAAAGTGTCGATGTGTGGTAACGGGAAATTATCTTTTGGGCTTGCACGATTCAAATCACGATAATCGACACACATTCGAACTTTGCCATCCTTCTTAGGCACCGGCACAACGTTTGCTACCCATTGTGGGTATCTTGCCACAGCCAGAAACCCTGCATTGAATTGCTTCTGTACTTCCTCTTTGATTTTCAAGGACATTTCTGGTTTCAATCTTCTTAACTTTTGCTTCACCGGTGGGCATTCCGGCTTGAGTGGGAGCTTATGCTGCACAATATCTGTGTCTAGACCTGGCATGTCGTTGTAAGACCAAGCAAACACATCTCTAAACTCCTTCAGTAAGGCACGCAACTTTTCTTTCACTTCTGCTTTCATGCTTATACCGATCTTTACTTCCTTTACATCATCCTCCTCTCCCAAATTGAGTACTTCAACATCTTCCTGGTGAGGTTTTATCTCTTTAGACTCTTGTTCCACCAATCTCAACAATTCAGGAGAGGGTTCCAGGTCATCATCACAATCATCTTCCGTATTATTGATAGGGTGCTCAAAATTAGGAATATCGACATGGTTATTTTCAAAACATTCATTGTCATATCTGCATTATTTAAGTTTATGAAAAAGGAAATAAATAAATAGGAAAACGATGAAGAATTCAAAATGATGATAAAAACACAAACAAACACGATTTGATTATCACGCTGGGCATAAAACTAAAAAATGTCAACCTATAAGTCACGAATCCTAAAGCCTTGGGTAAAGCTATAGGATTAGTTAAAATTATTACATCTTGTTGAAATTAAGCATCACGGGTAAATCGCGCGTCTCCCAATTGTCGAGTTGTGCATCTGGGGAGCAGGCCTGCACGAAACTTGAGCTTTCCACTCCATCTTCATTCTCCACGGCTGCTATCTGGCCAGTGTTAACCCATCCAACACTGCGAAAGCTCTCATTGAGGTTACAAATACGAATCTTTCCCACCTTGGGCTCCCGCCTTTCCGCCCGAGCCAGACTGCGCTCTCTCCTCCCTTCCATCAGCCTTTTCCTGTCCTCTTTAGTGGGCTTGTATCCCAGGCCATATCTATGCTTGTTTTCGACGACCTCCAGAGGGAATGTTCGCCCTTGTCCATACTTGCCCAAACCTTTCCCATGCGTATAACCTTCTTTCAGCATGACCTTGGCCATCATGATAGAGGCACGCGACAGATGCGGGTTTACTGGGAATGGCTCCACGTAGGTATTTCCCACAATCTCCAGAGATTGGAATGCTGTTTCGAGAGCTTCCTCGGCTGCCTCAATATAGCGTGTGGATGATGGCCCGCTCACCAGGAGATCCTCCTCTCCTGCCACTATCACCAGTTTATCTCCCATGACATACTTCAGCTTCTGGTGCAGTGTGGAAGGCACAACCCCCGCAGAATGGATCCATGGGCGACCCAACAAACAACTGTAGGCCGGGAGGATGTCCATGACCTGGAATGTCACTTGAAAGACACACGGACCAACTTGGACCGGCAGTTCCACCTCTCCCATCACTTCCCTTTTACTACCATCAAAAGCTCTCACAATCATAGAGCTCGGCTTCATACGCATTCCATCACTGGGTAGCTTCTCCAATGTTGTTTTTGGCATGACGTTCAGGGAGGAGCCATTGTCCACCAAGACACGCGCTATTACATGATCCAGGCATTTCACCGAGACATGCAGAGCTTTGTTATGTCCTCTTCCTTCAATAGGTATCTCCTCATCGGTAAAGGTGAGGTAATTATTAGCAACGATGTTGCCAACAATGCCCTCGAACTTGTTCAGAGAAATACCTTGCTCCACATGAGCCTCACTGAGTATCTTCATTAACAGCTTACGGTGAGAAGCAGAATGCATAAGTAATTCCAGCAAGGAGATCCGGGCGGGCATACGATTCAGTTGTTCCACCACTTTATATTCACTCTATTGTATGAATTTTAGGAATTCACCAACCTCTTCTTCGGATATCTCCTTCTTTTCCTCCTTGTCAGGGGTCTCTTCGGCCTGCACACTCTTCCCTTTCAAGAACTCCTTTGCTTTTGCAGCCATTGTTGTTTCCTTATCATTGGTTCTTTCTCTCACCAACTCTAGTGGTGTAAAGAGCCGTCCACTTCTGGTCATTCCACCAATGCCTGATATGTTTTCAACGGCCGGATCTGCATCATTTCTCTCATCTAACACAATTGCCCCATATCTCCACGGGACGGCCTTCTCGTTCTTGTAAGGAAAGGGAGATGACACTCGGATGACAACAGACGGATTTTCTTCAGTTACTGGTACAGGGGTGGTCCTAGTGAAATGGATCACCAACGGTTCTGGCAGAGTTACATCAGATTCTCCATCAGTTTGTGCAAACACTTCTTCCTCTCTGACCTTGTGGCATACTTGTATCAGATTTCTATCAAGTAAATCTTGCAGAAAATTCTCGAATTCCACACATTCCTCAATAGAGTGCCCAACATCCGGATGGAGTGCGCATGTTATACCCAAATCATAATCGCCCTTCACTAGGCCCACCTTCAACAAAGCTTCTAAGATAAACTTCCTAGAACTTCGGATTTCGCCTACGTCTCTTATCAGGTCAGGCTTTTCAACCTCGACGGCATTCGTCGAGGAACTCCCATGCTCGGACAATGGATTAGCCTCGACGCTAGGCTTATCTTCTTGAAACTTTAACCAACCCGAGTCTATCAGAGCTTGTACTTTATATTTGAAAGCTACACATCGCTCAGTTGAGTGACCCACGCCTCCCCCATGATAATTACACCTGGCCTCTGCATCATAACCCCTGGGGTACGGAGGTTGTACAGGCTTCATCGGGCAAATGGCAACCAGACCCTTTTTCACCAGGTTAGGTAACAACTCTGTGTAAGTCATAGGGATAGGGGTGAACTTAATAAATTGATTCCTTCTGGGGTTGGTGTTTTGACCCGCATTCAGATTCGGGCCTGCGTTTGCCCCAGCTCTCCAAGCTTCAGTTGGGATACGCTGCGATGAATAATACATTTGTTGTTGTTGAGGCCTAGTTTGTTGAGCAAACGAGGCGTTAGCAGCATAGGGTGGTGGGCTCAAGTATGGTCGGTAATTGGGAGTGGGGGCTTGACCTCTCCACACAGGCATTACCGACGCTGCATGTACATCCCCTTCTTTCTTCTTCCCCAGATTGAAACTGGGCTTTTTGTGGCTTGTAGCTACAGGTGGGCCATATGCTATCTTCCCGTTTTTCAACCCGATTTCTATCCTCTCGCCGATTATGATGATGTCAGCAAAATTGACAGATACATTCCCAACCATATGCTCATAAAAGGGTGGCTGGAGTGTATTTACGAACATCGCCACCATCTCTTTGTCAAACAACGGCGGCTCAACTTGTGCAGCCAACTCTCTCCATCGCTGGGCATATTCTTTGAAGGTTTCAATGTCCTTCTTTGTCATATTCTGCAGCTGCAGACGGTCGGGTGCGACATGCGTGTTGTACACGTACTGTTTCACAAAGGCGTCAGCCAGATCCGCCCAGCAACGAATTCGAGATGGCTCTAGGTGGGTATACCAGTTCAACGCTACCCCAGCCAAGCTTTCCTGGAAGACGTGGATGAGTAGCTGCTCTTCATGAGCATACGCAGCCATCTTTCTGCAGTACATGGTCACATGGCTCTTAGGGCAAGTGTTACCCTTATACTTCTCAAACTCAGGCGCCTTGAACTTAGGCGGTATTTTCACACCTGGAACCAAACTTAGCCTTGCGATATCTCCAAACCCATAGCTTTCAACCCCCTCAACAGCCCTCAATCTCGCCTCCAGACTCTCCAGCCTACCCTTAGTTCCAATGAGGCTACTAAACCCCCCAACCACCGTGGCGTGTGGTGCAGCTCCGACTGAAGAATCCTCCTTAGCAACCACATGTGGTACTGGGGTCACCCGTATTCCTTCAGTTGTGTTTGTCTCATTCATTCCCGTTCCCCCCATGGGAGCCGACATTGAGACAAGTCCCTGAGTGCCGATTGGCGGTATATTAACAGTCGTGGGAAATGAGAATGTGGCATGCCCTACCTCTGAGTATTCTCCTACGGGAGGAGTATAACCTGGGGGCAACCCATACAGTGGGAAAGGAACCGATTGGCTCGCAGCATGATCATTGGGGGATAAAGGTGGGCATTCCCCTCAACGTGTGCAGACGAAGACTCTCCAGTAGTCTTCATGGATTCAAGAGCTGCCAAGATCTGGCTGACCTGGTCTTTCAACTGGCCAACGTCTGATTTAAGAGATTCTTGTGACTCCTCCCAGCTTTCCATGGCTCGTGAATTGGCTCGAGTCCTATATGGATGTTGTGGAAATTTGGCCGTTGTTTTTTCTCACTCGTACTGTTTTATTATTTTAATTGATTAGATGAAAATGAAACATGCTAAACACAAGAAAAGATGATGCATGCTAGTAATAGGGGGGAAATCACAGGATGACAATGGCATAACTGATGGAAATTAACACAAGTAGATACTAAACAAACATCCCACATCTTTCATTTAAAAGGAAACCAGTTAATTACATTTCCTATGGGAAACAAAATACAAAGAACTCCAAATACGTCATGCCCTAGCCCGAGTGATGAGGGATTTGATCTCGCCTACCAACCATTTACAATGATTAATAAAAAGCTCTATCTCCGCTGGCGGGCTACAAAAGTAAGTACTTGCTTCAGCTTCCAACACCATTTGGGGGATGTCTTCAATTGCTCCATTTGCCAAGGCAGCCAACTGAGAGAAGCTTTCCTTCCAATGCTTTATAGCTGTTTCTTGCTCTGCGATGTGCTCTTCCATTCTCTTTACCAAGGCCTGATGCCTTTCTTCAAATTCCATTGACCTCCATCGCTCCTCTCGCTCTTCGATGTAATCCTCCATCTGTTTTAGCATGGCTCGATATTCTTCTTCAGCTTCTGCTAGCTTCCAGCGCTCTTGATTCAACTCCGCCTCAAATGATGTAGCCATTTCCTTCATCTGATGCCCCACTTCTTGTACCTGAACTTGCACTTCTCTTAGTCTTTTCAGGGCTTCCCGCTTATCTCTTTTGGCTTCTTCGTAGAGTTGTCTCCACTGTCTGCCTTCTTCTAAAGCCACATTCTTCTCACTCACTCTAATGGCTAACTCTTTACTAGCAGCTGCAAGATCCTGCTTCACTCGGAATGTATAATCCCTCTCAGCCCTCTGGCTTTTAACAATGTTTTCATAAGCCTGTGACTTTTCTTCATTATCATTCCTCATGTCCACAAAATCGTTGCGCACACTCTGTAATTCTTTTTCCAACCTAACGTTTCTCTCCCTCAGCTTTTCCATCTCCATCTTCAGCTGTTTCACCTCTTCACTCTCTAGGACTTGGGATGATCCTTCACTAGCTGATTGATCATTGATTGGCTTGAAAGGGAGTTTGACTTCTTTTACTCTCTCCAGAATCCAAGTGTGATAACTGACACGGCTATCCACCACTCCAATCCTCAAATCCTTTTCTGCTCGCACCACATTTGCCCAGGCACTTCTGACTCTCCTCAACATTTCAGTGCAATGTCCGTCCTCATAGTAGATGAAGACAGCTATGAGATAGTCTGGTGAAGGTGCTCCCTTCATAGGATGTCCGAATTGTCTTTGAACCAGAACGGGATTGTAGTTGATACAGTATCTAGCACCTATGAGAGGTACATTAGGAAAACTGCCACAATGTTGGATAGACGATTTAATCCTAAGCCAAGGAAGATGCCACTTCACTTTCCCTCCATTCAACCCGGCCAAGAATTGGGCCCACTCATTGCCCCCTTTGTCTTTAAGCCCCTGGTGCGACGGACCCTCCGATGGACACCTGACATCAACTCCCTCTTTAAACATGCGTGCGGTCATCCATGCATACAATGCCGGCAAGCAACATAGGATTTTCTTCCCTTTTCTCTCATGGCAAAAACTCATGGTTCCATACACATCGGCGAGGACTGCTGTTACGGGGTTCTCTGACCGCGTCTTCCTTGCTACGAAGACATCAATAGCGGTGTAATCCACAAAGTCTTCTATCCTGGGAAACAAAACGATGCCATACACGGTGAGAGCTAACACATCCATAAAAGCCTCCCACTCTTTCCTATCGGCCAGATGATGCAAATGTTGTTCAAGATATCCTTGCGTCAGTCCACGCACTTGATTCCTCATTACCAACTTGTCTTCTAGTTCTTTGGGATGCAATTTCATTATGGCGGCAATGGTAGGGATGGAGGCGTGATGCTCCAAGTGCTGATACGGCGTGGTACCCTCTAGTGGCAAACCCAGGATGTGCTCAAATTCTTCTATAGTCGGCGCCAACTGGAAGTCTTGAAAGGTAAAACATCTTAGCGGAGAGTCATAATATCGAGCTAGGGCTGTGATAGCAGGCAGTTGTACTTCCATTTCCAATAGGCTCAAAAGATTTCCATACTTCTTCTTGAAAGTTTCCCTTTTTATGGTCTTGAGTCTCTTGCCTAAATTTATCAGTCCTGTTAGATTTCCCCCATGAGTCCTTAGGCAAGGTTTCTTTCTTAAAATGGCAGAACCGGTCTGTTGTGTAGCACCAGATCTTGTATCAACTTCCATCTTGTATATGATCAAGCAAATACCTGTGATTTCCCCTAAAACTAGCATGTTACCAAATGATGTATGACGATATGACGAAGTAAAAATAACATGACCAACACAAATGCATGTATAGTATGAAGATGCAATGACATTATTATTATTTTTCTTAAAAAAAGCGTGGGGGTTATAGGAATACACATGTCTCCCTTTGTGCCCTAACAGAGGTTCGACGCTTAAGATTGAAAGTCAAGTATATGCAACCTCACAAGGATGGTCTCCTGAACCTAGAGGTCAATGGTCACTAGAGCTATGGCTCCCAACATAGTACCTCCACAACAGTCGAGTAATCAACTAGGTGTGAAGACACAAGTGAAGGGAACAAACTCTAGCTGAGGTTCTCACGATAGCCAAACAAGAAGTATATCCCAAGTGGCACCGCTACACAACCTCCCTATTTCTATGTTGCACTCAGACCCGGGTATAGGGCCTCACTCATGATATGCATAAAGTGTGTGTGTGAAGGGAGAATGCAATACACCCAAACCCTCACCTGCAAAACAACGAGAAAAAATTCCCAGGCAGATATAAACATGTTGTCTACCCTAGGGTTCAATATATAACAAGTAAAACAATTTGTACGTGATTATTCAAATATCAAACATAGATAAAGAAAAGGGGAAGAAAAACATAAAGAAAAACCACATTGAATTCGCGTATATAATTAAATGGCTTGACTCTCTAGCGTCCCCAGTGGAGTCGCCATCTGTCGCAACCGGAAAATCGCGACGGAACGACGACGATCTAGGCAAGAAAACAACGTTATTTTTAAAAAGAGATGGAGTCGCCACCATAGTTTATTCTGGAAAACTACGGAAAAAAAAGAATAAGGCAGTCTACGAAAACCAGATTTCGGATTCGGGAGTCGGTTACGTGTAGGGAAGGTATTAGCACCCTACAACGTCTGCCCGAAGCAGTACCTTTAATTAAATATGCTAATAAAATGTGGTTTTCAAAAATGTTTAACTTCCCCTAAAAAGAAAAATAAAATAAAACTCTAAAGAAAATAAAATATTTTTTTGTGTTTTTGTGCCCGACAAGGATTGACCTTGCTCCTACGTATTCTCAGTCAGACTGAGAAATCAGGGTTACGTAGTTCTAGCAAACCATTTGGAAAATTTGTTTGAGAAATTGTTTGGAAAATTTGTTTGGAGAATTGTTTGGAAAATTTGGATTTTTGGGAAAGTGAACCTGACAAGGACTGGCCTTGCTCCTACGTATCTCCACTCTTTGTGGAGAATCAAGGATCACGTAGTTCTGGCTGGCGATCTTGATTTAAAAAAAAAGGTTGATATTTTTATTTTGAAGATTTTATGATTTTTTTTAGCATTTTTTATATAAAAAAGGAAAAAGGTTTTTAGCACAAGGCCTACGCGATCGGTCGCACGTGTGCTTTAAACCTTTAAAAACATATTTCGGTTATTATTATGAAAGAAGAGGAAAAGACTTTTAGCACAAGGCCGACGGAATGGTCGCACATGTGCTTAAACCTTTTAAAGTAAATTTTTGTTGATTTTGTTTTAGAAGAAGAAAAGGTTTTAACACAAGGACGATGCGTGCGATCACACATGTGCCTAAACCTTTAAAATATTTTTTATTATTTTTCTACTATTCATATATTTAGAAAAACATAGATAGATATTTAAAACAGAAAAGTGAGAAAATAAAATAAAATAAAATACAATAAAATAAAAAAAGTGAATAGTAAAACGTGAATAGTAAAACGTGAATAGTAAAAACGAACCTTATGTGTACCTTGTTGTGAGAAGAGTTAGATGAGAGGTAAAGAAGATGAACTTGGAGTAGAAATTTGGTATGAGATTTAATGGAAAGGTGTGAAAGAAAAATGAAGTAGAATTTTTGGATGAAGAGATTTGGTGTGAGAGAAGAAAGATGGATATTATGAAAGTGTGTGTAAATGTGTAGGTGTGTATGTGTGTGTGTAAAATGAAGTGAAGAGAATGAGGGTATTTATAGAGTTAAGGATGAAGAAGTGTTAAATAAAATATAATTTTTAAAAAAGTGAGTGGAAGAATAAAAAAAGTTAATGTGAAAAATAAGTGAAAGAAATAATATAAAAAGTGGGTGGAGAAATTAGGTAAAATAAAAATATAATAAAAAAGTGAATAAAAAAAGGTTAATGTGGAAAATAAGTGAAAGAAATAATATAAAAAGTTGGTGGAGAAAGTGGATGAAATAAAATATAGTAAATAGTAAAAGTTAATGTGGAAATTAAGTTAAAGAAATAATATAAAAAGTTGGTGGAGAAATTATGTGAAATAAAATATAGTAAAAAGATGAATAGAAAAAGTTAATGTGGAAAATAAGTGAAAGAAATAATATAAAAAGTGGGTGGAGAAAGTAGATGAAATAAAATATAGTAAATAGTAAAAGTTAATGTGGAAATTAAGTGAAAGAAATAATATAAAAAGTTGGTGGGAAAATTAGGTGAAATAAAATATAATAAAAAAAGGTAAGTGGAAAAATTAGAAAAATTAGGAAGAAGAAAAAAAAATTAAATAAAAAATAAATATAAACAATGTAATAGTAAATGAAAAAGGTATGTGATGTGGAAGGTGATGTGGAGGGTGATGTGGAAGGTGATGTGGAAGGTGATGTGGAAAATGAGGTGTGAAAAGAAAAATATGGTGGTAAGAAAAAAAAATGAGATTATTTTGGGCCATTGGGCCAAGGATAAAAAAGTTAATTTGAGGGTGCAAATAGTAAAACGAATTAATATTTTTTATTTTTTTTATTTTTATTTTTATTTATTTTTGTGATGAATTTTATTTACCCGGACAAAATTGGGTGTTGACAGTTATGAATGAGAATTCTTCTGTTTTATGGCACCGTAGATTGAGACACATCTCCATTGAGAGAATTAAACGATTAGTCAACGAAGGAGTACTTGGTACTTTGGATTTTATTGATTTTGAGACTTGCGTGGATTGCATAAAGGGTAAGCAAACTAACAAGTCTAAAAGAGGTGCTAAGAGGAGTTCAAGTTTACTAGAAATTATTCATACAAATATTTGTTGTCCGGATATGGACGCCAGTAGTCCGAAATACTTTATCACCTTTATAGATGACTACTCACGTTATATGTATCTCTACTTACTTCCTTCTAAGGATGAAGCTTTGGATGCCGTTAAAATTTTTAAGGCTGAAGTTGAGCTACAATGCGGAAAGCAAATCAAGATTGTAAGATCAGATAGAGGTGGAGAGTATTATGGTAGACACACGGAAAATGGACAAGCACCTGGTCCGTTTGCGAAGTTTCTTCAAGAACATGGAATGGTTGCCCAATACACTATGTCTGGTTCTCTAGATCAGAATGGTGTGGCAGAAAGAAGGAAAAAAACTTTAATGGACATGGTGAGAAGTATGAGGAGTAATTCAAAACTTCCTCAATTCTTGTGGACTGAAGCACTAAAAACGGTTGTGTATATATTAAACCGAGTCCCAACCAAGGCTGTCCTAAAGACATCGTTTGAGTTATTCAAAGGTTGGAAACCAAGTTTGCGACATATACGTGTTTAGGGATGTCCGTCTGAAGTGGGAATTTATAATCCACAAGAGAAGGAACTAGACCCAAGGACTATTAGTGGGTATTTCATTGGATATGCTGAAAAGTCTAAGGGATATAGATTCTATTGTCCATCGCACAACACTAGGATTGTGGAGTCAAGAAATGTAAAATTTCTTGAGAATGACTTGGTTAGTGGGAGTGATCAGTTTCCAAACATTGGGAATGAAAGGGATCACTATGAAGCTCAACCCTCTAGCTCAAGTGATAGATTGATTGTCATTCACACCCCTCAAACACAAATGGTGTTAGACAAACAATAATTGAAGCTTCACAACCTGCTAAAAATGACCTTACAGATCAAGTTGCTAATGAGGAACAACAAGATGATGTTGAACAACCTACTGAACAGTTGCTTGAGCAACAAGTTCCTGATCAAGTTACTAATGAGGAACAACAAGATGATGTTGAACAACCTACTGAACAGTTGCTTGAGCAACAAGTTCCTCAGGAAAATGATGAGGCAACATTAAGAAGATCTAGGAGAGTTAAAAGGCCAGCAATTCCTAGTGATTATATAGTGTATTTGCAAGAAGTTGACTACAATATTGGCGCTGCAAATGATCCTGAAACATTTTCACAAGCCATGAGTTCTAAAGAATCAAACCTATGATATGATGCCATGAAAGACGAGATGGATTCTATGGCATCCAACAAAGTCTGGGATCTCGTTCAGTTGCCTAATGGTGTAAAATCCATTGTATGTAGATGGGTCTTTAAAACCAAGAAAGACTCAAAAGGAAACATTGAGAGACATAAGGCAAGACTTGTTGCCAAAGGGTTCACTTAGAGAGAAGGAATTGACCACACAGAGAATTTTTCTCCTGTATCTAAGAAAGATTCCTTCCGAGTAATTATGCCATTAGTAGCTCATTTTGATTATGAGTTACATCAAATGGATGTGAAAACAACATTCCTTAATGGTATCTAAAATTTCATGATGTTATCACTTCATTCGGTTTTGAAGAAAATGCCATGGATCAATGTATATACCAAAAGGTCAGTGGGAGTAAGATTTGTTTCCTTGTATTATACATGGATGATATTTTGCTTGCAACCAACGACAAGGGTTTGCTATATGAAGTGAAACAATTTCTCTCAAAGAACTTTGACATGAAGGATATGGTAGAGGAATCTTATGTCATTGGCATTAAGATCCATAGGGAAAGATGACGAGGCATTTTGGGTTTGTCTCAAGAGACCTATATCAACAAAGTTTTAGAGAGGTTTAACATGAAGAATTGTTCACCAAGTGTAGCTCCAATCGTGAAGGGTGATAAACTCAATTTGAACCAATGTCCGAAAAATGATTTTGAACGGGAACACATGAAGAATATTCCATATGCTTCAGCTATTAGAAGCCTTATGTATGCACAGGTTTGCACTAGACCTGACATTGCATATGTTGTTGGAGTTTTGGGAAGATATCAGAGTAATCTAGGTGTCGACCACTGGAAAGCTGCAAAGAAGGTAATGAGATATCTTCAAGGGACAAAAGATTACATGCTTATATATAGACGAACTGAATGTTTGGAAGTGATTGGCTACTCTGATTCAGATTTTGCTAGTTGCGTTGATTCACGAAAATCAACATTTGGTTATATCTTTATGTTAGCTGATGGAGCTGTATCTTGGAGAAGTGCCAAGCAGACTTTAACTGCTACTTCTACTATGGAAGCTGAGTTCGTTTCTTGTTTTGAGGCTACCTCGCATGGTGTATGGTTGAAGTGTTTCATTTCTGGGCTTAGAGTTGTGGACTCTATTTCTAGGCCATTAAAGTTGTACTATGACAACTCTGCTGCGATGTTTATGGCTAAGAACAATAAAAGTGGATGTCGAAGTAAGCACATTGACATTAAATACTTAGCCATCAGAGAACGTGTTAAGGAAAAGAAAGTGGTCATTGAACACATAAGCACTGAGTTGATGATTGGTGATCCTTTAACTAAAGGCATGTCACTAAAGAATTTTAAGGATCATGTAGTGCAAATGGGACTTGGTTCCATGATGTAATTTCATTATCAGTACATTTATTATTTTCAATGAAACTTTTATTCAGTTTGATGTTTCTCTCATGTTTTTTTGTGCACACTTATTTTGAGAAGGTATCATTTAAGTTTGATCTAGCATAAACATATGGTTTATGCATTAAGTTGAGAGCTAATGTTGAGAGAAATACATATTATGGTACATGAAAGATAACACTCACTATCAGAGGACCTATCGCCATGACTCGTATATATTCTGTCACTTGTTGTGGTTAATAATTGGATAATGGACCAAGTGGGAGAATGTTAGCATTTATTTTAATTATAGAATAAATATTATAGCATTTTAAGTTTCTATTTTTAAGGAAAATAAAGTGGTCCATTAAGCCAATATTTTAAAATTGGCGTTGATCCTTTGTTGGTATTGGCGTTGATCCTTGGTTTTTGGGTGAAGAAGCAAACCCTAATTATTTTAAAATTGAAATTGGGAACAACAATTTGCTCACTGTAGCACAGATCACTTTCGTCACAGGATGGATGAATCAACAATTGATTTTAACACATCAATCATGAATGTACAAGTCATCAATTTTTTTCCAGCTAGGCACTCCTACCGTTAGTCTTTTTAACGCCGTAAGCAAAAAGGACTAACGTGCACCATTTTTGCGAAAAGTAGGATGTTAGTGAACTTTTGAAAAAAGGGAGGACCACTTTGAACAGATCCTACGAAAGAGGAATCAAAATAGGTATTAAACCTTCTTTTTACTATTACTTTTATCACAAAAATATCACCAGTCAACTTATTAGGATAGGTGGATTTCACCTATCATAATAAATCGTCATAGAATCCTATTTTTCCACTAGTGTAAATATGCGATTGGAATTTCTTCCCAATTACTCTTATCACTTCTAATCAATAAATATAACTAAGGTATTTATATAATTCTAAATTTGAGATTTTTTTGGTAAAATAAATCAATTATTTTTAAATAAATAAGCACTCAAAAAACTGGAAGATGTGAATCAAAATTTTTGGTTTAGAAGGAAGAAGAGAATAAAGATGAACAAAAAATATTTGTCATAATATATTAACATGTAATAGATTTTAGTTTGATTTTAATATGAATTTCGCTTTTTCTTTTTTCGTTGACAATTTGGATATGAAACTTCTAAATATCTGTAATCACTTTTCAATAATACAAATTAGGTAGTTTTAATATTAATATTACTTTTTGAATTTTATCTTAATTTTTAAGAGGAAAATAATGTTTTTTATATAACACTTATATGTAGATGATGAAACCTCAACCTAAAGAGATGTAACACTTTAATTCTATATCTGTCAAATCTTCTTCACTTTTTAATATTTGAATGTGCTTATTTTTATTTTATATTATTTAATTCAACCTTAACTTTTTAATTCATATTCCTAAATTATACTTGCTTAATGCAAACTTTTTAGGTGGATTCAGAATCCTTAATGCAAACTTTATAATTCATAACACGGAATAAATACACACTTACACACAAGTTTCTTTAGCTTGTAATTTTTTGATCATTAACAAGTCGCTTCTATGTTAATCATTACTAGTTTTCTATTGTGACAGAACACCATATGAACTCATACATTTATAAATACTGCTTATGGAATTATTTAGTTAGTATGATTTTTATTAATTTACTCCAATTAATAAACTGGTATTAGACACGAAGGCATTCAGTCGTTGATACTTTGTTTATTCTTTAAAAAATAAATATTTCAAGTATAATATATAGTGTTACAATTTTAAAAGATTTATATTTTAAATTTATGACAAAAATTGAATATTGTTGTGGGTATGTTTATAGTATTATTAGGTTTTGAAATTTGTTTTAAATTAAACAAGTTGAAGCAACGTATAAAAAACTCGATTGATAAATAGAAATATAAAATAGGTGCTTTTATTTATAGTGATAAAAGAGACATAATGAGCACAAGAGTTAGAGCATGAGCATTTGATAAAATAGAACTACTTGTTTGGCTGTGATGCACCATGCAGACCACTGAAGTATGCCTGAGGATTGCTCTCAAATACTCCTCTTGATATGTAACTTCCATCCCCACCAGGGGCCTTCATATATCCTGAACCACCGCCGCCGCTTGAATTTCCACCACCACTACCTTTTCCACCGCCTCCTCCCTTGCCACCACCGCCGCCTCCCTTGCCACCACCTCCGCCACCTTTGCCACCCATCTTTCAAATGATCACTTCCTAAAGTTTCTGATAGCAGGGTAGAGAAGATTTTTAATATCTCGGCAATGTGAAATGCAATCTCATTTGAGTAGCTATTTATAAAAGAGAAAAATGGAAAGCTCTGTTCAAAGGAATTAATGTTTTCTTTGACGCAGTTAACGATAGTGTAGAGATAATTAAAATTCTGCTGTTATTCCCAACGAATGCATGGATTCAAGAATTCAACTTTGAAAATTTTCAAATGCATTTAACCGTAACTGTTAGTTTCAATGGTACCTTTAGACATGGTTACAGACATAAATGTTACACAGAGGTAAGTGCTCGCTTAAAATATATACTAACTGAACTTGTAAAACTCAGTTGGATATCGTAGAACAGTTAATATTGTTATCTTAATTCGTAATCATAGCTGAATGGAACAAAGATATCATTTTTAATATTTTTATATCTTTACATGAAAATATTTCAATTTCAAATGTTACCCTGTACGTGTTTCTTTTTTATCCTTGAATCATTAGTAATATAATATATTTTTTATGTAACTTTTATTTTTCTTATAAAAAAATATTTAATTAATATTTGAAAGAAAACTAAAGATATACAATTACTTGAAGATATGAAAACGAAATAAAAATTTAGTATTTATTGATGTGAAAACAGTAATAAGGATGAATTTTTCTTTTGAAGATAAGAATATAGTCAAATATGTTGGAAGTCTCATTCGATTAGAGATATGACTAATTTAGAGTATATAAGTGAGTGCAAATCTCACCTTACAAACCGATTTTGTGGGATTAAGTTAGACTTAAAGTTCATTTCTTAATATGATATCAGAGCCAAACATTGATATCCTCTACAATACAAGAATCACGGAAGATGAAAACTGTTTAGTCTTGAATCCATGACGAAAGAAATCAGATCCCTCTTTATTTGCTTAGTTACAACAAGAGGGGAGGTGAATTGGTGAGTTTTCAAAATCAAAGTCTTTTCGCAATCTTTGATTCAAAGTATAAAACATTACAAACTTTCTTGAATGTCAAGTAATAAAAAATTAAGTGCGGCGGAAAATTAAAGTAGACTACGTGAATTGTAAAGTCTACTAAATGTAAAAGAGTAGGGATAGAGAATTCAAACACAGGTTTTTATACTGGTTCGGCCTTAATGCCTACATCCAGTGTCCTTCCAGTACCAGGAAGCAAATGCACTATAATGGTCAAGGTTTTTACAACAAGGCTTTTATAGAGACCTCCACATCAAAAATATAAAACATCTCTCTAACCCTCTAACCAAAATATGGACAAACCACACAGCAAGACTTGCAGCAAGATATCCCCTCTCCTGCAATCTGCAACCCACTTTGAACAATCCTCAAAGTCTACCAGACTCCACGAGTCCAACCCTTGTAGTCACAAAAGGTAACACACCAATCACCACAGATTGCAACACGAGCCTTGATCAACAAGCAAGCACCTCAGTGTGCAGGATTTGATCAACCAGTAAGCCCAACAAATGCTCCTTCAGAACTTCTTCAAAGAAAGATCACCACAGTCTATTTGATGAGTTCTTGGAGCTCTAAATCGCAAAGAAACAATCTGAAAGAGAATATGAAATTGTTAGATTTCCAAAAGTTTTTCTTAAACAACTCAGGTATCGTCTATTTATAGATTTCTATAAAACAGACGCTCCTATAGTCGAATACGCTACTAATGAAGTCGACTGTCCCTGACAATTATAACAGATAAGTCCAATTAGTAGCTTTCCAGTCAAACAAATTAATTCATCATTCAATACAGTTGACCAACATTCAATGCTCAACTAACTTTTAAAAATATAGTCGTTACTGTTCATGAGCACAACAGAATTTCAAATAGGCGCACACAATCGACTTCGATACAACAGTTCACTTTGAAATTCTTTTCAATGAAAAATCTCACATTGCACTGTTTCTGAAAATCTGTGCATAGTCTCGAGCTTAAATCGACTTCCCCCATAATGAAGTCGACTTACAGCTTGCAGATATGCCACATTATGTAAGTTCGTAAAAGTGCATGTGGTTTTCTTCTTTGAAAACATGTCTAATGCAACCAGATATGATGTAACATATACAAGCTCAATAAATGTGCATTCACATATCAAGATAAACACAAAAACATGTTCAACAAGATATCAATCAATAAGCAATAGAACATGTAACACATCAACAAAACTTGTGTTATTAAACATGTGTTGTCATCAACAAAAACTAGAGTGATATAGATATTGTGTTGTCAACCATCTCAACAATCTCCCTTTTTAATGATTAATAAACAACCATGTTTGCACAATACCAAACCAAATTCAGAGTAACCACAAGATATAACAATCAAATTTCAGTTCAAATACTCTGAGTGCACACAAATAATCAGCAATTATATCAAGCAGATAGAAATTCACAATACTTCTCTCCCTTTATGCATTAACAAAAAAGGTATGCTTCTTGATATGATATGCTAATAAACCAAATAGTGATGCATCAATAAGAATGTAAACATTAGTAAAACATGCAGTGATGCTCCCCCTATCATATATATTCACATGTAAAAAGATAACTCCCCCTGAAGTGTAGCATGTGAAGAAATATGTGCAATAGTGTAATGTTCCCCTTGTCATTATGCATATTTTCATAGCAAGTATAGATGCAAAATGCAGTACAGTAACAATAAGATCATACAACCAGTATAAGACAGAATAGTATCATGTATATGATTTCAAGCAGATTTATCATGCATAGATACAATCTCACAATATAATCTCATATATGAATCACACAATCAGAATCAGAGATATATTGTAGATAAGCAGAAGAAAATAATCAATCAACACAATAACCAAATTCCAGTGAAGGAATTTATAATCCTGTTCAGATCAAGTCGATTGAATTATTATCCCAGTCGATTCCATTGCTTCTTAGTGAGTTAAAACTTCAGCAGTGATTTCCAAACAATATTTTCCTGCAAAACCTTTCAAAGATCTCTTGTAGATCAAGCAATTTAGTTATGCAAGAAAAATAATCCACTAGGAAGTTAATATGCAGAAAAATGTAACAGTATAAACATGCTAGTCAACTTCACTCAATTTAAAGTCGATTCAATCATTCAACAGAGCAAATTTAATCAAACAGATTAAAGCAATTGAATTAGAATCAGAACATTGATTTCCATTACTTGTTCAAAGATATTACAATGATGACAGCACAACAAGACCAAAAAGAAAAAGAACCAAAAACATAGAATGGCATTCTAAGCCATTATTAAGACGAAAAACAAAAACTCCTAGGACACAAAACAAAGAAACTTAATTTTTCCTTTTTTTTTATTTACAAATTCCTTAAGGATCATATCACTGTCACTATCTTAAGTCCTTTTATCCTCTGGATTCTCATCTCCACTCCCTTGGTTAGAGCTCTCTAGAGTACTTGCTTCCTCAGATAGTGAATTTACAGCATTTTCTTCATTAAGTCGTGATCTATCTCTTTGCTCTTCCAGTAGCTTCCTTACAATCCTTAATTCTCTTAGGACAATCCTTTCGAACTCGTTTCTAGCCCTGTATTGACTGACTTGAAGAGTTTCTATTTCATTTTCATCATTGGCTGCCTCATTCTTATACACCCATCCTTCAGGTGTTTTTACCATATGCATTAGGTGAACTGTAGCCTTTGAAATAAGACTTGTTCTGTAATACTGCTCACTTGACTCACTAATGCATTCCACACCGAAGTGAATAAGAAATTTTGAAATGAAAACGCAGTATGGCAGTTTGCTTGATTCTAACTTTTGTTACTTTTAGCATGTTGTCAGATATAGTTGTTGGCGAGTCTATTTGGATATTCTCTTTCAAGGCCTTCAGCAGAAACAAGTCTTCAGTTGTAGCCTGAGCATGATTGCGTCCTCTAGCCATGAGTATATAGGATATGACATAGACTGCTAGTCTGTCATCCTTCTTCATTCCCCTGGTTTTGTAGCTTGAGTAATCCCTGCAATCCTCAGGATTCCTTAGAGATTTTTGATATTCTGTGAACTTGTGAAATCCTTCAATCCCCAGGTGACACTTTTCACCACCAAGTTTTCAACCAGCAATTTCAGTCCAGACATCATCTGTGAGCTGGATATCTACACCTTTTACTCTAGAGCAGAGAATGTCATCCTCAATTTTCAGGTTGCAGTAGAATACCTTTACAAGATCAGGGTACCATGGACTCACCATTTCAAAAAACTTCTTCAAACTCTATCGCCTAAGCCACCTTTGAAAAGTGAAACCCTCATCCTTGAAAAACTTAAGCTTTAAGAACTTGTGCGTCATCAAGCTTCTCATTTTCCAGCAGTCGAGATATCTTGAATGCACTTCATCATTGCTTATCCAACCTTCTAGTTTAGAAACTCGTCTAGTGCCCTTTGTTCTTACGGTCTTGACTCTTTTCCTTGGTGCAGAGCTTGAGGCCATTGATGACAGAGAGAAATAGTATTTTTCACAGGAAGTGAGAGAGAGACAGAGTTGCAAAAAAATGAAGCTTAGCGTAGTGATACATGATCATTATGTTTTCATTTATACAACACACAATTAAAATTTTGGAGGGAACATACTAATCCAGTTTCGTACCAAAAAAAAATTCAAATTTGAAGACCAAGAGTCGATTTGAATAGAATGAAAGTTGACTCTAGTTTTGAACAGAGTTTTTAAAAATAGATTTGTACACCATAAAATATATAGTCGAATAAATTTATAATAAAGTCAACTAAAAGTCGTGAAATGTTTTTCATAACAAATTTAATCATTCAAATTCACAAACAATCATACATACAATCAAGCATCAACAACCGATCAATTTATGCATGATGCAATAGAGTGATACAAATTACCCATTGTAGACACTCAAGATGATTGATATATTCAGTGTGGTTCATCCTTGAGTTCCTATTGCACCTGCTTGTAAACCTACAAAACAGCTTAAGTTTTGGTTGCAGGTACCCATTTGAACTTGGGTCCTTGATTATCAGTTCTGACCAGTTGTTCCTTTGGTCTCCAAACATATAATCCTTTAGGAACACCAACAGTTCTATAGTAATAGTTTCTAAAAATGTGACCAACACAATTGCAATAAAAGCAAGCATTTCTAGCAGGTTTACTTACATCAATGAACTTCTTTGCATTGGTTCTATTAGATTGAGCTCTATAACTAATTCCTTGTCTATGTATTGCACTACCAGAGGATTTTAATACAACATTCAAATTGTCTCTACCTTGAGTAAATTTGGCCAGAAGTAATCTATTTGCTCAATATGTGTAGGACATTTTTCACAAGTTTTCTCTACTGTAACAGTTTCAATTTTAATCTCTTTAGCAGATAATAAAGCATCATTTAATTCCTTTTCTAGTTTCTCATTTTCAGCCACAAGGTTATTTATTCTATGCTCATAATCTCTCCTCTTAGAGTGATATAGATATTGTGTTGTCAACAATCTCAACAAATGCGTCCTGATCATATCAATTATATCGTGAGGTAATCTATACTCAGCAAAATGGAGGATTTGTTATTACATATTTTGGTAAATTACAAAGATTATGGCTAGAGTATGATACTATAAAGAATTGTACCATGTAATGTGCTAAAGATATTGAGAAGTATATCAACATGATTAATTCTCAATGAGTTTATGTTTTTTTGGTTGGTCTGGATACACATTTGTATGCAGTTTGTGCATGTATCCTTGCTACCACTCCCCTTCCAAATGTTGAATTCATTTATGCAACTATTTGTGCCGAGGCAAACCACCAAGAGGCGATGCTTGAGAGTGAGTCTACTATAAGGACTTCCTTTGTTTTTAAGAAGATTCCTAAGAAAGGAATCTGCATGTGTACATACTACAATAGGCATAATCATGTCATGGAGACATGTTTCAAACTCCATGGTTATCTGGATTGGCATCCAAAAGGCAAAACTATGCCCAATACCAAGGTAGAAGCTGCTACCAAGATCTATATTTCTACTGTTGTCGGATTTGTGATCATATGACTTGTGATCCTCTTAAATTTACTAATTTTCCCCTAATTGTTCTAAAATTGTTATTATTAATGTCAATGGGGTCTCATCTCCTATTGAAGATGTAGGTACTATATCTTTCTTACCCTCCTTATCGATTCCTGATGTTTTATCTGTTCCTACATTGAAATGTAATCTTCTCTCCATCAATAAGTTAACCAAATCACATTCTTGTGTTGCCTCATTTTACCTAACTCATTGTCTTTTTCAGAACATTCATTCCAAGGAGAAGATTGACACTTGTAGAGAGAGAGAGAGAGAATGACTGTATTATCTTGAAAATGTCTCACAACAAACTCATAAAGGAGCGTTGGTTAGTTTTGCGAATGAACACATACACGATAAAAACAAAAAGGAAATTTGGTGATGGCATAGACAATTGATACGTTGTCGTTGACGCGATCAAATTAATACTACTAAACTATAACAACTTCAATATTGCTAAGATAATAGCCAACAAATATAAAGAAAATAGGTTGATTTCATTGCCTTTTCAAAATAGGATTCATCATTGGTTATCAAAGCCCTTTTGGTAGAAAAAAATAGAGAAAACTGTAAGATCCAATTCTTGTTGCTTGTTCCCTCCTCCTAGCTTAGCCAAATTTCTTCACTTTTTCATGCTATGCTTGGATGGACTTCTTGTGGTCTTGATTATTTGCTACTTTTGGATTTATCTTTAAGGTGTCATGAAACTTTAACCAATTTATTTTCACACCTTAATGAGCTCAACTTAGCTGCAGCTGCACTAAGAGACGTAAAAATATCCTAAAAACATTTATGCAACTGAAAAGCTATTTTTAACATGTTTATGTATCTCATGCTAAATAAACCAAATTATAACAAATCGAAATTAAAATATTCTATTAAAGTACAAAAAACCAATTAAGAATCCAATATTAAAGGCTAAATGAGGGCATAAATATCCACTCATCACACCGTCATACTTATCCTTTTGCACTCCTGAGCAAAACTTAGTAATTTCAGCACTTTATTTTGGATCAATATTCATATCAACATTAAACCAAAGGAAAAGAACTTCACTAGAAACTAATCAACTTTCTAAATCCGTTGCCATGAATCATGTGAATGAGAACACTCTATTTTAAACACATGGGTTAAGCGTTTGAATTTACCAGGAAGTTTAGTATGAAAGAGATCACTCAAGTTAAAATGTATATTCACTCACCAATGCTTTCTTAAGTGTTTAGGCTTGTGTTTGCACTCAAAATACTCATGTAGGTGAACACTACCATAACTTAGCAAGATCCTAATATTCACATACTTTTGTAAACATGCATTTAAAGATCATGACGACTTTTCAAAGGTTGTAATGTGGCCAAGGCAAAGGTAGGAAAAATTTAGGAAATAAAGGCTTAAAAAGTTTGCAAAACAAATATATTATTTTTTTGTTCACTTTTTGAGAAAACAATTATCCTTCTTTTTTTCACATTTTGTATCCCATTTTTATCTTTTCGTATGTTTTTTTTCTTTCACCCTTTTTTTCCATGAAACTTTTTCTTCCTTTTGCCATTTTTATTATTTTTTTGGGTGAGTTACTCACTCTCACACTTTATTCATCACTTATTCCTAACACAATTCATTAGCTCCTTCTTTCATCCTAAGATAAGGGATAATATGGTCTTTTTTCTTTTGAAGGTTTGGCATTGGATTTTAAGAAAAAGAAGTTAAAGGGTCAAATGAGCTACCAATGAATTAATATTAGGATGGACTTATTTGGCCAAGTAACTAAAAACAAGATATGCCTCAACCATATCAAATAATGCATATATACGTAAGTTGCAAAACAAAATAATCAAGCTAAATATTATAGTATAAACAAAACATGAGTAAGTCACTTAAGAAAAATAGAAATGGCACATGGTGGTCCATCCATCATAATTAGGCTCAAAATTCACAAGGCTAAAAACCCTTTCACAAGAGATTCAACCAAGTAACTCTCAAATTAACTCAATTAATAGTTTATAGTTATGAATCAATTAGGCTAGCTTCTAATGAATTCAACAATCATTCAACATAAAACATGACCACTATTTCAAGATTATGATAATTTCAAATCAAATCCTAAAATCCAATGTAAATATATTTTATTAAAAACAATAAAATACTTTTGGGTAAATTTCTTAGACATACTATGTACAAGTTTAACCAAGTAGAAAGTTAATACTTTCACAATTTTCTCAAAAAGAAATCACAATTTTTTTATGGAAATAAAAGAAAAATTGAAAAACAGAACAAAAAAAATCCTAATTACTAATTTTTTCCCCACACTTATTTCAAAAATTATCTTTTATAAACTTATTTTAGGGAGAAGATAGAAATCTTTCGAAACTTTTGGCTTAATCTGGCCATAGTCAAAATTTATTTTCTTTAATTTTATAAGTACAAGTCACTATGGACAATTTTATTAATTTTTAAATTTTTAATTTTAATAAAAAGAAATATTTTTAAAATTTTAATCAAATTTTTTCTATTTATGCTAAAAGCAGAAAATAAACATGCATGCATCTTTATATTTTATCAACAATGATTTCAAATGAATTTAAATCTAACTTGGTTTCTTGTTCTAGCAACCTTTCTTTTCTTTCTTTCGCAACTAAGTCAACAAATATCACCACTGAAAATCTACTTTCGTTGTTCACATCAACAAACTTGATGTGTGGAGCATGTGGCTTTACCGCAATTTCAACATCATCAGGTGCATTAGGATGGTTAATATGATCATTAATAATCCTTATAATCTCATTTTGTGAGCAAAAGTCTACACCTGAAGTAGTTGACTCTATGCTTTAGCATTAACAAATTCAACAACATCTTTAGTAAAATTTGTATGTCCATCAATAGACATATCAACGTGATGTGATTCTATAATTGGTTGCTGTTTTGATATTTTAGAAAAATTAGCTTCCACTTTGTCCAACCTCTGATTCAATTCTTTAATCATTTTAATCAATTCAATATTCTGTGCCCATATCTTCAAAAGAATTTGAAACTTGGGATCATTTAGTTGACGTATAGTCAAGTTACTTATATTAGGTGTAGTAATAGATGTGAAAACTTGTTGCTGATAACCATATGAATCATGTGGTTGTTTTGGATAGTAATCATAATTCATTTGAAAATCACAGTGTTGATTATTTTTATATGAAAAATTATTTTTCATTTTTGAAAGAGGTTTTCTAAAAAGAAATAAGTTGAAAGCTCGTTGAGTAGACTTCCAAGAAAGAGAGGTGTGTCTCAATGGACAACTTAAGTACCTTATCTTTTCTTAGCCAAAGTGTTTCCCAACTAGTTTCAAAAATTTCCCAACAAAATTCCTCAAACAAAAATCATGATAAAAAACAAAAAAGAATTATTAAACTAAATTAACTATAGAAAATAAAGTAAATAAATGATAGAGAAAATAATTTGAGAAAAATAAAATGTTGGTGATAAACAAAAATAAAATAAAATAAGAACTAAAATGATAAACATTCTAACTGTTTTCCCCGGCAACAGCGCTAAATTTGATACATTGTCGTTGACCTGATCAAATTAATACTACTAAACTATAGCAACTTCAATATTGATAAGATAGTAGCCAAAAAAAATGGAAAGGGTAAACTCAACACTAAATCGTCTCCCAATGAACACGGAATTGATTCTTAACGAATTAGTTCTTATAAAAGCTATACAAAAGGGGTTAGTAAAATAATAAAGAAGATAAAGATAAAGAAAAGATTAAAGAACAAAGTACCAAAATAGGTTGATTTCACTGCTTTTCCAAAATTGGATTCATCATTGGTTATCTAAAGATTATTGTTCAATTAACTATTGTCTTAGATTTTCAAATTAATTAATATAAATTCTCAATTAATTTGTTGGCATTCTCAATTTTAACCAAAGTACATTCTCAATTAAAAGCAAGAACTTTTTAAATGAGTCATAGTAAATTTAACCAAAGTACATTCTCAATTAAATATTACTGTGCCTAATCATGTCTATTCTTTTACCTCTTATATCAAGTAAAAAACTAATTAACCAAAGTACATTCTTGATTAATTCTTGTTAAAGCTTTTACCACTAATCAAAGTACATTCTCAATTATTAGCAAAAACTCATTCAATCATATGATGCTTTTTCAAAATAGGATTCATCATTGGTTATCTAAAGATTATTGTTCAATTAACTATTGTCTTAGATTCTCAAATTAATCAATGTAAATTCTCAATTAATTTGTTGGCGTTCTCAATTTTAACCAAAGTACATTCTCAATTAAAAGCAAGAACTTTGTAAATTAGTCATAGTAAATTTAACCAAAGTACATTCTCAATTAAATATTACTATGCCTAATCATGTTTATTCTTTTACCTCTTATATCAAGTAAAAAGCTAATTAACCAAAGTACATTCTTGATTAATTCTTGTTAAAGCTTTTACCACTAATCAAAGTACATTCTCAATTATTGGCAAAAACTCATTCAATCATATGAAAGTTTCTAACTTTAATCAAAGTAAATTCTCAATTAAAATTAAAAGTCGTTGGACTGATATGATTGATATGTTATGTAGATTTTTGACACCATGATAAATTGCAATAATATAAAAATCAATACTTTTACTTGATTAAGAAGGAAAAATACATAGATAAAAATAAGTCACAACAAGAATCAAAAGAACAAACAAATTTATTCATCTAACCTCAGAATCCAGTTAATAAATTGCAGCATAATCAACCCCAGAGGCTTAGCATGTAAGATCGGGGAAAATAGGGTTTTAAAAATAAGGTAGTTTTGATACTTTTGGTTTTTGTTTGGAGATTAGTGTTCTTGAGTTTATATATTTGTTAGAACATAATTGTTATGTTATTTCTTTATTTTATACTTTTTCCTAGGGGCAAAAAGATCTTATACATTTATTTAATTGGTCTAGAAATTAATTAAGAGAAGGTGTAGAAAGGAAAATTATGCAAATTAAATAATCTGGATATTTAATAAAATAATATTATGTAAATCTTTTAGAATATTCAATTGTTGTTATTTAAAAAATTAGTTAAATGAAAATATGAGATATAATCTTGGTGGGTTTAAAGATTAAAAGAAATATTATTATTAGGGAAAATTATTATAAGATATTGTAGATTTTAGAAAGATTTGGCGGTTGATGATATTTTAAAAAGTAGTTAAAGAGAGAATAAGAGAGGGAATCTTAGTGGTTTTAGAGATAAACTAAGAGATTTTATTAAAACTAAAAAGATAGAGATAAAATAGAAGAGGATAAAAAGGAGAAGAGTAAAATGGGGTTGGCATTTTGTTACCCTATAAGGAAAAAACGAAAATTAGAAAGATAAGGGAGAGAAAAGACGTTTTCTAAGAGAAAATAGAGTCGAGAACGGAGCTTTAAAAATTGGAGTACCATCGGTGACGTTGTGAAGCTTTCTTGGTGATCTTGGAATCAAAAATCGTACGAGACCAGGCAAGTAGAGTGACTAGAATTACCTTGTGAGTGTAGGGTTTGGAATTGTATGATATTATTTATTATATGTTGCAATTTGTATGGTTGTTGGTGTGCATGATAAATTTGGAGTGATGATGATGATGAGTGTCGTGAAGTGGGTGAAAGTGGGAGAGAGAAGAAGAGTTAAGTGTGTTCTTTTGATTGAAATAAAGATGATGGGAGAGAGAGTGATTTACGTGAATGGTTGGGAAAGAGATTTAGGTGAATCGAGTGAGACTTCCAACATATTTGACTATATTCTTATCTTCAAAAGAAAAATTCATCCTTATTACTGTTTTCACATCAATAAATACTAAATTTTTATTTCATTTTCATATCTTCAAGTAATTGTATATCTTTAGTTTTCTTTCAAATATTAATTAAATATTTTTTTATAAGAAAAATAAAAGTTACATAAAAAATAATATTATATTACTAATGATTCAAGGATAAAAAAGAAACACGTACAGGGTAACATTTGAAATTGAAATATTTTCATGTAAAGATATAAAAATATTAAAAATGATATCTTTGTTCCATTCAGCTATGATTACGAATTAAGATAACAATATTAACTGTTCTACGATATCCAACTGAGTTTTACAAGTTCAGTTAGTATATATTTTAAGCGAGCACTTACCTCTGTGTAACATTTATGTCTGTAACCATGTCTAAAGGTACCATTGAAACTAACAGTTACGGTTAAATGCATTTGAAAATTTTCAAAGTTGAATTCTTGAATCCATGCATTCGTTGGGAATAACAGCAGAATTTTAATTATCTCTACACTATCGTTAACTGCGTCAAAGAAAACATTAATTCCTTTGAACAGAGCTTTCCATTTTTCTCTTTTATAAATAGCTACTCAAATGAGATTGCATTTCACATTGCCGAGATATTAAAAATCTTCTCTACCCTGCTATCAGAAACTTTAGGAAGTGATCATTTGAAAGATGGGTGGCAAAGGTGGCGGAGGTGGTGGCAAGGGAGGCGGCGGTGGTGGCAAGGGAGGAGGCGGTGGAAAAGGTAGTGGTGGTGGAAATTCAAGCGGCGGCGGTGGTTCAGGATATATGAAGGCCCCTGGTGGGGATGGAAGTTACATATCAAGAGGAGTATTTGAGAGCAATCCTCAGGCATACTTCAGTGGTCTGCATGGTGCATCACAGCCAAACAAGTAGTTCTATTTTATCAAATGCTCATGCTCTAACTCTTGTGCTCATTATGTCTCTTTTATCACTATAAATAAAAGCACCTATTTTATATTTCTATTTATCAATCGAGTTTTTTATACGTTGCTTCAACTTGTTTAATTTAAAACAAATTTCAAAACCTAATAATACTATAAACATACCCACAACAATATTCAATTTTTGTCATAAATTTAAAATATAAATCTTTTAAAATTGTAACACTATATATTATACTTGAAATATTTATTTTTTAAAGAATAAACAAAGTATCAACGACTGAATGCCTTCGTGTCTAATACCAGTTTATTAATTGGAGTAAATTAATAAAAATCATACTAACTAAATAATTCCATAAGCAGTATTTATAAATGTATGAGTTCATATGGTGTTCTGTCACAATAGAAAACTAGTAATGATTAACATAGAAGCGACTTGTTAATGATCAAAAAATTACAAGCTAAAGAAACTTGTGTGTAAGTGTGTATTTATTCCGTGTTATGAATTATAAAGTTTGCATTAAGGATTCTGAATCCACCTAAAAAGTTTGCATTAAGCAAGTATAATTTAGGAATATGAATTAAAAAGTTAAGGTTGAATTAAATAATATAAAATAAAAATAAGCACATTCAAATATTAAAAAGTGAAGAAGATTTGACAGATATAGAATTAAAGTGTTACATCTCTTTAGGTTGAGGTTTCATCATCTACATATAAGTGTTATATAAAAAACATTATTTTCCTCTTAAAAATTAAGATAAAATTCAAAAAGTAATATTAATATTAAAACTACCTAATTTGTATTATTGAAAAGTGATTACAGATATTTAGAAGTTTCATATCCAAATTGTCAACGAAAAAAGAAAAAGCGAAATTCATATTAAAATCAAACTAAAATCTATTACATGTTAATATATTATGACAAATATTTTTTGTTCATCTTTATTCTCTTCTTCCTTCTAAACCAAAAATTTTGATTCACATCTTGCACTTGTTTTTGAGTGCTTATTTATTTAAAAATAATTGATTTATTTTACCAAAAAATCTCAAAATTAGAATTATATAAATACCTTAGGTTATATTTATCGATTAGAAGTAATAAGAGTAATTGGGAAGAAATTTCAATCACATATTTACATTAGTGAAAAAATAAGATTGTATGACGACTTATTATGATAGGTGAAATTGACCTATCCTAATAAATTGATTGATGACATTTTTGTGATAAAAGTAATAGTTATTATGTAGGTAAAAAGAAATATGTCATAATAAGTTAAACAGTGTCATTCTCGTAAATAATGTAAGATTTATTATGATTGATAAATGGTCACCTATCTTAATAAGTTAGACACGGTGGAAAAATTGAAGTTATGGTATGAAATTATTATAACACGTAGAGGAATATTAGGCATAATATCTACAAATCCCTATTTTCATTTTTCAGTTCATTTCACACTCCACCTCCACATGCATTTCTCTTTCTCCACAGCTATGCATATCGTTTCTCTTCACTAATCCGTAAGTCGCTCCACCACGTCGTCAACACCATTGCCTCCAAACGTTGCCATCATCATTTGCATTCCAACACAGTGGACTCCCACACATCATTCACGGAAGACACTCTCTTCTCTCACCATTCTCCACGTTCTCTTCTTTCGTTTTATCAATTTTGTCTCTTTCCTTTTAGGCATTGAATCTTTGCTTCACTGTTGCTTTGCATTTGTGTTGTTAAATATTCCTCATTTAAAGCTGAAATATCTGATTGAGTAGATTCATTTCTATCAACCTTTTACTGTTTGATAGGGGAAGAAATTGAAACTGTTTGTACTACTGATTATTAACAGGGAGAACATAATTTTTTATTATTGTGTAAATCTGTTGATGTATCTCTGTTTGATTCACTATCTCTGTGCTTTATATATACATTGTTCACTTTTAACCTTTTTGGCTAATGCCCAAAAGGGAGAGATAATTGAAACTATTTGAAATTGTTTAATTGCTGAAATTTACTGTCAACACTAATAATTAACAAGAAAGATTGTTGACATATCTGTGATTATGTATCTGTGCATATCTAATTGAAAAACAATTTCTGGTTGTGTATTGTACATTATGGTTGTTTTATACATCATGGTTGTGCATCATCAAAAAAGGGGTTGATAGGGGAAGCAATATGAGTGTTGAACCCAATCTTTTATGATGTTTTGATTTTTGATGATGACAACACATTGATTGTAACAATACATATATGTTTTCATGTCACAACAGAAATGTGTATTTGTGATTGATACATATGATTTTTGATTGATACATATGTTGGCATATAAATGTTTCTTTATGATTAATACATATGTTGTCATGTTGATTGGTTTGCATACTATTGTAATCGGTCATAATATTGTCTATATCTTCTGTATGCATACTAATTGTTGTAATGTAAGAAAACATCAAGCACAAAGCAACTCTATATGAAACAATCGATTACACTGATGTTGTAATCAATTAAGTTCATTAGATAGCTTATGTTTTGAACTATGGAAAAACAACAAGTTTTAACCGATTACATTAAGTGTAAAACCGATTAAAACTCGTGTCTTTGCAAACATAAATTTGAAATGTGTTGTGATGAGTTTTTGAAGAGAAAAAGTTTTCAGAGTTTGTTTAGGTGAAGACCTTAATTGATTACACTATTTATGTAATCAATTAAGTTTATTATTATTTGAAAACTGTTTTTAATCTATGTCATAACATTGATAACGGTCATATTTTTCAAATATGTTGACTAACATTTATTGCAAATCGATTACATCAATTGTGCATTTAATTAGAAATGTGTTAATTGTAATTCTGTTACATCTGTTACTTCTGTAACCGATTACATTACTAACGTAATCGATTGATTTGTTTCTGATATCAGATAACTATATATTGACACACTGCACACATCTCTTAGGACTTTTGATCATTTCTAAACTTTCAAATCTAATATTGTGAATTGAGGAAAGAGATATAGGTGTGTTGAAACGATCTAAGAAACAAGATTCAAAGAAGTTGATTATCTTGAAGGTTTCTTGAATAACAGATTCTGGTTTACACTGTTGATCAACTACCGCACTACTGAGGTACTTTTGCCTGATGACTTCGTCTTTCACAATCTTGGATTATATATGTTGTTCCCTGTGCGTGCGACCATGAAGAAGAGTGACGAGCTCTTAGTACTTTGAGAGGTGTTCTCAAAGAGTTCTACAGTGAAGACGTGTGGTTTCTTCTGCAGGTGTTATCTTTCTATATTTGATTGTTGAGTGGGAGAGGTGTTTACATTTTGAGAGTGCTCTCTGTAAAACCTTTGGTGTAAAACTCAAATCCTTATAGTGAAAGAACCTTCAATCTAAGGTTGATTGGAAGGAAACTAGATGTAAGCATTAAGGTCGAACCAGTATATATCCTCTGTTTGTATTTCTTTCCTTATCTCTTTTACTTTCATTATATGCGCGTGATTGCTTGTGTTTCAAGATAAGATTAAAGATGTTTTTATTTTGCAAAAAGATTTAAAAAGTAATTGCTTTTATTGATCACCAATTCACCCCTTCTTAGTAAGGGAAACAAGGTAATTCTTTTCTAACAAATGTGTATTATGTGCTTGGCTGTTTGGAACAGTTTTGGAACCATGTTGTGGCTAGTCTGTGAGGCTTTATTTTCCTTTTATTGGTGTTTGTTTTGGTTCAATGTTTAGGCTTGAGGGAGTATTAATGGAACTAGACTAGTAGAAGTCGCTGGGAGTTTTATTCGCTGTTTTTAATTGTGAGAGTACTTATAAGTATGATGGAAATGAGTGTATGGTCTAGTTGGAAGTTGGACCAATGAAGTATGATGCAACAACATTATTTTAGGGAGTGATATGCTCACTAGAATTAGCACCGAATGAAGCAGACGTTAGAAACCATTTAACTTGTCACAATGTTTTGTATTTTTCATGCTGAGACTGCAAGTAAAATATTTTTCATTGACATTTTTTGTATTTTTCATGTCTGAGACTACAAGTAAAATATTTACTATTTTGATCTTCTTTCAGAATATTAAGCAAGGGAAGAAATACAAAGTGATCTTCTATGTTCGTTCAACTGAATCACTTAATCTAATAGTTTCGTTGATTGGATCAAATGGTGTGATCAAGGTACTGCTACTAATTTTTCAAACTGGACAAAGGTGGAGACTTTATTGGTTGCCAAAGCAACAACTCGTAACTCAAGACTTCAATTTAAGGTGTGATATGGTTGGACCAAGTGTCTGCTATGCCAGTGGATACATATAAGGTTTGTTACATTCTAAACCATTTAGCTTTTGTAGATTAACTATATCTTAGACCATAACAGAGTTGTGTGCATATTAAAGTAATTAATTTGTATATTTTTCTTATGGTGCAGGGACATGGTTTCCGAATTGAACTTTTTGATATGCTGTCAGCTTTGAAACCAAAATTTATCATATTTCCAACCATTGCAGCACAAAACAGTTCATCACATAATACCAACCATTGCAGCACAATTCATTAAACCAAGTACATAGCATCCATTAGTAGATGTTATCACTCATCATCAGCCTCTGCTATAAAAGTATCCATTAGTAGATACTGTCATTTGAATCTTCATCATCATAGCACCCATCAGTAGATGCTTTAATCTAGTAGCATCCATCAGTAAATGATGTCAGTAACATCCATCAGTAGATGTCTAGTAGCATAGCATCCATCAGTAGATGTTGTCAGTAACCTCCATCAGTAGATGTCTTCTCACCATCCTCTTCCATATCAACATCCATCAGTAGATGCTGTCATTCATCATCCTCATCAGAGCAGCATCGATCAATAGATGCTATCATCTAAATCTTCATCATAGCAGCATCCATCAGTAGATGTTGTCATTTGAATCCTCCTAGCCTCCCTCAGTAGATGATTTCATTACTACAAAGCAAAATCAAATCCACACCACACAACTAAATCAATAATAAAAAAAATAAAAAACTGGTTTGCCTCCCAGTAAGCGCTTATTAATGTCATTAGCTTGACACCATTAAGCTCAATTCAAATCTTTGATGTTGGTGCTTTCCTCTCTTTCATCACACCAAGATACTTCAACAACTTCCTAGTCTCCATCTTAACTCTCCTTGAATAAGGAGTCTCCATCTCAATAACTCCATTCTCTTTAATATCTTTAATCACCCACAACCTGTTCTTGTATCTCCCTAGTTTTCCAGGATTGAGTTCCTCATCTTCATGCATAGAGTCTTGGTAAACTAGCTTCTCTTCATTATCTTCCTTCTTCATTATCTACCTTCTTCATCTACTATTTCCTGAACTAAAAAATTATGATGATCTTATGCTCCTAGTACGGATTTTATCCTCCACACACTAAAGAACACTGCACTAGAGCACCCAATTAGCCCAAAAAATGAAACTAAACAAAGATCAAAAATAGTAAAAATAAAATTATATATATATATATAATGGTTAGAAAGATGAAGTCTAATTGGTTAAGAATCACACAAATTGCCAAAAACTTGTTAAGACTACAGCAAGTGTACTGAATCGTATCAAGTAATATATAATGGTAAGACCAAGTATCGTATCTCAGAAGACTCACGACACTAAATAAGCATGTGATATCTTAACTAATTAAGACTTAAGAACAATTTCATTGGTTTAAAATGAAAATGCAATAAAAGGAAATATGAATGCATGAAGATAATATGAGATGATAATGTTGTTGGGGTTTAGATTTCACCTAATCACTCTCATGTATATAAGAATTCATCTTCTTCATTAATATCAATGTCACTTTCTAAATTACTTGGAACCCGATGTCTTGGCGAAAGAAGCATGTTCGGTCAATACAATCGGTATCCGTGAGAGAGTCGCGCAGCGAAATAAGATTTATAAAGCGGAAAGCGTGTTCGGTCACAAGTTAAATTAAAATGATCAGTTTTAAATGTAAATTTTCTAACTGAGAATTTATCAAACAGTTGATGTGCATAACACAGTAAAGAGTGTAGGGAGTAGAAAAATCACACAGATAATTTTTATACTCGTTCAATTCAAAAGAATCTACGTCCAGTCGTTAATCACTATAAAAAGTGATTAATAGTTTCACTAAAAACAGTTTCACAGTTTTACAATAAGTGAATGAAAATAAGAGATAAAAGAACCTTCCTTCGACAAACGAACCGGAAGAGAACTACTTTGTCAACTCGAAGAGAACCGCTCTGAACTTTCGACAAACGACACGCGAGCTTCTCCTATTCACGAGACCAGACAAAGTACAATTTGCCAACTCGAAGAGAACCGCTCCGACTTTCGACAAACGAAATGCGAGCTTCTCCAATTCATTAGACCAGGTAAAGCACCTTACCAACTCGAAGAGAACCGCTCCGACTATCGACACACGAAACGCGAGCTTCTCCTATTCACGAGACCAGGCAAGGGAACTGAACTAGCTTTTGAGAACTTCCTCAGACAAACTGTATTCTACAAAAGTTCTAAGTTCAAAAGTTAAGTTCTGAAGTTCTCAAAGCACCTATTTATAGGCAGCTAGTTTGAATATGAAAGGTCATGTTACAACTGCCAGTAATAATCGATTATTATAAGTGATAATCGATTATTTAAGTCCGTTACAGGTTTTTTAAAATATCTTGGCAGTTTTCAAAACAGACATGTGAGAATCGATTATTTGGAGTGATAATCGATTATTCCAGAGCAACATGGGTTTTCAGAAAAGCTCAGGATAAATGATTATTGCTCTTAATAATCGATTAAATACGTAACTGTACCAAAAATACGAGTTTTACATATTTAAAGACATTCCTAATACATTTGTATTCTACAAAGTGCTTTTAACATATTTTCTAATATCTTCTTCAAGTTAAACTTCTTGTAGCATCATCAAAACCATTAACTTTAAGAGGGCGCCCAGGTGTGGTGTGACACTTGAACACTGGCGCTCAGCACCCTTAATAGGGCGCCCAAGCGCTACTTTTCTGGATTTTCACCGCTCAACGGTAGCCCAGCAGCAGCTTAGCGGTAGCCTAGCGGCAAAATTCCAAAACTCTTTTTTTTGCTGTTTTGTTTTCTTTTATGGCTGGTTCATCTCTATACATTGTTGGAGGTTCTTCTAGGCACATTATTAGCTACAAAATAAAGGTAATTTAGTGATAAAATCATAAAGTATAACCTCAATTCTCTTATTCACAAAACTAAAACAAAAACATGAATTAAAACAAGTTTCTAAGTTGAATTATAGATAACGATAATTTCAACCGTTATCATATATCAAACCTAACGTTTCAATGGAGAAGTGATTTGTTAATACACCAAGAAAAGTGAGTAACCATCGATGGTTTGCACGTGATTGTTTTATAGATTATAAAAATAAAGCTTTAATCCAACATTATATGGTTTTTGGGGTTGAGCAAAACTAGTGCAGACCAAAATATAGTTACAGATACAGAGTATTCTTATTGCCTGTAATATAGCTTCTGCTCATCGCTTATGTTACTAAACTAGTACAATCACCCACCCCAGCTACGCATCCATGTTTATCTTAAAATTTTAGTTCTTTCTACAGACCGATAAGTTTCATCAGAGAGGATGGTATAACCCTTTTCAATAGCATTTAAAAGCAACTTTCAAGTATTAATTTTGCTTCAATACTACAAAATAATTGTTTAAAGATGAATGAAGATACTTTTTCTTCTAAATAAATGTAAGCTATTTCGTATCTAAAATCAATTGCTCTCAACATTATTAAAACAATATTTCTCATCAAAGTTAATTCTTGTTCACCACTTTTATCTATGATAAAAAAAAATGTCAATCCATGTATGTTTGTATGGATAATAATACTATAATACCATTGTTATATATATTGTTATATATATATATATATATATATATATATATATATATGAGTTTGTAAACACCCGTACGTCTGTTTTTCAGTTGGTACATTTTAGTAATATGTACTGAGTTTTAGTAGATAAAAATACTCTTATATATCATGGATTCTAAGTTTTAAGGTTAAGGATATTTTAATAATTTTCATTCTCAAAGCTAAAAAAAAAAAAGAAACCCCTCAAACCCATACTCACTTCTCTCATTCCTCTAAACCCTTTCTCTTTCATCTCTCTCACTTCAACCTTTTCTCTGTCATCTCTACCAAAGCCCCCATTGAAAAAATTAGAAACACTAGCGGTTAAACAATTTTTTATAAAAAAAATGATCTTATAATGAATTTTCATTTTATAATTTGTCTTATCTAATTTTATTTTATTTTCACAAGCATAATAACATATGATGGTAATTCGCTTGGAAAAAATCAGAAACACTCGCTGTTAAACAATTTCTTACAAAAAAGATTTTATAATGAGTTTTCATTTTATAATTTTTGTCTTATCTAATTTTATCTATTTTTCACAAGCATAATGACATCAAAGGAATTGGTAATTGGCCTGTAAAAAAAATCAGAAACACTCGTTAAACAATTTCTTACAAAAAATGATTTTATAATGAGTTTTCATTTTATAATTTTTATCTTATCTAATTTTATCTAATTTTCACAAGCATAATGACATCAGAAGGAATTGGTAATTGACTTGGAGGTTTTTTAAGAGATGATGATTCAACATCTGCAGATAATGAAATTAGAGAGTTAGTGAAATGTTGGACCTGAAGGCGAATATGCTAATGACTGAACTCTTTACAAAGGTAAATTGTTTAACAACGAGTATTTCTAATTTTTTTTTTCAGTTCATAGGATGATAGATAAAATGTTGGAGTGAGCGAGATGAAAGAAAAAGGGTTGAGAGGAATGAGGGAGGTGAGTAAAGGTTTGGGGTTTCTTGATATTTTTAGTTTTGAGAATGAAAATTATTCAAATACCCTTGACTTTAAAACTTAGAATCCATAATATATGAAGGTATTTTTGTCTACTAAAACTCGGTACACATTGCTAAAATGTACCAACTGAAAAACAGGCGTATACACGTTAAGAAACTCTATATATATATATATATATATTCTCATATGTTGGAAAAAAGAGCATATAGGTTAAAGTTTCTATGGATTGATGTTGTGAATAGATCCCAACAAGACAAACAAGAATGTTGACATGATTGCTGCTAGGCATAGAGAACGTAAGTACTTCAATAGTACCCCTGAGTATGAACACCTTGTACACAGAATGGGTTCTAAGCATCTGGCAAAGATGCTCTCAAAGGTATAAGATTTGTAGCATTGTTTGACTTATATTTAAATGTATTGCTTTGTACTTAAAAGTTCTTGTTTTATGTCTCAGCACTTGGAAACAGTAATCAAGTCTAAAATTCCTGTCATTGAATCTCTTATTAACAAAACAGCCGAACTTGAAGCTAAACTAACTCGTTTGGGAAAGCCTGTTACAGTTGATGTTGGGGTAAGTTTTCTCTTTTTAAAATCCATTATTATTTCGTTAGTTCATTGGTCAAAAGGCTTTGTTCTTCTAGATTCTGCCATTGTGCACAAGCTGTAAATATCCACTTCTACAATATGTTAGTCGATTTATGCCTTCATGGTCGCTGTGGTAACGTGAAGATAGCATGGCACTCTAATAGCTCCAGAACAAGGATATCGCCGGCTTATTGAATCTTCTCTAATTATTAAGGGCCCAACTGAGGCAGCTGTTGATGCTGTATGATTTCATATGTGAATCTTCTTGATTGATTTATTTCCACATTTCACGTGAATCTTTTGCTAATTTGTTCATGCTCATTTAAGTGTCATTTTAAATGCTCCTAAGTTCATGCCCTATTAAAGGACCTGGTTCACAAAGCTATCAGTGAGACTGTGGTACGTTACTGGCTATACATGTTTAACATTTCTGGAGTATTTCTTTCAACTTTATTTGATGTTCACAAAGCTATTATGAACTTTAGCATGTTCCTAGCAGTACTTATTTAACTTTTCTGCTTTATATGTGAGTGACAAGTTGTCGTACTTGTTAGTGCTCTGATGTTTTCACTAGCATTCCAGTGACAAAGTTCATCTTTTAATATCATTTTCAACAATAATAGCTTTATCCCAATAGGCAAGGTTAGCTATATGTTAGAAGACGCTTTTGGGTTCATCTAAAAAACAATTTCTATGATATTATTCACTTGGTAATACTTTTAATAGTTTCTTTCTTACACTCACTCTACCAACCTGTTTCCTGGTTTAGAAACCATACAATCTACTCTTCTCACACGTGTCTTTAGTAGCTTTCTTTGTCTTAACTCTATTATTTGTAGATTTTTAATGATTCATCTCTAATGAAAGCTTTAAATATTGAAGACATTAAAATTAAGTAGACTTCTTTTATTTTAAATGTTAGTAAACTATAAAAACTTGATTACGAATTAGTAATGCATGTAGATTAATGTAATATTTGGATATAGTATATAATTTGATGTGCAAATTATGAATTGAATATTATTAGATAATTTAATATTTGAAATAAATTTTATTTTGTTAGTTTAATTTATTTTATTCATTTACTTATAAAAAGTTATTTTCCCATTAAGGTTAATTATTAATTTTGTTTCCACGTTGAACATTAACTTCTAGATGCTGAGTTGAAGTTAAATATCAGGATTGACCATTTATCATAACTAAACAATTTCAAATCTTTAATAGCCCATCAAGATCAGTCATAAAATTAATATATTTTATTATTCCTTCACTCTGAAATATCATGCAATGGAAATAAATCAAAAGCTAAATACAATTATAAATTGAAATTATATACGAAAGTGTATTAAATAAAGAAATAAAATTGCAATTTATAAAACATCCCAACTAATAATAGCACTTTATACATACCTTGTGTGTATGAGGTACGCGTTAAAGACAAACTGTATATGAGAAGAAGTTGGAGCTTGTTCAGATACATATATAGCTTTCTTAGATTTGAGGGACATCATTCTCCTACAATAGCATGTAAGTGGAAGCTCGCTAAAAATAAGAATATAAATTGCAAAAGGGCTACAAAATTTTCAATAAAGCAAAGCCTAAAAAAAGCTCCTATAGTGTGAGGAAGTGGCCGATCGGTCGGACTCACATCGAGTAGCAAAGGATCGGTCAGCCAGGCTTATGTAGTATGAGGAGGTGGTCGATCGGTCGAAATGGAGACATGGCTGAGTGGAGAAGGATCGTGGAAAGCAGTGTTTAAGGGTAATTAATGGCATTAGTGAGCGAATATTACAGAAAAGGAAACAAACGATACGGTAGTTACAGGCAGTTAATGCTGATTATTGGGCCTAATGCCTATAAAAACAGACCTAGAACACAGGTAATTTACTTTTAGTCTAATAAAAAACACATTAATCTTGTTGTGACCTTGCTGACTTGAGCGTCGGAATGTCTTCTTGCAGGTCACAACCGATCGACATCAAGGAAGAATTCTGTGGTGAACATTGGAAGAGTGTTGGAAGGAAGAGGAGCTTGGAGTATCTTCGGTCTTGGATCCCATACAAAAACATTTTGGCGCCTACCGTGGGGCCCAAGACTGTTAGAACAACCTAAGATCGATCACAATGGGGGGAGAGTTTCACTTGCATTCTTGTGAGCTTTTGGGTGCACAAGCCTTTTAGTGCGCGCGACCTTTTTTTGTAAATCTCCTCCTTTGTTCATTTTTTCTCTTGCTTTTGCCTTATGTTCTTTCATCGCTCTTCATTATTTTCTTCTTTTCCTGCTCTTCTTGTACTTTTTGATCCTTCTTTGGGCTAATGACAACACATGTGTTGGTATGATGTGTTATTTGAGTTTATGTTTTTTTATAAAACAATTTTTTTAACTCATGTGATTTTTATATTATTTGGTTGTGAATTGTGTTGTAAGGTTGATTGTTTGTATGTTAGTTCACCCATTTTGGTGGTGTGATTTCCACCTGTGATTATCGTATTTTATACATGAGCAGAAGATAGTACATGTGTTGATAAAGATGCAAGATAATAGGGATAGGGGTCAATATCAGGAGATGTTTGGGATAATCTTTTAGTCTTATGTTTTTTCTTCTCAATAAGTTCCATGTTTGTAAAACAATATATTTTTGTTTATTGAGATTTTCAATAAAATAGGAATGAAGTTTTATTATAAATTATGTAATTTGTATTCGTTATAGATTTTAATAAGTGAAAAATTATGGTATTACACCTCAATTACTTATAATTGTGTTAATATATTTGTAGTGTAATATAAACAAACAGACTAGCATGCGTTTTGTTATTATGTTATCCAATGAATGAGAACCGTTGTTTGTGTGGGTATTCAAATAGGTTAGAAAAATGTAATAATTAACTTAATTCAATGTACTGTAAAATTGTCTTTTTATATACTAATTAAAATTATTATCTTTTGTCTAACAATTCAACAATCTCAACCATTAATTTCGGATTCATATGTAAAGAAGATTTGTGCTAAATATATAATTCAAATTACAATAATTTTAATAGATAATATATTCTGTAACTATTATTTGAGAATATTGTTTTAATATAGAATTATCATCTATTTTATTATGGTATATCGGATATATTTTGTGTAGATAAAAACAAAAACAAAATCATATTCTATGGAAAACCGTAGCCTAGACTTAAAACTACGAGTGTACCCAAAATTGTAGTTAATACTTGTTCATTTTTTTTTGGGTTAAATATGCTTTTAGTCCTTGAAGTATCAGTGAATTTTGGTTTTAGTCTCTGCATAGAATATTGATGGGATTTCATCCTCTTAGTATTGAAACATGTATGTTTAGTCCCTAAAAATAGACGGCGTCAATTTTTTGGTGATGTGGCTAACGGCCCTGCCACATCTTCACTGTGCACTGCCTGCCACGTTGAGGTTTTTTAACATTTGGAAGGAGACTAACATTGTAGCACGTGTGTTGGTGACTTGATCTTTTTTAAATCACATTTTAAGACATGATGGGGTTGTTCTTCGTGTTACCAATAAGGAGTATTGGTAAATCTTGAAGAAAATTGTTTTGATGATGCTGCAAGAAGTTTTACTTGATGAAGATATTAGAATTATTTAAAAGAACTTTGTAGAATTTAAATGTAGTAGGAATGTCTTTAAATTATGTAAAACTTGTATTATTTTAGAAAATGTTCTGAAATAATCGATTATGTGAAGCAATAATCGATTATCATGAGTATGACTGAGATAATCGATTATCACTTCAAATAATCGATTATCACAAGTCTGTTTTTGAAAATTTATTTTGCCGGAGCAGTTCTCTTCGAGTTGGCAGAGTGTTCTTCTTCCGGTTCGTTCGTCGAAGGAAGGTTTATTTTATCAATTGTTATTCATTATATTTGTAATCTATGAAACAAATTTTTAGTGGAACTGTTAATCACTTTTATAGTGATTAACGATTGGACGTAGATTCTGTTGAATCGAACCAGTATAAAAATTACTCGTGTGATTTTCTATTCCCTACACTCTTTATCTTTTACGTATATCAACTGTTCGACAAATTTTCTGAAAGAAAATTGATTTTCTAAAAAGGACCAAATTGATTTTAAAAAGGTGACCGAACACGCTTTCCGCTTACTCTAAGTTTTATTCCGCTGCGCTTTACTCTTCAAATCATACCATTTCTGGTACCAACAATTGGTATCAGAGCTTGTTTGATAGTCTTTCAAAATTTGCGAAAATGGCCGGTCACAACCAAAACCTTGTATATGCCGAGGGTGCTTCTATTAACAGACCACCACTTTTTACTAGTGATAACTATGCGTTCTGGAAAGTCAGAATGGAAATTTTTATGGGGTCTGTTGACAGAGGCATCTGGGAAGCTGTACAAAATGGTCCTTATATTCCTAAGAGCACAGTTGATGGTGTAGAAGTAGAAAAACCATACTTTAATTGGACTGCTGAAGAAAATAGACGAGCTCAGTTTGATATTAAAGCTCGCAATATTATATCATCTGCTGTTGTACTTGATGAATTCTAAAGAATTTCAGTGTGTAAGACAGCACAGGAAATGTGGGAAGTCCTCAGAGTCACACATGAAGGAACAAAGGACGTGAAACGTGCAAGGAAGAACACTCTCATTCAGGAGTATGAGATGTTCAGAATGCAACCTGGAGAAATAATTTCTGATGTCCAAAAACGCTTCACTCACATAGTGAACCACTTGACTGGGTTGGGTAAGACTTTTGATAATGATGAATTAAATGTGAAAATTTTAAAATCATTAGACAGGTCTTGGCAACCAAAGGTAACTGCCATCTCGAAGTCTCAAAACCTCACTCAGATGTCAATGCCAATTCTATTTGGAAAGCTTCGTGAGCATTAGCTAGAGTTGAGGAGACTAACTGCTGAAGAGGATCAAGGCAAGAGAAAGACACTAGCTTTCAAGTCAGAGATCTCTAAAGGAAAGAGCTCTAAAAGGATTAAAGATGATGATTCTGATGATGAGGAGAACATGAGCCTTATGATAAAGAAGTTTGCCAAGTTTATGAAGGCAAAAGGAAAAGACAAATTCCGCAAAGAAAGGAAAGAAAATCAAGAATCACCTTTAAGTGTAAAATGCTTTGGTTGTGGAGAAAGAGGACACATGAAATCTGAATGCCCAAAGAACAGGAAAAGTGAGGAAAAGAAGGAAAGAAAATTTCAAAAGAAAAAGAAAGCTTACATAGCTTGGGAAGACAACGCTTCCAGTTCAACAAGCTCAAGTGATTCAGATGAGGAAGCTAATATTTATCTAATGGCTGACTCAGAAGATACTGAAAGTCAAGTAAGTGATTCTAGCTTTGAATCTAGTGAATTAGACTTACAAAAAGCTTTCTTTGAACTAATGAATGAATCTGAAAAAATTGATGCTGCACATAAAAAGCTAAAGAAAGAGCACAATGAATTGAAATTGAAATATGATAAATTGCTTGATGATGATGTTGTCTTAAGAAATAAAGTTAGTACTTTAGAAACAAAATTATCTGATGCAAACACTACTGTTGAACCTGTTGAATGCTTGTCTTGTAAGAGTCATATGTTTGATATTGACATACTTGAAAACCTACTTGCAAAGACAACCAAGACAACCCCGAATGTAAAAACAAACTTTAAAAGAAGCAATATTAGAAATAGGAACTTGCATCAAAACAAAAAGTCTAAAACTAGAAGAAATCATAGAGTTTGGGTTGAGAAAGAGACTTTTGTTAAAAATAAAGTAAATGATGTTTGTTGTTTTTACTGTATGAAACATGGTCATACATCAAACAAATGCAACATTAAACATTTTGGTATTCCAAATGGCAAATATGCATGGATTAAAATTGTGAAATGATTTACACTTGCATGAACTAACCCCAAGGACCCATAATTAGATTGGGGACCTAAAACTCTTGCTAATTTGTTTTGCAGGAACCTACTAAGTCAAAGAAGTCATTGCGGTATCTTGACAGTGGTTGCTCAAGACACATGACCGGTGACAAGAAAAGGTTCATCCACCTTGAGAAGAAAAAGCAAGGATTTGTGACTTATGGGGACAATAACAAGGGTAGAATCATGGGTACCGGAGACATTGGAGGGGGAAACACATTGATCATAAAAGATGTCCTATATGTCGAAGGCCTCAAGCATAACCTCTTAAGCATAAGTCAGTTGTGTGACAAAGGTCTAAAGGTAATCTTTGAAAGTGATAAGTGTATTGTTTACTTTAAAGATTTTGCTGTTATTGCTTTGCAAGGTGTTAGGCATAATAATATATATTTGATTGATATTGAGAGTGCATCTAGTCATAGTATAACATGCTTAATTGCTAAAGAAGAAAATCCTTGGCTATGGCATAAAAGAGCTGCACATATTCATATGCAACATTTATATAAGTTAATTTCTAAGGATCTTGTGATTGGTTTACCTAAACTGAAATTTGAGAAAGACAAATTATGCACTGCATGTCAAAAAGGTAAACAAACAAAATCTTCATTTTCATCCAAAAGCATAATTTCAACATCAAAACCTTTAGAACTTATGCATATGGACTTGTTTGGTCCATCTAGAATTAAAAGTTTTGGTGGAAATTACTATGCTCTTGTAATTGTTGATGATTACACTAGATTCACTTGGACCTTCTTCTTAACTTTGAAAAGTGAAGCTTTCAATGCCTTTAAATCTTTTGCTAAACGTATTCAAAATGAAAAAGATTTGAAAATTAAAACATTGAGAAGTGATCACGGTGGGGAATTTGAAAATGAATCTTTTGAAAACTTTTGTGAAGAACATGGCATTGCACATAACTTTTCTGCACCTAGAACTCCTCAACAAAATGGTGTTGTTGAAAGGAAAAATAGATCATTAGAAGAATTAGCTAGAACCATTATGAATGAATCTAATGTGCCAAAATATTTTTGGGCTGATGCTGTCAGTACTGCTTGTTATGTGTTAAATAGGATGCTTATTAGGCCAATTCTAAAATTAACTCCATATGAACTGTTGAATGGTAGAAAACCAAATGTATCTCATTTGAAAATATTTGGATGCAAATGTTTTGTCTTAAATAATGGTAAAAATAATCTTGGAAAATTTGATGCAAAATCTGATGAAGCAATTTTCCTAGGATACTCTTTGACTAGCAAAGCATATAGAGTATTCAATAGAAGAACCTTGATAATTGAAGAATCAATGCATGTTGTCTTTGATGAAATTGTGGACCTTGAGGTAAACCCTCTTGAGTCAAATAAACTAATTGCAGGAGATGAGGATTATTTGAGGGAAGCTCTTGAAGAGATGTACGTAAACGAGAACTATCCTCCTGAACTTCAAGAAACACCTCAAGTCGTTGATCCTAAAAGTTTTCCACAACCAAGAGGACTATCTTTGGACAAAATCATAGGAGATATATCAAAAGGGGTAACTACTAGACACAAGCTGAATAATTTCTGTTTAACTGTAGCTTTTGTGTCTCAGATAGAACCCAAAAACATTAAGGAAGCTCTTCAAGATGATAAGTGGTGCGTTGCTATGCAAGAAGAGCTAAACCAATTTGAAAGGAATGAAGTCTGGGAACTTATTCCAAAGGAAGATAATTATCAAGTCATAGGAACCAAATGGGTTTTTAGGAACAAGCTTGATGAGGATGGAAACATCATAAAGAACAAAGCAAGGCTAGTTGCAAAGGGCTACTGTCAAGAGGAAGGTATAGATTATGATGAAACATATGCACTAGTGGCCAGGTTAGAAGCAATTAGATTATTACATGCATATGCATCTTTGATGAAATTTAAATTATATCAAATGGATGTGAAAAGTGCGTTTCTGAATGGTTTTATAAAAGAAGAGGTGTATGTTAGTCAACCTCCTGGCTTTGAGGATTTCAAATATCCTGATCATATTTATAAGTTAAAAAAGGCTTTGTATGGTCTTAAACAGGCACCTAGGTCTTGGTATGAAAGACTTAGTACCTTTCTAATTGATAATAACTTTTCTAGAGGTAAGGTTGATTCAACCTTATTTATAAAGAAAGTAGGAAAACACATCCTGATTGTGCAAGTTTATGTAGATGATATTATATTTGGGTCAATTGATGACTCTTTGTGTGAAGAATTTGCAAAAGTAATGCAAGGTGAGTTTGAGATGTCTATGATGGGTGAGCTGAATTTCTTTTTAGGACTACAAATAAAGAAAATGAATGGAGGTACTTTTATCTCTCAAACAAAATATTGTAGGGAAATTCTTAAAACATTTGGCATGGATACTTGCAAAGAAGCTAGTACACCTATGGCAACTTCTTGCTATTTAGATAAGGATGAATCTGGAAAAGAAGTAAATGAAACTATGTTTAGAGGTATGATAGGATCTTTGTTGTACCTAACTGCTAGTAGGCCAGATATTATGCAAAGTGTATGCGTATGTGCTAGGTATCAAGCCAATCCTAAAGAATCTCATTTGACTGTCGTCAAGAGAATCTTAAAATACCTTAAAGGAACCACTTCTTTTGGACTTTGGTATCCCTCTGATGCTTCACCTAGTCTAATAGGTTATTCTGATGCAGATTATGGTGGTTGTAAAATTGATAGGAAAAGTACTAGTAGAACCTGTCATTTTCTGGGCTGTTCTTTGGTGTCCTGGCACTCAAAGAAACAAGCATGTGTAGCCTTGTCTACCACTGAAGCTGAATACATTGTTGCTGGCAATTGTTGTGCCCAAATTCTGTGGATGAAACAGCAACTGAAAGACTTTGATATTTTCCTTGATAATATTCCATTAAAATGTGATAATACTAGTGCTATCAATCTGACTAAGTACCCCATAATGCACTCAAGAACTAAACACATTGAGATTAGACATCATTTCTTAAGAGATCATATTCAAAAGGGGGATTGTCAAATTGAATATGTTGATACCTTACATCAATTAGCTGATAATTTCACCAAAGCACTACCTAAGGATAGATTTTTTGAGCTTAGAAGAGAGTTAGGAGTGTTAGACATGTCTTAGGATCAATGCTTATGAAAAGTTTTGCATTTTCGTAAAATTAACGCTTCATAATCGATTATCAAAAGGATATAATCGATTATTCAAACTTAAAACTCAAATTTGAGAAATTTTTGAACAGATAATCGATTATCATCAAGCATAATCGATTATCATGCAATGTCTGGGCAGTGACTTTTGAGCAGATAATCGATTATCTCGAGCCATAATCGATTATCACGCTGACAGATTCAAAAATAGAGTCATTGGAGCGTCCCTTAACGGCTATAAACGGCTAGTTTTTCCATTTTTCTTATAAAAATCCTCCCATAATCGATTTTTAGTCACTCTTTTACACCCTTACTCTGCTAAAATCAAATCTAGAGCTAAGATTCTCTCCATTTATCCTCATTTTCTCAAAGTCTCTCTACCTCAAATCTTTTCATGGCGGATTCAAGAAGACATCGCCGCAGAGCTGCTGGCGCATCATCTTCCTCTCAACCACGTCCTATAACCATCGATGGTTGGATTTCAGATCAAGGAAAACATGCGGACTATGTTAATTCCTGGCAAGAGAGAAGAATCATGGCGGTAAAGTATATTCGCCTTGAATTTTTTCGTTTCTATGGATTTCAATTTCCAGATTTGTTTGCTGGTCAAGGACTCACGAATCTGGTGGAGCAAAAAGGTTGCATTTTTCCCGATCTCATAAGAGTCTTCTACTTCAACTTGAGATATAGAGATGGGATTACATCCACTAAAGTTAAGGGTGTCCGCATAATTTTAGATGATGATGTGTGGATAAATGTTGCCCAACTTACCATATGGGATGATGCTGTAAAAGTCCATCTAGGACTTGAAGATTTCAATAGGTTGATGACTTTCCAATCCTTCTTGCGTCATCCTGAACAACAGGCAAATCGAAGGCAATTCCTAGTTGGGGGTTTCAAGGTTGAAGAACGCATGATTCACTACTTGATCGTCTGGATACTGTGTCCAAGAGCAACCAACCATGCTAAATGCTCTGAGCAGGATCTTCTTCTTCTGTATGGGATTTTAAATCACATACACATCGATTAGCCTGCTCTCATTGCTGACACAATGGTAAAAGCCAAGAAATCTCATTCCTATCAATTTCCCTATGCTCTTCTTATTTCTAGGATTTTGGAGTACAAAGGTGTAAATGTTGAAGGAGAACTTGTCCAAGCCATTCAAGCTGTTGGCTCGGAAATTGGAGGATATGAGTCTAGGACAAAGAACACACTTTGAGGAGATTTATGAGTGGCAGCAATCTATTGATGAGTATATGGTTGATCAATTTCTTGATCTTGATGTTCGTCTATCTAACATCGAGAATCACCTTCACATTCAACCTCCCGAGAGATCCCCAAGTCCTGAATTTTAGAAATAGGATTTTATGTTTGTATGCTTTGTTGATTGGTTGTTGTTCTTTCATCTATGATAAATTTCTGTCCTTTATGTTTCTTATTATGATCTCTTGATTATATGCATACCTTGATTAATTGAGGGGGAGATCATATTTAGGGGGAGTTCTTTATATTAATCTTTTTTGCTTATGATCAAAAAGGGGGAGAAGAATAATATAGGGAGAAGTAAAAATTGATACAGGTATTGCTAACTAGTTTGTTGTTTGTTAGCTTGTATGTCCTGCAGGATAGCCAAAGTTGCTTTTAAAAATTGAATTTTTGATCATCATAAAAAAGGGGGAGATTGTTACCAATAAGGAGTATTGGTAAATCTTGAAGAAAATTGTTTTGATGATGCTGCAAGAAGTTTTACTTGATGAAGATATTAGAATTATTTAAAAGAACTTTGTAGATTTTAAATGTAGTAGGAATGTCTTTAAATTATGTAAAACTTGTATTATTTTAGAAAATGTTCTGAAATAATCGATTATGTGAAGCAATAATCGATTATCATGAGTATGACTGAGATAATCGCTTATCACTTCAAATAATCGATTATCACAAGTCTATTTTTGAAAATTTATTTTGAAAAATTCATAACGGACTTGGATAATCGATTATCACTTACAATAATCGATTATTACTGGCAGTTGGGACTTGACCTTTGATATTCAGAGCAGCTGGTTATATATTGGGTTTCTGTGAAGTTCAGAAGCAACGTTTTTGAATAGAAGCTTAGCAGAATACTGTTTGTCAGAGGAAGTTCTCAGAAGCTATAGTTCAAAGTTCCCTTGCTTGATCTCGTGAACAGGAGAGGCTCGCATTTCGTGTGTCGATAGTCGGAGCAAGCTCTCTTCGAGTTAGCAAGGTGCTCTGCCTGGTCTCGTGAAAAGGAGAAGCTCGCGAATCGTTGGTCGATTGCCGGAGCGGTTCTCTTCGAGTTGGCAGAGTGTTCTTCTTCCGGTTCGTTCGTCGAAGGAAGGTTTATTTTATCAATTGTTATTCATTATATTTGTAATCTGTGAAACAAATTTTTAGTGGAACTATTAATCACTTTTACAGTGATTAACGACTGGACGTAGATTCTATTGAATCGAACCAGTATAAAAATTACTCGTGTGATTTTCTATTCCCTACACTCTTTATCTTTTACGTATATCAACTGTTCGACAAATTTTCTGAAAGAAAATTGATTTTCTAAAAAGGACCAAATTGATTTTAAAAAGGTGACCGAACACGCTTTCCACTTACTCTAAGTTTTATTCCGCTGCGCTTTACTCTTCAAATCATACCATTTCTGGTACCAACACTTTGTGATCTGAGTTGGGGGCAAATTAGGTTCGAGATCATCTTGTTCAAGAGGGAGATAGTCTTCTTCAAGAGGTAAGTTGATAGTTGTTTTTCTGTTGTGCCTTTGAATTTAAGGATTGGGGATTTAGGGTTTGGGTTGGCACGAAAGGTGATGAAGGTATTTGCTTCTTATAGTGAAATGAAAGGTGAGAGTGCAGAAAATGGTTGGACGCGAAGGATGATTAGTTCAGCAAAGTCGCAAAGTTGTGGATCATCTTCATGGTTACCATCTAAAATGTGTGGTTGTGGTGAAACATTGTTGCTTTTAAAGGCAACTACTGCGAAGAACAAAGGAAGACTATTCTATAAATGTAGAAATTGGGCAATAAGTGACTAAATCTTTCAGTTCATGTGGTCAACTTTCTATTAATGGTGTGTTATTTTGATTGCAGAGTAATTCAACTTGTAATTACTTCGAATGGCATGAAGAAGAAGTTTCTGAAATTCAAGGAAAACCTGAAGGAGTTGAACTGTGTTTGGAAAATGATATAGTTGTCATGGATCTAAAGAAGAAGATAGAGAAGCTGAAAAAGAAATTACATGAAGAGAAGAAAGTTGGGAAAATGATGTTGTACTTGTTTGTGTTGTCATGGGCGTTAACCATTTTCTTTTGTATTATGTTTTCACTGAAGATGAAATGTAATTAAGAATTATGATTAAATAAAATTGAGTTCAAGACTTAGTTTATTGTTCAACATCTTTAAATTTTGTTCAAGTGCTTCACTCAAGTTTAATATGTTGATTCTGACTGTTATTTTGTGCTTAAAATTCATTTGTACCATTACATCTGAAATTTGGTGGTGGAGTTGATTAAATTGGTGTTAAAAGGGGAACTACACCAGTAAAATTTCAAAATACTGTTGTTTAGGCTCACTTTGGTACATCAATAATTGAGTAAGAATTGGTAGCAAAAGCTACATATAAAGGTACTTAATTAATGGTCACTATGAGTATCAGTATTAGTAGTCAAATTTACAATAAAATTGACAAGAGCAACTGTATCAGTAAAGATAAAGTGGTGCCAAAGTCAACAATCACGTGAACAACAACTCACTATTCCCAATTCAAAATCTGCAGCAGTAGTATTCCTAAATTCAAAAGTAAACATAAACTGGTCCCATACTATTAAGTAATTGAAGTGGTCCCTAACCACTCACAAAAAATATTGTGCATTCAATAGTAAAGTAGTGCAAGTGTGCCCTGCCAACTACATCCTGCCAACTACATCACTTTAATCAAATTACTACCCACTACTATTGTTGCCTAAGTGGGTGTGTAATACAAAATACATTAAAATAAGGTTGTTCTTCTTGCAGCTTGGTACTAGCTTTAAGTGGTACTAGCTTGGGAACCGAGATGTTGTGCTCCTGCTCCACTGATTGATGTTCCAGTTTGTGCTATTGTTGGAGGTCCTCCTACTTGAGAAGTCCCCTTTCTTGATGTTCCTCCTCCATGTGACGTTGATGGTAGTGTTTCTACTTCAGATCTGGGCCTACTACCAGATCCTCCTGCACTTGAAGTGCCCCTTGTGGTCTACAAAAAGAGTAAGCAACATTAGAAGCCATGCTGTGAAAATATTTAGGTGAAGTTTTAATAGAGAGATTTTGTACCTTATTTCTGTTCTTTCTTCTACATGTTCTTACATTGTGCCCAAATTCGTTGCAGCTGCTACACTTCATAATAGCATGCTTCTTTGACAATTTTGTATGGCTCACAGGTTCATCTGCCTCTCTTCTTCTACCATGTCCCCAGTCCCCTCTACATACTTACACAAGTTCATTGCTTCCCTGTCATCACTCAGTAATCTCAGATTATTCATCAGCATTTCCCTGGACCCCTTCCACCATAGTTTAAAGTCTTCATCATACTTAAATTCTTTAACAATCCAACTGCTTCAAAATAAGACCAACGATCTCGATCAAGTCCTACTATCACGTGTACCTCTCCGCCAACATATCGTAGCCCCTTATCACTAACAAACTTTCCCATGTGATGGATACAAACTTCAAACACCATTTCTATACCTACATTCACACATGAACACTTAACTCACAAAATCGACCCAACAATGACAAATGAAATACGAGAACTTACCTTGATACAATGTGCGATTGCCTTTCACACCCAACGTCTCTTTCACGACCACCGCACGGAGCACCGCAACGAACCACCTTGAAACAATGATTCGAGAAGAAGCTTTCGAGGACAGTTTTCGAGTAATGTTTCTATAAACGTACTTTTCCCCAATTGCAAAAAACCAATTTTCCCTAAATCCCTAATTGTTAATCTGATCCCTAATTGATCTCAAAACTCAACACACACGTGCCAATCTAATTTTGGTAATCCAAATGTTAAAAATCCTCAATGTGGTAGGCAGTGCACAATAAAGACGTGGCAGGGTCGTTAGCCACATCACCAAAAAATTGACGCCGTCTATTTTTAGGGACTAAACATACATGTTTCAATACTAAGAGGATGTAATGTCATCAATGTTTTATGCATGGACTAAAACCAAAATTCACTGATACTTCAAGGACTAAAAGCATATTAAACCCTTTTTTTTCTCCCGAAGCTTTTTTGCAATGGTTAACTATTCCAACCATAGCCTATCTTTTTTTATTTTTTTATTATTTTTTGAATTACATTTTAGGATACTGTTGGATACAAAAATCATAGTTTATTCCTCTTTTCTTAAATGACTATAAGCTACTCTTATAAAAAAAAGTAGTAGTTTATCATGTACTATAGGTTACAATTTTCAACCGTAATCTATAATTCATCGTGTTTATTACGAATGAATATATTATAATTTATTTAATCATAGTTTAGCATTGAAAATAATTGTAACTATATTCCTCGTTGCACCATAATATATTTATATTTATATCAATATGTTTATGATAATATAAGAAAAAGGAAGTTGTGCTACTAAACATAACCTCTTATAATTAAAAGAAAAATTGTAATTATGCTTTGATTTACTAATTATTTTTATTAAGATTGAAAAAAGTTAATGAGAATGAAAATTATGCATTAGTGTAACATCGTAATAAATCTATAACAAAAGCTATATTTTATTCTAGGAGTTACCATAACAATAATAGAGAACAGTGAAAACATAGGCACAAAGATAGAGATGGAAATGGAATATTATACAGAATTAAAAATTGTACATTAAGCAAGATGTTTGATACAATAGACAGTTAAAGGCCGAACGATCATGGTAACAGTTCAAGACCGAACGGTAATTGATAGGAAATAATATATTTGATTATAGTTTACCTTATTTAGTTTCTGCATAATTGATTCTGTCTTAAATAATTGATATAATCTTTCCTTAATTATAGAATCTAGGTATTCTGTATATTCTATATATTGTACGCTGGTTACTCTTTCCAAATCAATAAAACAGATTTGTTACAATCCTTACATGGTATCAGTCTAATTTCGATCCTTCCTTACTCTTTCTTATTTTCTTTTCTTCCCTATGGCTAATACTGATGGTGTTTTTTCCTTTAACACCATAATCCACATGTTAAACATACGCCTCACCTCAACCAATTTCATTCTCTGGCGTTATCAGCTCTTTCCTCATCTCGAAGGACAGGCCCTTTATGGTCATATTGATGGCTCAATCATAACTCCTCCTGCGAAATTGTCTGCTGCTGATGGATCTTTGACGGTTCCTAATCCAGCCTTTCTCACGTGGAAACAACAAGATCAAAGACTTGTAAGTCTTCTTCAGGCCTCCCTTACTGAAGAGACTCTAGCTGAAGTACTGCATTGTGACACCGCACAGCAGATCTGGACTACTCTTGAATACCTCTACGGTGGTGACTCCAAGCAAAGAGAAATTGGGATCAAAGATCAACTGTTGCACCTTACAAAAGGCTCATCCACTGTTAGGGAGTTTTCCAAAACATTTTGAGGCTTATGTGATCAACTCAGCCTTATGGGTAGACTAGTGGATGATTTAGATAAATTACACTGGTTTTTACGGGGTTTAGGTCCCACTTTCACTAGCTTTGGTGCATCTCAATTAGCCATGCGACCACTGCCTGTTTTTCGTGATCTTCTTTCTGCTGCCGAGAGTTTTGAAATGTATTTACATGCCGTTGAATCTCCTCCCTCTCAAGTTGCTTTTAATACCACTACTCAAGTTTCCTCTCAATCATCCAATACACGTTTTCAATCTGGGTCGCGTTCTTTCTCAAATGGCAAAACAAGTCGTGGTTACCAATACTCAGGTCGTGGTGGTCGCGGCAGAGGACGTCGTCCTATCCATTGCCAAATCTGCCGAAGAGAAGGTCATTATGCCACATCTTGCCATCAACGTTATGAAGGTGGCCCACCTCAATCTGCCAATCTTGCTGAATCATTTGCGAATTCTTGCACTCTATCAAATTCAAACCAGTCTGATTGGTACCTTGATACTGGAGCTTCAGCACACATGACAACAAACTCATCTGATTTAGACTCAATTGAGCCTTATTCTGGTAATCACACATTTACTGTTGGAAATGGTAATGTTCTCCCCATTTCCCATATTGGATCTCATCGTTTGACAAATACTTTAAACCTTCTTGATATTCTTGTTGTGCCTGGACTTCAAAAGAATCTCATTTCAATTAGCAAAATTACACGTGATTTTCCTGTGGATGCCTATATTTACTGACACATCTTTTCTGCTTCAGCAAAGGGGTACAAAGGAAATTCTAGCAAAAGGGAGGCGTGAGCACAACTTATATGTATTAGAGCATGGTCACAATGCTTTTGTTTCTGTTTTAAATTCCAATAAGCTACGAGGATCTTTTGAATTGTGGCATTATCGTTTGGGTCATGTTCACTTTGATACTATTTCCCATTTAAGAAAAAGAGGTATTTTATCTTTATCTTCTATTTTACCAACTCGTTCCATTTGTGGCTCTTGTGAATTAGCTAAAAGCAAAAGACTACCTTATTCCCTAAATGAGAAACGCGCATCGCATGTGCTGGATTTAATTCATTATGATTTATGGGGACCTGCTCCCATTTGTCCAAAATTTGGTTTTCGATATTATGTGATTTTTATTGATGACTATTCCAGATTCACTTGGTTATATCCAATGCGCCTGAAATCTGATTTTTATGATGTATTTGTCCAATTCAAGAAATTTGTTGAAAATCAGTTTCATACAACTATAAAAACATTCCAAAGTGATGTGGCACCGAATTCAACAATAACAAAGTCAAGACCTTGCTAAATGAAACTGGAATTCTTCATCTTATGTCTTGCCCTCATACACCAGCCCAAAATGGTAGAGCTGAACGCAAACATCGTCACATCACTGAAACGGGCCTTGCAATGCTTTTTCATTCACATCTCCCTGCTCATTATTGGCTACATGATTTTTGTTGTGCTGTTTATGTCATAAATCGGTTATCGACCACTCTTCTAAATGATGTTTCTCCATTTGAGACCTTATATAATACTCCTCCTAATTATGCATACTTTCATCCTTTTGGCTGTCGGGTTTATCCTTGTCTCCGTGACTATGCCACTAACAAATTGTCTCCTCGCAGTGCACCTTGTATTTTTCTTGGATACAGCAGCAACCATAATGGATTTCAATGTTTGGATCCTTCAACCTCCCGGTTATACATAACAAGACATGCCAAGTTTGATGAACCTTATTTTTCGTGTTGAAAAACAGGAACTATATCTTCAATTTCCGGATTGGGTTTTTCTTCATTTGCTTAACCAGCCTCAACACCTGAAATTCCTGCTCTAACTCCTGCACCAGCTTCTTCTTTGCCACTATCCAAGGAACATGTGCACTCACCAACCGTACCTTGTGGTCTATGTCCTGCTGAAGATACTCCTTCAATTGTTGTTTCCATGCTTGATACTCAACCACAAATACACCGTAGTGTCCAGTCTACTCATCCTATGGTCACACGCGCCAAATCAGGTATTTTTAGGCCTTGTCATTTTTCTGACATTACCACCTACCAACCATCTTCTCTTCTTTATGCTCTGCTCACCACTTCTACACCCAAAGGGTTCAAATCCGCTGCCAAACATCCTGGTTGGTTGGATGCTATGCATAAAGAGCTCCTGGCCCTACACTCCAACAATACTTGGGATCTTGTCCCACGCCCATCCAAATGGGTGTTTCTCACCAAATATCTTTCAGATGGGTCAATTGACAAATTAAAAGCACGGTTTGTCCCACTGTTCGTGTCATTCTCACTCAAGCAGTACTGAATAATTGGCCTCTTCATCAATTGAATGTCAACAATGCATTATTGAATGAGCACCTAACACATCATGTCTATATGGAACAACCTCCTGGGTTCGTTGATCCTCGATACCCAAATCTTGTTTGTCGACTTCAGAAAGCTCTTTATGGCCTCAAACAGGCCCCTCTTGCATGGTTTCAACGATTCAGCTCATTTTTGCTCAGTCTTGGGTTCCTCGGAAGCAAGGCAGATCCATCTTTATTTGTCTACCACAACACTGCTGCCACTCTATATATACTTGTTTATGTTGATGACATAATTTTGACAGGGAATAATAATTCTTTAATTCAAAAACTTTTGGCAAGGTTCAAAACTGAGTTTGCTATCAAGGATTTAGGTCATCTAAATTACTTTCTTGGTCTCGAGGTCCACTACACTACCAATGGTGTCTTTCTTAGCCAGACCAAATATGCTCAAGACATTTTATCTAGGGCCCAGATGTTGGATGCAAAACCGACAGCCACACCGCTCCAACCTGATATTCAACTAACAACCACAGGAGATCCATTCTCTGATCCCACTAAATATCGTTCTCTCGTTGGTGCACTCCAATATATCACTATAACTCGTCCTGACTTGTCCTACGCGGTAAATTTGGTTAGTTAGTTTCTTCAAGCTCCAACAAATGATCACTTTCAAGCAGTTAAACGCATCCTTCGATATGTCAAGGGCACCATGTCCTATGGCCTATCCTTCACCCGTGGAGCTTCCCTTAATGTTCTTGGATACTCGAATGCAGATTGGGCTCGATGTATTGAGACTAGGCGATCAACCTATGGTTATTCTATCTTCTTAGGCGGAAATCTCGTCTCATGGAGTGCTAAGAAACAACCAACCGTAGCTCGATCAAGTTGTGAATCAGAATATAGAGCCATGGCTAATGCAGCAGCTGAACTAATATGGATTACTCATCTTCTACATGATCTGCATATTTCCTATCAAGCGCCAACTCTTCTTTGTGACAACAAGAGTGCTATATTCCTCTCCCAAAAATCTGGTGGCTCACAAACGCGCTAAACATATTCATATTGATTATCACTTTGTTCGAGAGCTTGTTCTATCTAACAAACTCATCACTCAATTCATTCCTTCTGATCTCCAGCTAGCATACATATTCACTAAAAGTCTGCCTCGACCATTGTTCCAGTTCTTCAGAGCCAAGCTTCACGTTGAACCAAATCCCACACTTTGCTTGAGGGGGGATGATAGGAAATAATATATTTGATTATAGTTTACCTTATTTAGTTTCTGCATAATTGAGTTTGTCTTAAATAATTGATATATTCTTTCCTTAATTATAGAATCTAGGTATTCTATATATTATATATATTGTACGTTGGTTACTCTTTCCAAATCAATAAAACAGATTTGTTACATTCCTTACAGTAATACAAAAAGGGGTAACTACACCGAACAATTTTAAAAAAATAATTAACCAAACGGTTAATTACATGAGGTGAAAAGTAAAACCTAAACTAAGGACCAGACGGTCCTATACAACTCTCAGGCATAGCGTCTATAGGTTGCTCGGTTTGCAGGGCATCCTCCAAAGTATCTTTGCAATCACCCTCTGCTCACACCCAAAAAGATGATCATTGCAGTGAAGAGAACAACCGAACGGTTAAGACCGAATGACACATGGACAAAACAAGAAATAAGGGTAAGCTTATGTAAATTTAATTAAGCATTTCCAATTACACAAATATATCACTCAAACCGAACGCATAATTCATATAACAATCAAAACCGAACGGTGAACATCATCATAACCAATTTCTCTAGACACTGTCTGGACTATATGAACAACGTAGCTCGACGTCCCTAGCACTCGGTGTGGTGTAGTAGCTGGCATAACTCATCAGCTGCCACCCGAGGTTAGTCCTACAACGGTCATCTAGTCTTATGACCGCGGACCTCCTGCCATTCCTACGCATGAATAACCTTTCTCTACATGAGAAAGCGTCATCACGGAATATCAGGATCAGGACGACAGCAGAGTCTGACCATGTTCATACTTTACCAACCATCATCAATCATGAGACATTCCTCCACTGGAATTCTCTTACTTAACCAAATTCGACCAAATACACTCCATCACACTCATAAGTATAGAACAAGGTTAAGGGAATGACCGAACGGTCTAGCATTGAGAAGGGAAAATGGAGTATCAACGAAAACTTTAGTAATTGACCGAACGGTCTAACACCGAGAAGGAAGGAGTATTATACCAAGCCAAGTAAAACTGATAGAATACAAATGATTTAAAAACATGACCGAACGCATAATAGCTGATTTAAACTTTTGGGAAACCGAGTACTATACAATTCAGACTAAACGTTTTTGGAGTAAAAGAGTTCTCTTCAATAGACCGAGTGTCAATACAAGATCGAACACTCTTTGGGAAGCAAGTGTCAGTATAAGACCAAGCACTTTTCCAAATACATAATATTATAAACCGAGTACTTTAAAGATCAGGTGCTAGTATAAGACTAAGCACTAAAATAACCGAAGGCTAGTCTATGACCGAGCACTTCAAGACCGAGCACTTGGTGTAAGACCGAGTACTTCACATGACCGAACATTCTTTAGGTGAGTAATAATAATAATAATATGAAACCGAATGCTTCATAAGTTAAGTGTCAATCTAAGACCGAACACTTGTAAGACCGAACGCTTGGTTTATGACCGAACGTTCTTAAACATACTATATATACTAAAACCGAGAGGGAAAGATTCCCTTGACTTATTAAAAGAACCAGATTAAGGAAAATAGATAACAAACAATATGAGCATCACAAGGTCGATCGGTCATCAGCTGACTCTCTGTAGAAGAGTATTCAGCCAAGACCGAACGGTTTAAGGAAGACCGAACGGTCCTAATGACCTTCGATCACAGATTTCAGAATATCTATAAGTTTCATACATTTTCACTAAGTACATAACCAATATCAAACATTTCATACAACATCTTACCATCTTTCAACATATCATTAAATCTACAAACATACTCACATTAAATCATGCATACAATCATACAAAGAAATCATAATTAAATCTTATAAGCTTCCCTTACTTCTATTTCCAGCTAGACTTCTAAGTCTTGGGCAGCAACTACTTCTAAGGTTTCCAAGGTCCAAGGTCTGGTTACACAAAATTTGGTTTTAAGAGAAAATGTCTTAACAATTACATGTAAGCTTAAAGTGGGCGTGCATGCAAGAACAAGAAGGAGTTTCATGAGTAAGAACACTTACCGGTTCAGAATGGAAATCTGATCGGTGCAATTTAAAGAGCTTGACACCGGGAACAATTAATCTGAAATGAAGTTGATGATCGGAGGAGAAATGGTGGTTAGAAATCTAGAGAGAAGTTGGAAGGGTGTAGAGAGAAGGAGGAGAAATGGAGTTTTCTAAAAGTTTGAGTTTGAGGAAGAAGAAAGGTTGCAAGAGAAAGTGGTGCCAGATTTAAAATCCCACTTTAAATATGGCCACCAATTTGGACGTCGGTCCACACCCTTTCTGCCACATGGCTTCCATTACCTGGAAAGCCACATTCCCTCTGTTACCACACGTACACCGAGGGCGGGGAATTAAATGGCTGACGGGTTTTGTCTCCCACTTACATGGGGAATTTGGAAGGGTGTAACATGTGGCTTCCATTAAGGTGGAGAATTAATGGGTGTGAGATAGAGTACAATTTTCTCATTTTAAAATTATGTTTGAGTTTTAATATGTTGAATTTTTATTATTTTATTTATATTTATATTTATATTTATTGTTATATTTATTATTATCATTATCTGAATATAATATTTTATTTAAAAAAATGTTGTCAAATAATTGTTTTAAAAAAAATATATTTAAATATTTTTTTCTACTATATTATTTTCGTATAACTCACATATGTCCAACTTATACATGGAGTAATTTTTAAAAATTTATCATTTATCCATTTTTACAAATATTTGAAAAAAAAATCCACCAATTTAGATGGTGATTTAGAAACCTATATGGATTTAAATAGGCCCTTAAAAAACTAAAAGAAAAAAAAAAGTAACACTATTTCTAATTTTTTATATCTTAATCAATAACTTTCTTTTTGATGATTTTATTTTTACTGTATTATATTTTATTGTGAGAGAGATAGCATTGTGAAGTGTTGGAGACAAAATATCTGATGAACATGACAGATTAAACAATGAAACAAGACCACAAATCTTATCTGTTGTGTTCTGCTCTACACTCCAACCCTGCTTCCCACCGATAACATCTTCGGCATTACACAATACACAAGCATGCATTCCTTAACATGCACACCACTTTCTTCTTCTTCTTCTTCTCATCACACCACTCTAAAGCCAAATCTCAACCCTCTGCTAGGTTCAGATGCAACTTCGAGACCATCTTCTTTACCCTTCAAAAGAAGAATCTGCTTTACAACCAGAGCCATACTCTCTTCAACTAGAGATGATGTCTTGAAGCACTTCAACGAACGTAGAGCTCTCAAGGTTAGAAATTAAAGCAAAATCCACCCATTTCTTGCTTTCTCTTCCATCTTCTCATTTTGTTGCTTTTTTTCACCCAAATGCAGTTTTTTTGTCTCCATATGTGTGCTGTCTTTCGTTTGTTTGTTTGATGTTCATTGAGACTAATCTATCTGCTCAACATGCATGTATGGTGATGATGCTAAAGTTTTCATGGAACAACTCAAAATTTAGAATTCTGAAATAAAAATGTGATATTATTTTTTAATGTTCTAAAATCATGGGGGGCAAAAAGGGAGTTTGGTGGTTTTGATGAGTATTTAAAGAGATTGCTGCAATATCAGCTGTCCTGGCCTATATTGCTTCGTTCATTAAAATCTTCTCTATGATGTTTTTTGGTGTATTATTGTTTCATACATGTTAACAAACATTTGGCTTCTTTTGAAGATTATCTCAGGCTTGCAGAATTTCAATAAAGACAATGTTGCATCGGTGGTCACTGCTGCAGACAAGGTTTTTTTCTTTTTTTTTTTTTTACTTCTCTCTTGTTACGTTTTCTCTGTTGCTTCAGCTTTGTAAGTTATGCAATATTCATCCATGAAAAAATAAGATCAAGAATCCTTGCATCGGTTTTGTTTATGAAGCTTAAATGTGGATAATTACCCGAATAGAGTTTTGTAGATGGTAACTTGTCATGCTTTCTCACCTGTGAAATATTCATATTTAAAGACAAACTAACATACTAATGTTAATGTCTATGAATTGTAACCCCTTGTGCTTATAGGGTGGAGCAACTCACGTGGATATAGCATGTGACCCTGAGTTGGTAAAGCTAGCTATTGGCTTAACTTCTTGTCCGGTATATCTCACATTTCTTTATTTTGAACATGTATACCAGTTATACTTTGCATGTATATTTTACTGGTTTAAGAATCTATTCCAAACCAGTTACAAATTTATGACCATAATTTTTCCCTTAATTCTTTGGAACTCCCTACTAGATTGTAGGTCTCTTTGTTCTAGCATCTGACATTTATCAAAACAATTTATGCAAGGAATGAATACCCAAAAGTTAAATTTGCATTGCATGAAACTTTAACACATCAATTATGAAAAGGTGAAATTCAAAGTGAAATCACACCCTATTCAGTCATCTTGTGCAATATGGATGTCTATTTTCTAGGAACATAATTCCATGAGAGTCCAAATAATTTTTTATAGTTGTACAGACAATATTTTGAATGTGCTACACAACCATATTGAATGGAAGATTAAACTTTCAACTGCTAGTGACGTACATGAAGATGCAAGAGTAATCACGAGATTGATTTGATGTTTTGATCTTCCTTGCAGGTTTGTGTTTCTTCTGTAGATCCTGTAACATTTCCAGCTGCAGTTGAAGCAGGAGCACTAATGGTTTGACCTTCTTGCCTAGTTCCAAAATGGTCCTTATGAGATTTTTACTTAACATGCTAAATCGCTTTGGCAGGTTGAGATTGGAAACTATGATTCATTCTATGAGAAGGGAATAATTTTCACTCCAGAAAAGGTAAAGAGTGTTTGTCATAATTAAACAAATTTGTGATGTTTGTCAACCCCACATAAAAAGTGTAAAGAAGCAACGAAGGGTTGTGAGGATCAGATGCTAAAATGATTGTGGAATGTACTCTTAATAGGATTTGTTATGCTAAAATGATGTTTATTACTAATTTTAATTTCAAATATAAATAGTAGCCTGCACTTTTGCAGATTCTTGGTCTGACAAAGGAGACAAGGAGAATGCTTCCATCCATAGTCTTGTCTGTCACTGTTCCTCACACACTAAGTCTCCCTGATCAGGTTACAAACAGCATCCTTTCTATCAGAGTGCATAATTATACTGATAATATCAATATTTACTTGTGCATGTAAGTAAAAACTCCAAATCCTTAACAGGTCAAGCTTGCAGAGTCATTGGAACTAGAAGGTGTAGATGTTATTCAAACTGAAGGAGGAAAATGTTCTAATCCCACAAAATCTGGTATTATGGGTTTGATTGAAAAGGTAACCGGAAAAATACTTCTGCTTTACTTTTGTCTTTTTCCTATTGCTTGCATCTTCATTGCTGGAGATTTGAAAATGTTGAACAATGTTAGTGGCAATAAAAAAATTTCTGAAACACTGTACAAGATATTAACAAGATGATTGAGCACTTCATTGACATTCACTACATAAATCAACATTGTTAAGAGTCTGAAAAAATATTTAAGCTGCTGCATTTACTGCTCTGGCATTCACAATTGGTCGTTAATTCTTCTTTCCCCAAAATCAAATCTGAAGCAACATTTTTAGCCCAGAAAGCAATTACAACTTGAAGGGTTACTCACATTCATGCTGATTGTTGCATTGGTAAAACTATAGTTGATTATGGAAAATCCTTCGTCAAATTATCAACTTTCTTATCACTGGTGATTGTAGGCAACACCAACTTTAGCAGCAGCATATTCCATATCACGAGCTATAAAGATCCCTGTCATGTGTTCATCAGGGCTAAGCGCTGTCACAGCACCTATGGCTATAACAGCTGGGGCAGCTGGTGTGGTAAGGAATTTTAATAAATTTCTTCCCAATCTAACTTTTGCAGCAACCATAAACTGATAAACTTCACTATACCAATGTAATGTTCTACCTTTTCGGAGGGAAGTTATTGAGCAGTGTTCCTATTCACAGGGTGTAGGGTCTGCAGTTAATAGACTTAATGATGTGGTTGCTATGATTGCGGAGGTCAGAAGCATTGCTAATTCATTGCAGACATCATTTCAGACATCCACCACTTATGAAGTGGAAACTCAGAGACAGTAGTTTGTTTAGCAAGAAACAAATGAAGGATCTGTAGGTAGTGAATAAAACATGCAAAGAAAATTTGGATCCTTATAGGTTCCATTTTTCTTTGTCCTTTATATTTCGGACTTGTTCTCTAATGAAAACTTGTTGGTCAGTTGAGTGGAACTATGTATTCTTGTTCATTAAGAGGTTTTGCTTGCTATAAAAAAGTTTGTATTTTAAGAGGTAAAAAAAATGATCTTAATCAGTAGTTTTTGCATTACAAGAATGGTTTGTTAATACAGTGATTATGGATTTACTACTATTATTACAAAGTTTTATTTTCTTGGTGCGCCTTTCTGTTAAATGTAATAACAAAAACAACCTCTTAAAGTCCTTACAAATTCTGAAGAATATAATCTGAAATATATTAAAGAAGCTTCCAAATTTATCTTCTTGGAACATCTTATAATGAAATCTTTAATTATAGATTGTCACTTTTAAAACACATTCTGAAGGGCTCGTTTCGGAAACTTGAAATTTAAAACCTTTCGTACTACTTTCAGAAAATTTAAAACCCTGAATATTTTTATCGAAAAGTTTCTTAAAACCTTTCAGAAAGTCATTATATATGAGAAACCAATTTGGAATTGTCTTGGCTCGATCTGGTCCAACGGGATTATAATGCCATTTTAGAAGAAGCTTTTCGAAGATTTTGAAAAACTTTATAGATAAATATTTTGGAAGGTGTTAAATTTTTCATTAATATTCAAAATGCACTTTAAATTATTCTTAAAATATTATTCGGTATTTAGAAAAGAGATGTTCTAGAATGATTGATGAGAATTAAACACTAGTACAGTCAAGGGAAATGATAACGGTTATTTTCATCTATAGGCAGCGATTCTGCAATCGAGATATATACAGGCAAAGCAAAAAGGTAGGTTTTTTGCCTCAGTTATGAACCGAGACAAAAAGGGATAGGATTTTTCCTCGATTCATAGGTAACCGAAGCAGTAGAGTTTTTCCTTTTTTTTATTTTTTTTTCGACATAATTTTTGCTTTGGTTCCTACTAAACCGAGGCAGTATGTGAGACCCTACTGCATCGGTTGGGACCTGAACAAGTAGTAAAGTGTTTTTTAGTTTTTATTTTTTTCTTTTTCGCCAGTTTTTCTGCCTCGGTTGTAACCTGAATCGATGCCATAGAGGGCTTTCTGCCTCGGTTATGGTCACGATTGAGATGCAATCCCTGTTTTTTTTAAGAACATGTTTGTTTCTACAACATTCCTAACTGCAGAAACAGACTTACATGTTGATAGGGGGAGTAAGGTGATAGTTGAACCCAATCCCTGTTATGTAGTTTTTGATGATGACAACACATTAATAGCAACAACACATGAATGTTGTCATGTCACAACAGAAAAATGTTTCTGTGTTGTGTTATACATATGTGGAATGTGTAAATGCTTATTATGTAAAATGCATATGTTGAACATATTGTTGATTGATGTCTACTTCTATGGTTATGAAGAGATTATATATTTGTATGCTCACTATATGTTTTTGTGAAAAGAAAACCACATGCACAAAAGCATATTTGCATGAATTAATCGATTATAGTGTTGAGATAATCAATTAAGGTCATCAGACAACTTATGTTTTGAACTGTAGAAAAACAACTAGTTTGAATCGATTAAATTACTTGTTGAATCGATTAAAACTCGTGTGTTTGCAGATATATTTTTCAGATGTACTGTGATGAGTTTTTTAGAAGAAATTTTTTCAAAATTTTCTTAAGTGTTAAGCTTAATCGATTACTCATTTTATGTATTCAATTAAGTCTGTTATGTTTTGAAAACTGATTTTATGCTAGTCATAACTGTTATAACAGTCATATTTTTAAATATGTTTGACTAACATTTAATGTTAACCGATTACATTAATTGAACATTCAATTAAGAGCTGAGTTAGTTGTAATACTGCTACATCTGTTTTATGTAACCTATTACACTACTAACATAATTGATTGTTTTGCGTCTGATATGACAGTAACTATAAATTGACGCACTGTTTGTATTTTTGTAACTTTTGATCATTCTAACATTTTCATATCTTACAATTTTGATCTTAGAAAGATTTACAGAAAACTCTTACGCTCCAAGAATCAAGAACGCAAGGAATTTGAAGAATCTCGAGGAATTCTTGAGAGGCATCTTTGTAGACTGCATTGGGTGATCACATTAGCACGACTAAAGGTGCAACTGGTTTTGATCAGAGAAAGATTTGCAACCTTTGATTTGTTGTTTCCCTAGACGTGCGCGTCAGGAATAAGAGTGAGGAGGTCTTGACTTTGAGAGAGGATTCTCAAAGGCTTTCTGCAACAAGGATAGGGGTTTTGTGTTTGCAGGTGTATTCTGTTTCTATATTTGATTAAGAGTTTGTGAGGTATTTACATTAGAGTGTGCTCTGTAAAGTCTTGGTTATAATACTCTGATCATTATAATGAATTACTCTCCAATCTAAGGTTGATTGGGAGAGTGACTGGATGTAGGCATTGAGGCCAAACCAGTATAAAAACTGTGTTTTATTTTCTCTCCTTATCTCTTTACATTTTGATTGCATATTTACTTTCTTACCTCGCAAGAAAGATTCAAAGAACATTCTAATTCTTCAAAAAGATTTTAAGAGTACACACTTTTATTAAACACCAATTCACCCCCTATTGGTGTGGAGAAACAAGCCCCATTATTTCTAACAATTGGCACCAGAGCTAGTTTTTTAAAAATTATTTGAAAAATAAACGATTATCTTTTCTGTGAAATCGATTAAGTGATCCTGATGGCTTTTTCTCAAACTTTTGGTGAAAGTGCATCTACAAACAGACCACCACTATTTGCGGGTGAATATTACCTTTTTTGGAAAATTAGAATGAGGATCTTTCTTAAGTCAGTGGACAAAGGTGTTTGGGATGCTGTTCTTAATGGTCCCTTTGAACCCACTAAGTTGATTGATTTTAAACTTGTTTTAAAAAAAATTTCTGAGTGAAATCAAGAGGAAAATAGAAGAGCACAGTATGATATTAAGGCTAGAAATGTTATATCCTATGCTCTCACTATTGATGATTTTTTCAGGGTATCCACTTGCAAGAGTGCCAAAGAGATATGGGAAGTACTTGAAGTAACACATGAAGGCACAAATGTTCCGGATGAAAATAGGAGAGACCACATATGATGTGTAGAAGAGATTCACACATATTGTAAATCACTTGATAGCTCTTGGTAAGGTATTTGAGATGGAAGAAATTAACATCAAGATTCTAAAGAGTCTCAACAAGAGTCTCAATAGTGTCGAGGAGTCATCTAGTGATGATGATCAGATTTTAGAGGAAGAGACTAATATGTGTTTCATGGCTGGTTCTGCATGTTCTGAAAGTAGTGACAACAATTTCGAGAATGAGCTAATTGAGGTAAAATATGATCTGTTGCTGGACGCGTTTCAAGACCTGCATGCAGAGGCAATGAAGCTACAGTATAAGGTTAATCGATTAAACTCTGAAAGAAAATACTTTGAATATCGAGTCAATAACCTTGTGGATGAAAATGAAAAGCTTAAGAATGAACTTGATCTTGCTTTGTAATATGATAATAATGTTAAAATTGAAATTAAGATTGTGGAAAAAGATTGTGAAAATTGCATTGCTCATGTTGAAAAAATAGAATATCTGACCATTACTTTAGCTAAGTTTACTCTTGATAGAGAAAATTTAGATGTTGTGTTGAGGTCACAGGGCAAATCTATAAATAGGCAAGGAATTGGTTATAAGGCTAAGAGTGAAGGAATAAATTTAAAGAAGTTTATTGATTTGAGTAAACCTGTAACCAATGCTTGTTTTTACTGCAATATTATTGGCCATACTATAAGGAATTTTTATTATACGAAGGTTGGTGTTCCTAGAGCAAAATACAAATGTGTTCCTAAAGAACAAATTCCTATAACTAACAAACAAGGACCCAAGTTCATCTGGGTACCTGAAACAAAACCATTTGAAAGTTTTGTAGGGAAGTGAGCTGATTGTGAAGAAGACAAGTGCTCAAGGATGAATTTCAATGGAATACATCATAATTTCTTGAGTAACACTGTGTGGTAACATCTGATGTCAATTCAAGCAGTTATGCATCATTATTTTCTGTTTGTGAATGTATGTTGTGAGTATGAATTTTGATTTCTTGTCTGTTTGACAAATTTGAATGAAAAACAATTTTCAAGAACTGTAACCGATTATGCTCTTAATGAAATCGATTATATTTTAGTATGTTTCTTTATTTTGTGTGAAACTGTTACACAACTGAATCGATTTTGAAAATAATGAAATCGATTGATATTCTGATTTTATCTTTAAATGCTGTAAAGAAAATTAATTGAATGAACAATCTGTGAAATCGATTTGAGCTTTTGTGTGAAAAAATTTAAAATTTTGGGTTCCCTCCAAATTATGATTCTGACCTATAAGCCCTAATCTTGGAAATCTGTCACTCACACTTTCTCTGCAAACTCTTCATTCTTACTCTCTTGAGCCGTTTGGGAAATTATCCTCTTCATACCTAAGACCATAGCTTCTTCATCATCACAAAGGAAAAGGGTCAAGACTATTGGAAGGAAGAATATGTTTCGTGAACCAACCCTTGATGGATGGATAAGTTATGAGAGTGCTCAGACGAACTTTTTGGATAACTGGAGAATGAGGAAGATCATTCCTCACAAATATGTAAAATTGAATTTCTTTAGAAGGGAAGGGTTTAATTTTCCTAAATGGCTTAGTAGACAGAGATTGAAGAAGTTTGTCGAGATGGCTGACCCCTAGTACCCTGAACTGGTGAGGGTATTTTACTCAAATTTGAAGATAAGTGATGGAACACTCTGTTCTAGAGTAAAGGGGGTAGATATAAAGCTAACAAATGAATTGTGGACTGAGATAAGGACTAATGCTCTATCGAGATGAGATGAAAAGTGTATGCAGGAGTGTTGATTAATTACTGAGACGAAATAGATATTTCACATTGCACTGCAGAACCAAATCAATTAAGGGAGAGTCATAATTGATTATGTTTCATCAACTGGTTTCAAGTTTCTTAAACTATTGAATCTTTTACTCTAAACCATGACTTATGATTTGATTTGTGTTTATTCATCATAAACCTCATTGTGTATAATCCTCTGTGTATCTGGTATGAGTTTATGGATGTTAACACTATATTGTGTTGGTACCAGCAATGGTATGATTTGAAGAGTAAAGCGCAGCGGAATAAAACTTAGAGTAAGCGGAAAGCGTGTTCGGTCACCTTTTTAAAATCAATTTGGTCCTTTTTAGAAAATCAATTTTCTTTCAGAAAATTTGTCGAACAGTTGATATACGTAAAAGATAAAGAGTGTAGGGAATAGAAAATCACACGAGTAATTTTTATACTGGTTCGATTCAACAGAATCTACGTCCAGTTGTTAATCACTATAAAAGTGATTAACAGTTCCACTAAAAATTTGTTTCACAGATTACAAATATAATGAATAACAATTGATAAAATAAACCTTCCTTCGACGAACGAACCGGAAGAAGAACACTCTGCCAACTCGAAGAGAACCGCTCCGGCAATCGACCAACGATTCGCGAGCTTCTCCTTTTCACGAGACCAGGCAGAGCACCTTGCTAACTCGAAGAGAGCTTGCTCCGACTATCGACACACGAAACGCGAGCCTCTCCTGTTCACGAGCAAACAGTATTCTGCTAAGCTTCTGTTAAAAAACGTTACTTCTGAAAATTTCAGAAGTCCAATATATAGCCAGCTACCATGAATATCAAAGGTCAAATCCCAACTGCCACTGATAATCGATTATTGTAAGTGATAATCGATTATTCAAGTCCGTTACAAGTTTTTCAAAATGTGATAATCGATTATTTGGAAGTGATAATCGATTATCCCTGAAAGACTCATGATAATCGATTATTGTTTCTCATAATCGATTATTTCAGTAAAAATACAGGTTTTTACAAAATTTAAAGACTTTCCTATTACACTTATATTCTACAAAAGTGCTTTTAAACATTTCTTCAGATGAAACTTCTTGTAGCATCATCAAAACTAATTTCTTCAAGATTTACCAATGCTCCTCATTGGTAACATATTGTTTTTTACAAGTTGTATCTAAAATACTTTGATACTTGTGATATGTTTCTTTGATACATTGCTTGAAAATATGTGGATGATAAATACTTTGTTATATGTCTATCATGTAACGTTGATACTGAAATGTGATATGCATATTGATAGGAGGAGTGTTGTATTCTGTTACATGACTTGTTGACATGTTAAAAGGGGAAGAAAATTAAGATCATGTGAATATTGTTGACAGGGGGTGCATCACTTTTTCTGATATCATGTATTGATGCATCTCTATGTGATTCAATATCTCTGTTTCAATTACATTATGCTATGTATCATTTTTTGCTATTTCCAAAGGGGGAGAAATAATTGAACACTGAATGAGATAGCTGTTTGTGTATGACATATGTCTGTGCTTGAAACTGTGGTGAAATTTTTTTTGTTTGTGTACTGTACATAATGGTTGTTTTACTAATCATGGTTGTGCATTAATGAGCCAATATTTTCTTCACTTCACTTAGCTTATTGTACTACATTTAATTAGGGAATTGTGCTTGAATGTCCATTATTTTCCCAATTTTGTTAATCGTGCTTAATTTGACCAATAATTCCTATTTTAATTAATTTGAATTATCCGAGGCTAATTATTGTCATTATTAATTGTAGGGGAATTTTTGGAATCATATTTTAGGGACATTAAGAGCTTCCACATCAACAACTACTCTCCACATAGGCATTTTAGTTTAAAATTAAATTGCAAAGTCATTTTTAGAAATTTTGGACAAATTTTAGTTATTGGGCCTAATTTTTGCCCAGATTTTTGTGAGGCCCAACTTGTGGGCTGACTTACTTACCTAGGGTTTGGTGCCCAAAGGGGTAGCAATCTCATTATTCAATTTTTGTATTTTGGCTGAGGTGTGGACAAAGAAGAGAGATCCATTGTTGGTTTCCTTTTCCTTCTTCCTTTGCTATATTGAACTCATTTCATAATGAATTCCACTCCCATTTTGATTTAATGTTGCATCATTATTTCCACTGTTCTAACATTGCACATTGTTGAATCTGTGTGTGCTGCAATCAAGACATGCTTAGTGTTCTAAATTGTGCCTAATCTTCGCTTAGTTGATTAGGGTCATGGTTGCTTAATCCGTGATAGGAATAGTTGATTGAATGTGTGCGTTTTATGAAAACTGTTTAGTCCTCTGCTTAGTTGGATTAATTAATGTTGGATTAAGGGTGAGAAAAGTTGTTAATTATAGTTAACCTGGGATTGGACGCTTTGCAATCAAACTAGCACCAACCTGTCTTTAAATTGTGTGAATTTTGTGCTTTAATTTGGTAGTTATTAGTCCACAAAAGTGTCCATAAACAACTCCTCACTACGTGTTTGATCTAATTCGTGAACCAAAGTTTGGTCCTTGAGAGACAACCTAGGGGTCATTCTCCTAGTTATACTGCATTTATTTGAACATTAAATTTGATTTGGGTACGTACTCGATCATAAAGCCTTGGCTATAATACTCTGATCATTATAGTGAATTACTCTTCAATCTTAGGTTGATTGGGAGAGTGACTGGATTTAGGCATTGAGGCCGAACTAGTATAAAAATTGTTTTTGTCTTTCTTTCCTTATCTCTTTACATTTTGATTGCATACATTCTTTGCTTACCTCGCAAGAAAGATTTAAAGAACATTCTAATTCTTCAAAAAGATTTTAAAAGTGCACGTTTTTATTAAACACCAATTCACCCCCCCCCTCTTGTGTGAAGCAACAAACCCTATAGTTGACGTCATATTTGCATGGGGAAGCAAAATTATTTAGTTGGTGCTCTAGGGTTCCGAAATTCTATTTAAAGTGAAACTGTCTGGAAGCAAATCAGTATTTAGTATTTATTTATTTCATATTGGACGTCTTGTGTTTCCTAAGCTGACGTTATGTGATTGGTTGATGGTTTGATGTTATTTCCTTTTATACGGCGTTTTGAATATCCAATTGAGGTGGACCGAATGAATTTATTTACAACAATGTCATCGGTCATTGTTAATGTTGTCTATTTTGTTATTGGACATTGAACGTATGACATTATACACAATTTTTGTACTAGTGCCCTTTTGTGGGGGTTTAGGTTTCCTTTCGTTTTCCTATTTCTTGTATTGAATCTCACTTTTTAATTGCAATGTGATTTTCATTTCTGTTCGGCTCTTAATTCTCCATTTCCAATTTCGCATTCCATTCGTTTTCATATTCCAGTTCTGCACTTTAAGTTTCGTTTTCCCAAATTTGGTTTTCCCTAATTTTGTTTGCAGGTTCTATTGCATTTTGCTGTTTAAGTTCAATGTGTATGTTGCGTTTTGTTTAGTTTAATCCAGTTTTGATGATAGCTTAGTGTGCTTGGCAGGTCAGTAGAGAAATTGCATCACTTCTATGAGAATTCTAGACTTTGAATTGTCATTATGCTGCTCTGATTTGGCTCAATATTGAATTTGTTTTGCACTTGCGATTGGGTATACACTTAGTTGCCTAATTAGTGTTTAATCTTCGCTTAGTCGATTGGAATGTATGGTGCAGAATTGATTGAATATGAGCATTGCGTTTGCTTAATTCACTTTTATGAAAACATGGTTAGTCTTTGCTTAGTTGATTAACTTGTGTTCAATTAGGGGTTAGAGTAGTGTGTAATTGTTGGTTAATCTGTGATTGGAAGCATGTAATTGAGCTAGTGATCAACTATTTTAAATCTGTGTTTGCATTCGTGCTTCAATAATTGGTAGGTTTTAGTCACAAACTGTCCACAAAAACACGCCTCAACACGTGTTTAACCTATTGTCTGAACCAAAGTTTGGTCCTTGAGAGACAGCCTAGGGTTCATTTTCCTAGTATACTGCACTTTAAATTGAACATTAAATTTGATTCGGGTACGACTATTAAGGTATAAGCAAGTGTACCGAATCGTATCAAGTAATATAAATGGTAAGACCATGTATCGTTTCCCAAGAGACTCACGACACTAAACAGTTGTGCTTTTGCTTAACCAATTAAGACTGAAAAAAAATTGTTGGTGTTTGAATGCAGATACAGAAAAAGTAAATTAGAATGAATGTATGACGTTGATAATATGGGATGAATATGTTTTTGGGGTCTAGATTTCACCTAATTTACTCTCATGTATATAAGAATTCTACTTTTTCATTAATGTTAATATCACTTTCTAATTTACTTAAAACCTGATGTCTCGGCGAAAAAAACCTATATGTTGGAAGTCCCACATTGACTAGAGATAAAACCAATTCATAGTATATAAGTGCGTGCAAACCTCACCTTACAAGTCGGTTTTGTGGGGTTGAGTTAGACTTAAAGTCCACTTCTTAACTTGGTATCAGAGCTATGATTAGAGTCTATCCTAGTGATATTTGTTGTTTGTTGGGCATATTGTTCCACCCGTTATCGGACTGCTATCGAACCACCCATTAATGTCTAGTCTCACACTCGAGATGTATATACCTCGGCTTGAGGGGTGTGTGTTGGAAGTCACACATCGACTACAGATAAGGCCAATTCATAGTATATAAGTAGGTGCAAACCTCACCTTACATGCCGATTTTTTGGGGTTGAGTTAGGCTTAAAGTCCACTTCTTAACACTATCCTTAATTACTGGTTTACAATGTCTTGTCTCCCTATCAATTAATTATACGCACAGAAGCTTAAAATAACCAAGCGTTCTATCCCTATGTCCAGACAATAGTTCCCTTGGGAGCAATTCCCCAGATCTAGATTCCTCCGTATGTTGCAATATCACAAAAACTAATAATCATGTCATGAATGAGTTAAACATAAAAATGCATAGAGAATAGAGAAAAACCCTAACAATTAATAAAAGAAGCATATATCAATAATAAGTATCTATTCAAATACAAGAGAGTTTAGAGGTTACATCTTCTCCAATAACAAATGATATTAATTCTCCATCCTTATGAAGAAATTGGGTGTACAATGGAATGGAATGAAGATAAAACCCTAGAAAAAGATGAGGAGGGCTCTCACATCCCCAAATCTACCCCCAAAAAGGTGAGAAACATGTTTATGTGCTTAAACCATCAAGAGATACAATCCTTAGGACGCCTAAGTCCTTAAATAGATCAGAAAAATAAAATAAAATGTGTCCAATCCCAACATGTTGGCGCTCAATGCCCCAACTTAGGGCGCCCAAACGTGAAACAGGAGAAATTGGCGCTTAGCGCCCTTGAAAGGGTGCCCGGGTGTGGTGCGGTGCAAATTTTGGTTCTCAGGGCCCCTGAAAGGGGCACTCAGCTTGGGTGGATTTTTCTGCACTGTGTTTTTTTTCTCTTTTTCTGCAGCTCTGCTCGCTCCTTGAGTTCCGACTCCTTCATACTTTGATTCCTTTTCCAAATCACTCCATTAACCTACAAAATTAAGGGAATTTAGTACTAAAATCATTAAGTATAACCTCAATTCTCTTATTCCCAAAACTAAAGCAAAAACATGAATTCAAGCAAGTTTCTAAGTCAAAAAGGGTACATTTAATATAAAAATTACATTACAGATAACGGTATATTTAACCATTATCACAACCCCAAACTTGAAACTTTGTTTGTCCTCAAGCAAAATGTAACTTGGCTTACATAAAATAGATATACTACAACGGTCTAGCACATCAAAAAGCATTTTTCTCTAAGACAAGTAAATCACTCATGTACGCCCATCATAGAAAGATCAGTCAAGAAATAATGATGTCTTTATCCAATTAAGCTTCAATTATGGTGCTCACATAACAATGAATACACAACATATGCAAAAAGATGAGTGATCAATTGCTAGACAGAAATGCTTCTCTTTAATGCATGGAACCATTCCTCACCAAAGACAGTGTTTCATTCAAGCACTCAAAAGTGTATAGTGAGGTGTCAGTGTCTCTTTCACTCTACTATCACAATGTCACATAAATCAACTTTGTCGTTCATTTAAACACATTAAAACACATTCACAAGAAAGTTATCATCACAAGGACTTTCTAAGGCTTGTAACGCGGTTGGGCTAAGAAGGAAACTGGTTTTTCTAGACAACAAAATCCTTAAGTTAAGTGAGTAAAAATTTCCTTTCACATTAACCATAATTTCTCTTTCTCCTTTATATTTGAGAAACCATTCTCATCTTACTCCAAACTTTTCATTCATTGAGCTTTTCCTTATTTTTCTTTTTCTCTTTTCTTTTCTTTTTCAATTTCGTTCAACACTTAGCTCAATGCATTTTTTCTTTTTATTTTCACAATTCTTTTTCAAATTTCCCTAATAACCCTAAACTTGAACCTTTCGCCATACCATACAAATATACTCAACTTAACTCAAGGTAAAGATTTCAAAAAGGTTTTTGACATATTTAGGCTTAAGGTTCATAGAATAGAACAAACATTGTTCTTTTGTTGGGTTCAAATATTGCATTGGCTTATATGGGAGAAGAACAAATGACCTTGATCATATGACACATGCAACCAAATAGTTCAACAGAAAAACTTAGGCAAAATCAACTATGATTCCAAAGCAAAAGAATTCAACAATAAAACTTTGGAGCCCAACATCTTATAGGTTAACTCAAGTTCCACAATTTAATATACATCCTGCCCAACATCTCAATCATAATTGAAACCATGCATCTGTTTTAAACAATTATGAGCAACCATTATCTGTGCTTAATAGCTAATTCTAACATTAACTTAACCATGCATTTCAAAACCATAGAGCAACACAAGACAATATTACTCATCACAAAATAGTTCATCACACAATAGCAACCATTGCAGAGCTATTCTTTCAACCAAGTCCATAGCTTACTAAACCAAAAACAAAATAAACAAAATTCAAATAAGCATAAAAATAAAGCAAAATAAATCCTATTCTAGTAGTATCCATAAGTAAATATTATCAGTGACATCCATCAGTAGATGTTTAATCACTTGGCATCCATCAGTAGACGTCAATCTTTCTCATCTTCATCGGAACCAATCAGTAGATGCCAATCTTTCTCATCTTTATCGGCCTCCATTAGTAGACGCCAATCACATAGCATTCATCAGTAGATGCTCTCAGAAACATCCATTAGTAGATGCTCTCATCTGAATCTTCCTCATCAAAGCATCCACCAGTAGATGCTTTAGTAGCATCCATCAGTAAATCCTACCATCTAAATCTTCATCATAACTATTGAGATTGTTGATAAGGGAAACACTGGTTTAGCTAACCTTAATCTCATAGTGCTATAGTCACTCTGGTTTTTGATGATGACAACACATTATTAATAACACATGTATTGTTATGTGTTACATGTTTTACTCTTCATTGTGGATGATATCCTATTGAACATGTTTGTGTTGGTTTCTGATATATGTATGCATATTCACTGATCTTATACTTGATAAATCACTTATGTTTGCATTACATATGTTTATGAAAAGGAAAACCACATGCACTTTGATAAACTCACTTGTGTGGCAAATCTGCAAGTTTTAAGTCGACTTCATTATGAAGCAAGTCGATAAAAATTCGTGACTTTGCACAGATTTTCAAAACCCACATTTTGCATTGAAAAGATTTTCAAATTGTGCTGAAGTGCCTAAGTCAACTACATGCGCAGTGGATCCGACTTATTTAGTTATTTGATTTGAAATTTTGTTATGCTTGTGCACAGTAACGGCTATATTTTAACTGCTGGTCAAAGCTTTTATTGTTAGTCAACTGTATTAATTGCAAAATCTATTTGGTTGTTGTTGAGATCTACCCTTTGACTTAACTGTTATATCTGTCTTATAACAGTCGACTTTAATAGTAGCACAGTCGACTACAAGAGCGTCTGATTTATAGAAAAATATAAATAGATGTGACTCAGTTGATCACAGAGACTCTGGAAATTCTAACACTTTCATTTTCATTTACAGATTGTGATCTCTGAGAATTTGCTCCAAGAACTCATCAAGAAGACCGTGGTGATCTATCTTTGAAGATGTTCTTTGAAGGAGAAAGATTTATGTGCTTACTGGTTGATCATATTCTACACACTGTGGTGCTCATCTGCTGATCAAGATTTCTATGAATCTTTGTAAAGATTATTATTGTTATCCTGCTAGAATTGGAGGGGGTTGACTCGTGGAGTCTGTACACTTTGAGGATTGTTCAAAGTGGGTTAGAGATTGTAGAAGAGGGGATATCTTGTTGCAGATCTTTGTGTGTGTTGCTGCCTATATTTTGGTTAGAGGGTTAGAGAGGTGTTTTATATTTTTGACGTGGAGGTCCCTATAAAGCCTTGTTGTAAAAACCTTGATCATTATAGTGCATTTGCTTCTGGATTGTGGAAGGACACTGGATGTAGGCATTGAGGCCGAACCAGTATAAAAATCTACGTTTGATTTCTCTATCCTTACACTTTTACATTTAGTCGACCTACCTGTTTACGTAGTCTACTTTGTAGTTCCGCTGCACTTATAATTTTCATTCCTTGAGATTCCAAGAAACTTTTTAAAGGTTTACATTTTGCGAAAAAGTTTTTAAAAAGACTCTGATTTTGAAACCTCACCAATTCACCCCCCTCTTGGTGTTGAAACGAAGCTAACCAGTTTTCAAACAATAACAACATCCATCAATAGATATTGTAGCAGCATCCGTCAGTAGATGTTGTCCAGCATCCATGAGTAGTGATAAAGGTTCAAAAACCGTTAATTTTATACTTAATTTTGATACTTAATGCACCTTTTTTAACTTAGAAACTTGCTTTGACTCATGTTTTTGCTTTAGTTTTGTGAATAAGAGAGTTGAGGATATACTTGATGATTTTATTACTAAATTCCCTTGATTTTTTAGGTTTTTGGAATTATTTGAAAGAAGGGTTGAAGTATCAAGGAGTTGCAGTGTAGAAAAGTCAACGAGAATGCAGAAAAGTCAACCAATCAACTAGAAAAGTCAACCAGTCAACCAGAGTGCAGAAAAGTCAACCAGAGTGCAGCGTTGAGCAGTAATGAGAATTGAGCACCAGTTTTCTCGCCAGGTTTTCACTGTTTTGCATCTGAGCGCCACCGTTGGGCGCCATTCTGAGTGTCGCACCTACCGTTGAGTGGTACTGTAGCGTTGAGCGCCACTTTCGTGGATCTGGGCCAATTTTTTTGTTACTTTTATGATCTGTTTTGGGCCTGGACCCGTTTTCTGTTACTTTTCTACCTTATTTAAAGACCTGGACACCCTAGAGAATGTATCTTTGATAGCTTAAGCATATAAACACATTTTTCACCCCTTTGGGGGCAGATTTGGGGATGCGGGTGATAACGGTCTAAAAACCGTTATTTTCATGCTTAAATTTGATATTAAAACACACCCTTTATGACTTAAAATGAGCTTAAAATAAAGTAAAACACTTAGTTGAGTCTTGCGAGAGTCAAAAGTTGGTTTTCTTGGTTTTATGCTTTGTTTCCCTTGATTTTGTAGGTTTTTGGAATGAATTGGAAGAAAGGTTGAAGTGTTAAATGGTTGGAGTGCTGAAAAGTCAACCAGAATTCAGAAAAGTCAATCAGTCAACAAGAAAAGTCAACCAGTCAACCAGAAAAGTTGACCAGAGCGTTGAGCGGTCATTTTTTGGCGCTGAGGCGGCAGTTTTGGGTGCTGAGCGGTCCTACGATTAGAGGGAAACCGCTGAGCAGTTAAATTGGGGCCTGGGCGATTGTCAGTTTTTATTTTGCGGATTCTGAGATCTTTCTGTTATCTTTTTGGCTTATAAATAGCCCAGTGCGTATTGAAACACATTCTTTTGGCAGAGAGAAACGTCCACAGCAGCTCTACACACCTTGGAGGAGATTTCTTGGATGCTTAGGCTCCACTTTATCAAATATAGGGTTTGCTTTTCCATTCTTTCATTATTTTCATCTAGAAAATCCATGATTATGGTGAATTAAACCCTAGGTTGTTGGGGAACAATGTAATCTTTTGAAACTCTCATACGGGGACGTACAGTAATGTCATGAACTGGGAAGAATTCCTTGATTATGCTAATACCGCCTAGGGATAGGGGTAAGCCGATCAATTGTATTTTGCTTCTGTTTATCATGCATTATTAATTATTAGGGTAGGCTAGGGATAGCAAGCCGGTAATTAGTAATAGGCTCTTTTCACCAAGGGATTGTGTTCAGGATAGACTAAGAAAGTTTGCATGGCAATATGATAAATAAGTAAAGTGAATAAGGAGAGTAGATATATGATGGTGGATAAGATGGAATTGTAAACCCCAACAACTCCATTCATCCATATTTTCTTTAAGCCAATTGAATCAGTGCATTTGCATGTTTACTTTTGTTTTTCATTTAACCATTCAAATTAATTTCTTTTCTCAAGTCTTAAACGATTGGTTTACACGAAAGATGAGGCCTTAAGAGTCCTTTGGGAAGAACGATATTGGGTTTACCAATTATTATTACTTGATACGATCTGGTACACTTGTTAGGGGTTTAACAGCGGGAGCTCTCCTCTTCTCTTTCTAGGGTTTCTATCTCTTACATTCCATTGTACACCTAGTTCTTCCATGACGATGGAGAACTAATCTTATTTGTTGCTGGGGAATGATGTAACCTTTAAACTCTCTTTTATTTGAATTGATTCTTGTTATTGATATATGCTTATTTCATTAATTGTTAGGGTTTTTCCTCTATACTCTATGTGTGCTTTGTTTAACTCATTCAATAGCGTGATCTTTGATTTTACTGATATGGACACATACGGGAAAATCTAGAATTGGGAAAATTCTCCCAAAGGTAGTATTACCTAGACATAAGAATATGAGGGTTGGTTGCATATACACTCCTATGCTTCAAAATTAGTTATCAGGGATGCTAGGAATTGTATGAACTCGTAATTAAGGATAAACTTATTTACCGAGACATCGGGTTTAAGTGTTTTAGAGAGTTACATTAACATTAATAAAGAAGATGAATTCGTTTATGTATGAGAGTGAAGAATGATATATACATATTTTTATTATGAATAATTATTTAAAATTTAAATAAAATGATAAAATTGAAAAGAAAATTATATTAAATACCTATGGCTGTGGTAGATGTCAATTCACATAAAATTGAAAAGAAAATTATATTAAAATACCTATGGCTGTTTGGTAAATGTCAATTCACACCTTTAAAGATATTTTTGGCTCTCATTTAAACACGTGAGTGATATTGCATATATGATTAGTAGAAAGTACTATTCAACTTGCATAAACTATTACATAATTCAATCGTTCTTAACGTCGTAATTTATTTTAAATATATCTGTTAAATATAACATTTAAAATATATAAATAACAATTTAATAGAAATCATATGCTATGAAATCTATCATGATTGTGTAATAATCATATATTTTGTGTATTATCTCCATATAAATAATATATATCATCCACATAAAATAATTTTCGAGATTACTAATTAAAAGTTATTAGCTTGATCTTAGTTTATAAGCACAGACTACTTTACAAAAATATATTTTAAATCTTGCAATGAATTTATGTTACTATCCTTTCAAAAACGAAAAGATTTAAATGTGATAATTTTTTATTCACCAATATTTATTAAACTCTAAATCAAAAAAAGTATCTCATGTGATTTTTTATCTCCACCTTTTTATTTATAATTTTAAAAATACTTATGATGTGATTATAATATATCTAATTTGATAGAAGGTAAAAGGTTAAATGGTATTTTAAGAAACTATTTAATTTCAATTCATTCAATATTATTAATAAAAGGATTATGTTAATAACTTTTTTTTCCATAATTTTTAATAATAAGACACTTCTGTCCATTTTATTAGTTTGTTTGAATTTAATTTAAAAAAAAATTTGAAACGACATATTACAAATATTGTAAAAATATTGTAAAAATAATTGTTAAATTTTTTTTCCTTAATAAAATTATCTTAGAAGACTTTACCGTGATTATCATTTGCTGATAATCGTTATTTTATAAAATTTATAAAACTTTTCCATGATAAATATCTCAATGATCTCCAGATTACTATAAATTAGAGGTTCTGCATTCCTCTTTCTCATATCACCAACAAACAATCCACAAAAATGAAGCATATAAGCTTTTGTTTTACCTTTGCTACTGCCATTCTTCTATTATCATGTTATCCTTTTTCAGCATATTCTCATGAAAATTTTGTTCAATGTCTTTACATTTATCCCCATATCACCAACTCAATGTCCAGTGTTGTTTACACCCAAACCAACTCTTCGTACTCCTCTGTCCTAGATGTTTCTATTCAAAATCGTAGGTTCTTAAACGTAACTTCAAAACCCCAAGTCGTTATCACACCACTGGACGTTTCCCACATTCAAGCCACCATAATCTGTGCCCAACATCATGGTCTGCAGATTCGAACTCGAAGCGCAGGCCATGATTACGAGGGTCTCTCGTATGTTTCTGGGGTTCCCTTTGTCATTCTTGACCTCATAAAGCTTCGGGGAATCGAAGTTGACGTAGAAAACAGAACTGCATGGGTTGAAGCTGGGGCGACCATCGGTGAACTTTACAACAGGATTAGCCAGAAAAGCAAAACACTTGGGTTCCCTGCAGGTGAATGCCCACCTGTGGGTGTTGGTGGCCACTTTAGCGGTGGTGGCTATGGATACATGATGCGTAAGTACGGTCTTGCTGCTGATCATATAATTGATGCTAAGATTGTTGACGTCAATGGTAATCTCCTTGATAAAGAAACAATGGGCGATGATCTATTTTGGGCCATTAGAGGTGGTGGTGGAGCAAGCTTTGGAGTCATTGTGGCTTGGAAGATAAAACTAGTTTCAGTTCCATCAATTGTAACAGTCTTCACAGTTGGAAGGACATTGGAAGAAAATGCAACAGGGATTATTCATAAGTGGCAGCGTGTGGCAAGCAAATTTAATGAGAGCATAACCATGAAGGCCAACATGGTAAGGGTAAATTCAAGTAAAAGTGGGAATCTAACAGTAGAAGCGCAATTTATATCCTTGTATCTCGGACGTGTGGATGACCTCATTCCCTTGATGCAAAAGAGCTTCCCGGAGTTGGGTTTGGTGAGAGAAGACTGCACTGAGATGAGTTGGATAGAATCAATTTTGTACAAGGCTGGATTGGCAAAAGGTCAATCAACCGATGTTTTGCTGAACAGAACTCAATTAATCGGTTTGTTGTTCTTCAAAGCAAAATCTGATTATGTGAGGGATCCTATTCCAGATGTTGGGTTAGAAGGGTTATGGCCTTTCTTTTATGAAGATGAGGCTCAAGATGCTTACATTCAATTCACTCCCTATGGAGGAAGGATGGATGAAATTTCAGAATCCGAAACTCCATTCGCACACAGATCTGGCTACTTATTCCACATTCAATATGGGGTGTATTGGCAACACAAAGGGAATGCGGCAGAACAAAGGCACTTTAAGTGGATTAGAAGAGTGTATAAATATATGAAACCTTATGTTTCAAAGTCTCCTAGAGCTGCATATCTGAATTATAGAGACCTTGACATCGGAGTTAATAACAATGGCTACACAAGTTTCACCCAAGCCAGCATTTGGGGCTTTAAGTATTTCGGTAACAACTTTTACAGATTGGCACGCGTGAAGACCAGGGTTGACCCTCAAAACTTCTTCAGAAACGAACAAAGCATACCTCCTCTTATCTCGAAGAGCGACCGCATGCCATTATAAATAAAGATACTTTGTTATTTTACTTTTATATGTTTTGGGTAATGTTGTCAATAATGCATCTTACATAGTGTGTTAATTATGTTCAAGAAAACTCGGTATGAACTATTCAGTACATCTCATAGTTTTAAGATTAAGTGTTTTTTTTTATGACATTTTCATATTCATCCAATTTGTTGAGATAGATTTAGTCCGACCACAAGGATAAAATAGGAAATATTTGGACTTTTGTCTGGAATTTTTGTTGAGGATTAGCTTGATGTAAACTTTGTTTTGAATATAACAGACAGTGTTAACTGCTTCTCTCCAGAAGTGTTTAGGAGTATTCAAAGCATTTAAAATTGTTAGAAAAAGTGATGTCTTATATCTCAACCAACTCGGAGTGAATTGGTTAGACCTTTTAAAATTGATTCTTTCAAAAACTTGATGAGTTCTTTGTGTTTCTTGAAATCAATAAAACAATTATGATGAAACAACAATAAAAGAGAAAGGAGAGAAAGCACTAGTGCAAAAACAACGTATAATGTCATGTGTTCAATGTCCAATCACTCAATAGCTAACGTTAAAAATGACTAGTGACATTTTTGTAAATAAATGCAATTATTAGACGTCGTTTAGAATTGTAATTCGACGTAAAAGGACATAAAATGTCGAATGTCCCAGCGTTAGACGTCAAAAGGTTAGTGCATTCAATAAAAATTTGAGCGAGAGATTGAAAATTCATTCACTTTATCTTAGCTCGCGAGACGCTCTTCTCTACTCAAACTTTTCTCGAACAAAGTTTGACGACCATCATATGTAATCTTTCTTTCATTTGATACAAATGCATGTTAATTAACTACTTTAGGTATGATTTTCGTTTGTTCTGACCGATAATTTTCGTGTTCTTGTCCTTCATAGGCGCATTCTGTTTTCTCTCTCACTGGTGCCAATACTTTATTCCGATGAACCCACCTTTTGAAGGTTAGTTTTCATTTTCATTTTCGTTTTGCAGAACTTATTTGTTGAACTTGTTTGTTGTTTTTTTTTTGAACTTCTTTGTTGTTGTTGTTTGGTTAAACTTGTTTGTTGTTGTTGTTGTTTGATTGAACTTGTTTGTTGTTTGATTTAACTTGTTTGTTGTTTATTATTGTTTGTTGTTGATACTATATTACACGTTCATAGTTCATGCTTTATAAAATATCAAAAACTGAAATTTGTTGTTTTTCTGCTTTTCAGGTCTCGTAGAGTAAAAAAGGATCACAATTAATTAAAAAAAATTATTAACGTCGTATATTGAAAAAATTCGACGTTAATTTAACATCGAATTTTTTAATTTCGACGATAATTTATCGTCTCCCGATATGACGTCGTTCTCGAATTCGACGTGAAAGGCCCAAAATATTCGACGTTGTACATTGTTTTTAACTAGTGAAGATCAACACAATGATATATAATGGTTCAGCCAAGCCTACATCCAGTGTTCCTTCAACTATTTGAAGGGATCTACTATAATGATTGAGTTACAAGAACACACATATATACCCGCTCAATGTACTTCTAACCACACTCAAAATTAGTTATAGAATAAGATGTGAACACCCTTACAATCTTACCAATACAGAGAACAATACCATCACTCTAAACACCTTTATAGCAATCCCACTCTCAATGAGAACAATCACAGTTCTCCCCCTGGCACAACCACACAGGAACTCAATCCATTGATTGAAAATGATGAACCTGATCTTCATAGTAGTACACCAGCAGTGCAAAATAGATCTGAATGCTTCAGCTCAGATTTTTTAAAAGAATCTTAATGATAAACCCAAATTTGTTCTTTGATTCTTCAAGACTGTTCTTAGACGCTCTTGCAATCAATACACAATAAAAAAGTTAGTTATGAAATTGATAGTTCAAAATATTATATTGAAACAACGCGTAAGACAATTATATATAGGATTTTTGAATCGTGACACACTTTAATCGATTACGCAATTCATGTAATCTATTTAGCTTTTCCTTTTGCTTTAACAATTTTACATTTGTTTAAGATTTAACAGATTATATAGTGCATGCAATCGATTAAAAAAATCATACAAGCCAACAACAATTTCATATGACCGTTAGAAACTGTTAAGGCTTTAAATGAAATTGATTTTCACAAGATAAACATATTGAACCAATTAGGAAACTTATATAATCATTTATGTTCGTCACTTAAGCAAATTTTCAGATCAATTTCTATTCCAAACAGATCAATGAACTTACCAAACACATATTATCATAGCAACGTGTTTTAATCGACTATACAACTAATATAATCGATTACTACACAATTGTTTGCCCCTGTTAAGCATATATTGATATCTGTAGAAATCTAACAAATTATATACAATGTCTAATCAATTATTTCTACGAGAAATGTAATGTACAAACTGTTTATATTTATGATTCATTTACAAACAACAAATGCATATAACAAGCATCTCAAGGACAAAACATTCTTTTCTTGTGTCATTTGTTGTGCAAGAAACCATAAAACATTCTTTTGTTCATCATCAAAAACATAGATATATAGGTGGGTATAGCTCCCCCTATCAATAATCTCTCCATTTTTTAATGATGCAGAACAAGAAACATGTTTCCCAATTACTCTGCCCCTTTGGGCATTAGCGAAAAAGGGCAGAACAAGTAACATGGAATAAGTGCTACAAGAAACATCAAGATAGTAATCCTTACAGACTATTAAATATTGGGATACTCCCGTTATCATTAAGAGATGTAGAACTATACCAGAATGTGAGCATGATATGTTTGATCAGTAGAATGCATATCAGAGCTCAATGCATCAACTTGAAACATTATAACAAATGTATATTACATATATCAATCAGAGCATTTATACTGGATTCAAATTAGTATATCATATGATATCATGTGAAATTCCTAATACTCAAGATAATGAATACAATGATGATAAAACATAGAGTATTATTACAGTTTAAATGTACGATATCAGCTTATGATGCAGCAGAATATATGAAAAATGTTTTTAGAACATCTGCCATAAAGTTACCTTTTCATCATTATGCATATTTGATGAATTTCAAAACGATTTTAAGAAATATGCAACGTATTACATGTATATAAGAACAATTAAACCAAGTTTAGTAACTCAAAACAATAGTTATAAGCGTGTAAAACTATGTTCTATCACTTAATCGATTACATTATTTATGTAACAGAATAAGAAAACTAAGGTGTGAATTATTTAACAGATTATGAAATCATTTAATCTGTTAAATTTCGTGAATATGATCAGTTTCATCATATTTGATCGTTTAACCTGTCATGATCATCTTGAAACCTGCAAACACAACTTCCTCAACATTGTGATATGTTAGAATCATAATAAACATGATAAGAACAATAGTTGTGTATCAATGCATGAATTAATGAATGAAAATGAACAAATGATCATATAATTAGTGTAACATTCCAGATTATTATGCACAAGTCTGATCAAGAATGCCTAGTTCATTTTTGATTGTATAAAAGTTTTCCTTTGACAGAGGCTTTGTAAAAATGTTAGCCCCTTGATGCAAAGTATCAACAAATTCAATTTTAACTTCTCCCTTTGAGACATTATCTCTAATAAAATGATGTCTTATTTCTATGTGCTTTGTTTTTTAATGCAGAATGGGATTTTTAGTTAAATTTATAGCACTGACGTTGTCACATTTTAAAGGAATGTGATTTAAATGAATGTCATAATCCTTCAACTGACTCTTAATCCATAGAGATTGAGCACAACAACTTCCAACAGCAATGTACTCGGCTTCAGTGGTAGGCAATGCTACGCAAGCCTGCTTCTTTAAATGCCAAGTAATCAATGAGCATCCTAGTAAATGACGAGTACCATTGGTACTTTTTTTGTCCAGCTTACAACCCCCAAAATCATAATCACTATAACCTTCTAGGGATAAATTTGCACCTCTAGGGTCCCATAGCCCAACAGTTTTAGTTCCCTTAAGATATTTCATAATTTTTTTACAGCAGTTAAGTGTGATTCTTTTGGACAAGATTGAAATCTAGCACACAAGCAAACATTGTAGAAAAAGTTAAGTGTGATTCTTTTGGACAAGATTGAAATCTAGCACACAAGCAAACATTGTAGAAAAAGTTAAGCCAATAATCTCAACCAATAGTGGGGTGAATTGGTTATCCTTTAAAAAAAATTTCTTTCAAAAGATTTTTGAAATCTTTGAAGTTTTCTTGGATTACAATCAAACAAGAATATGAACAATGTAAAAGAGAAGGGATAGAAAGATCAACACAGGTATTTATACTGGTTTGCCCAAGCCTACATCCAGGCTTCCTTCAATCAACCTGAGGTGAAGGGAACCACTATAATGGTAGAGTTTTACAAGCAAGAATATAGAGAACTCCCCTCTAAAATGCAATCTCCTTTCCCAACTCAATACCCCTTATAGCACAAGATGTGAATCACCTCTCAATCTCAACCCATAAAGCAATCTCAACTTTCTGTCACCTTAGAGCAATCGCAACACTAAGAACTAGAACACATAAGGTTCTCTTCCTGGCTCACAACAAAAGGGAAACACAATCCTCTTGATTGTAGATGAACACTGATCCTGATAGAGTACACCAGATGTGCATATTTGTTCAACAATGTCTAAGCACAATGTTCTTGCAAGAATCTTTTTGAATTTCCTTCCAAATGAGTGATTTTGATTCTCCAAGAATTCTAGGACGTTCTTGCAACTAATTCTCAACACATAAGTTAGTTATGAAAGTGTAAGTTCATAAAATCATGTTGAGGCAGTAGCAATGCGTCTATTTATAGATTTATCAAACTCTTACGCAGTTTAATTGATTAAGCAAATAATGTAATTTGTTAAGCTTTTCCTTCTGCTTTAATAGTTTTCCATCTATATCGGATTTAACAGATTAAAAGCGTATGCAATCGATTATACATATCATACAAGCCAACAGTATTCAAAATATGACCGTTATGATAGTTATGGCTTTTCAAGAAAATGATTTTCACAAGTAACAAATTTTAACTGATTAAGAAAATAATGTATTTGGTTAAGTTTCATACTTAATCAAATTTGAAAACATTTTCCATTTAAAACACTTCAATGCACTCAGCAAATATGTATTGCCATAACAACATGTTTTAATCGATTATACAATTAATGTAATTGGTTAAAACATAGTTGTCTTTCCCTTGTTATGCATATGCTAAAATATGATAAAATTTAACAAATTATGTAAACAGTGTAATCGATTATTTCATGCAGATATGTAATGTGCAATAAGTTTCAATCAATTATTCATTTCCAATCAATGAATGCATATACCAATCATTTCAAGCACACATACAGATATGATCAAGCAATTGATTTGTCATTTGTTGTGCAAGAAACTGTAAAACATTTCTTTTGTTCATCATCAAAAACATGTATGTGAGATGGGTTCAACTATACACAGCTCCCCTATCAACAAACATTGTACATGATGTCAGGACGACTAGAAGTCAAGTAAAGTAAGGAACCAATCATACCACTATACATTTTCTAGTCAACATCCTTACCTATTTCATCCCGATCAAGGCAGCAATTTGTGGCCATTGGAGTTTCCGCTTCTTTTCTTTCATTCATTTTGAATTTGTTTAACAAATTAGCACAATACTTGGACTGATGAATGAATATGCCTACATCTCCTTACTTTACTTTCAATCCAAGGAAGTAGTTTAGTTCTCCCATCATTGACATCTCAAACTCCTCCTGGATGTTCTTAGAAAATTCCTTGCACAATAGAGGGTTAGTAGATCCCAAAACAATATCATCAACATATATTTTCATAAATAATAAATCTTTTCCAGATTTCTTAATGAATAAAGTTGAATCAACTTTACCCCTTTGAAATTCCGTTTTGAGAAGGAATTCACTCAACCTTTCATACCAAGAGCGTGAAGCTTGTTTGAGTCCGTATAAAGTTTTCTTCAGCTTATAGATATGATCTGGGAACTCAAAGTCTTGAAAGCATGTGGTTGTTCCAAAAATGCTTCTTCCTTGATGTAGCCATTTAGAAATTCACTTTTTACATCCATTTTATAGAGCTTGAAGTTCAGCATTGATGCAATGCCAAGTAGTATTCTTATAGCTTCAAGTTTGGCCACAAGAGCATAAGTCTCATCATCATCAATTCCCTCTTCCTGACTAAATCCTTTTGCCACAAGTCTTGCTTTGATTTTGATAATGACTCCAGAATCATCCATTTTATTTCGAAAAACCCACTTTGTTTCTATCACTTGTTGCGAAATTTTCCTTGGAACAAGTTCCCACCCATTGTTCTTTGGAATTGATTCAATTCTTCTTGCATTTTCAGGAACCAATTCTCATCCTTCAATGCATCATTAACATTCTTTGATTCAATCTGGGAGACGAATGCAACATTCATGCAAAACTGATTTAACTGTCTTCTTGTAGACATTCCCTTTGTAATATCACCTATGATGTTTCTTTTTGATTCATTGTTAGGAGCTTTCCATTCTTTGAGGGAATAAGCACTTGGTTCTATTTTTATGACAGTCGAGCTTTGAGTTTCTTGAGTTTCTTCAACAACTAATTCTTCACCTGCATCAGATTCACCTGCATCTATGCACTCTCTCGGCTGTATTGTGTAAGTAATACAATCAAAAGTTTCGTCAAAAGCAACATGTATAGACTCTTCAACATATAAAGTTCTATTGTTGTATACTCTATATGCCTTGCTAGTTAATGAATATCCTATAAATATTGCCTCATCAACTTTAAAATCAAACTTACCAAGGTTGTTTTCACCATTATTTAACACAAAGAATTTGAACCAAAGACCCTTAGGGGAGTAATGTTGGGTTTTCTACCTTAGAACAACTCATAGGGGGTATGTTTTTTAGAAAAAGTTAAGCCAATTATCTCAACCAAGAGGGGGGTGAATTGGTTATATCTTTAAAAAATTTGTTCTTTCAAAAGCTTTTTGAAATCTTTGAAGTTTTCTTGGAATGAAATCAAACAAATATGTCAACAATGTAAAAAAGAAGGGATAGAAAGATCAACACAGGGATTTATACTGGCTAGGGATTAGGGTTTTTGTTTCTGGGTTGTATTCCGAATTAGAATCATTTGCATTTTGTAGGTTCTGTTTTGCGTTTCCAATTCTGTTTGCACTGCTTGACAATGAATTCAATTCTATTTTGGAGTTTTAATTTCGTTTTTATGGCAGCTTCATTGTGTTGGGTTGGTTATTGATGAATTTGCAATGTATCCATGAGATGTTGTGTTGTCATTGTGATTGAGCCAATTATGCCTTGCATCGTATAATCTGTTTGCGCTTGTAGTTAGGTGTACGCTTATTTGTATTGAATCTTTGCTTAGTAGATGAGAATCGTAGATGCTTAAATTACGGTAGAATAAACTGATTAATCGTGTGCATTATGAAAATTGTGTTTAGTCTTCGCTTAGTAGGCTAATCAGTGTTGGATTAGGTTGATATCAGCGCACAATTATTGGTAATCAAGGATTGGATTCATTGCAGTAGAGTCAATAAACCAACTTGTCTTTAATTTGTGTTTAATTTTCGTTTTAGTTTAGTTAAATTCAAGTCACAAAACCACCTTCACAACCCCCCACCATGTGTTTGACCCAATTCCTGAACCACATTTGGACCTTGAGAGATGACCTAGGAGTCATTTCCTAGCATTATACTGCACTTTATTGAGCATTAAATTTGACTCGGGTATGACCTCGATCAAATTTTGGCGTTGTTGTCAAGGACCAACATTTCAGTTTTAGGTTATGTGTTGTGTGCATTGTGTTTTTTTTTCTTGTGTGATTTGTGTTGGCACGCTGGCGCTGAGTGACACTGGTGTAGGGGCTGATTCAGGTCATACAGTAATCAAATTTAATATGCAATTAAGTGTAGTACAATAGTAGGAAGTGACTCTTATGTCTTCTCTCAATGACCAAATGTGGTTCAGGAATTAGATCAAACACTTGGTGGGGGGTTTTGTGGACAGTTTTGTGAATGGAAATTAACAACATAAAGCACGAATTGAACACTAATTGAAAATGGTTGGTCAATAACTCAATTGCAATGCTTCCCATCACAGATTAACATCAATTACACACTACTATAACCCTTAATCCAACACAAGCTAACCAACTAAGTGAATATTAACCATGTTTTCAAAATTGCGAACTAAGCGAACGCAACACACCTATTCCATCCAATCTGTTCCATACAGATTGATCAACTAAGTGGAGATTCAATCACCAATTGGGCAACTAAGCGTATAACCATTGCAAGAACACAACCAGATTTAATAGAATGTTAAACCAGAGCAGCAAAAACACACTTCCAACTCAGAAATCTCAAGAAAACTATGCAATTTCGCTAATGACCAACCAAGCAGATTTAACCTAACATTAAAACAAAACTCAAACAGCAAAACGAAATGGAATTTAAGAGCATTACAGCAAGGAAAACGTAACAACAACAAACGCAATTAAAAACGGAATTGAAAACATAAAACTAACACTTTTCAAGCTGAAACGAAAATTACAATGAAAGCATGAAATGAAACAACAAATGAAATTGGAAGCAACAAACGAAACAGCAAACGAAATTGGAACCAAGAAATGAAAACGAAATTGCAATTAAAAATGTAAAATGATTCAATACATAAAGAGAATGAAAGAAAACAAAACCTAAAAACCCGAAAGAGAGGGGGGCTGCAAGAACGTCCCAAGCTTGAAACCTAGAGAGCAAACGTGAAAATGAGAAGAGAGTTCTGAAATCTAAATTGGGGTTTTTAAAAGCCCAAATTACAATTCTGCCCTTCTAATGGGCTTCTACAAAATATGGCCAAAAATGGCCCAAAGCTAACCTAGAAACAAAATTAAAAAGAAATGTTGATGTGGAAAACAATTATTTACATCACCGCACTCTCTTTACGTCCTAATAATAATTCCAAAATTGTCCTGCAAATAATAATTACAATAATTAGATTCAGATAATCCGAATTAATTAAAAATATGAATTACTGATCAAATTAAGCCCAAATAGTAAAATGGGGAAATAATGGACATCCAAGCACAATTCCCTAATTAAATCTAGTACAATAAGCTAAGTGAATAGTACAAAATAGTGATTCATCAGGGGCGCTGAGCGGCGCTAGGTTAGTGTGTGAATGCTAGTTTTTGTCTAATTAATTGACATGTTTTGGTTTTGATAACTAGGGGGTTTGTTTTTTCTTGAAATTTGGTGTGGTCACTTCTTTTGACCCATATTTTGAAAGAAAAATCTCAGAAGTACGTGTGGTTGTCCCAGTTAAGTTTTGTGAAAAACTCGTCGGTCGAAACTTCTCGACGACGCAACTTTTGCTCACGATGTTCGAATTAGATATATCATATGTGCTTTTTGGGTAGACAAATGCAATCTAGCCATTCCTCCATGTTGGTGCTAGGAGCTAGAGCCTCTAAATCCACAAAAATGTCGTTTACTATTTCTTTTTTATTTTTGAAGTTTTATTTTTGTCGTTTTCCACACTTTCCTGTGTTGGTTTACACAGCTATTCTTTGAATTTTGCTTTGAAATTTTTTGTGCTATCTTTTCATGATTTTTGGGTGTTTGTCATAAATTTTTAGTCGATTCTGATTTGGTTTGTATATACTTGTTGCTTTACCCCCTATGTTTTATTGTGTTGACTTTTGTCGATAGGATTTGACTTAGTGTATGACTAGGGGCAATCCTGGGCAACTACTACCTTTTGATCCTGAAATTTATTGGACTTTTCATAGGTTAGCTAGGCATTCTAGGAGTTTATCTTTTTAGAGTCTGTTTTTGAGTCAGTACCATTAGAGTCTCTACATCCTACTTCTGATTCTATGTCTACTGCTCAATATTTTGTGCATATATTTCATCTGATTCTTCATCTTCATCTACATCTGCATCTGCATATTTTCATCATACTGAGAACAATATGGCTCAACCTCCACCTCGCAAGAGGACTCTTAAGGAGTTGGTTGCACCTAATTTCACCTATGAAAGCTTGTGCATCCAATATCCTGATGAAGAAGTACCATATGTTCTCAAAACTGGACTGACCCACTTGCTTCCAAAGTTTCATGGTCTTGTAGGTGAATGCCCACATAAGCATCTTAAGGAGTTCCATATTGTTTGTTCAACGATGAAGCCTCATGATGTTCTCGAAGATCATATCTTCTTGAAGGCATTCCCTCAATCACTAGAAGGCGTGGCAAAGGATTTGTTATACGACCTGGTGCCTAGATCCATCACCAGCTGGGATGATCTCAAGAGGTTGTTTTTAGAGAAAATTTTCCCAAAATCCTGGACCACTACAATCAGAAAAGACATATATGGGATTAGGCAGCTTGGTGGGGAGAGCTTGTACGAGTACTGGGAGAGATTTAAAAAGCTATATGCAAGTTGCCCTCACCATCAGATATCCGAGCAACTCCTTCTCCATTATTTCTATGAAGGCCTCAACAATATGGAGAGGAGTATGATTGATGTTGCTAGTGGTGGAGCGCTAGGTGACATGACGCCTGCTGAAGCCAGGCACTTGATTGAGAAGATGGCTTCCAACTCGCATCAATTTAGCACCAGAAATGATGCCATTGTAGTTAAGGGAGTTCATGATGTTGCTACACATTCATCATCTTTAGAGAAGAAATTAGAGAGCAAACTTGATGCTCTTGTGAGTTTGGTAACACAGCTGGCTAGTAATTAGAGCCCAGAACCTCCATCTAGTGATCACTGTACAAATGCCTATCATTTGCAGCAACCTATTGGTCATGATGCACCTCAAGCTTATGCTACAAACATCTATAATAACAGGCAGTCACAACAACAAAAAATTATGACTTGTCTAGCAATAGATACAACCCTAGGTGGAGGAATCACCCGAATCTTAAATGGTCAAATGCTCCACAGCATCAGCAGCAAAAACAACAGCAACCACCACCATTCCAGAATGTTGCAGCTCCTAGTAAACCATATGTGCCTCCACCTATTTAGCAATATCAAAGGCAACAACAAGAGATACCTACCCAACCAGCTCCTCGACCCTTCACTTCTCTTGAGCCAATTCTGTCTCACATCGTATAATCTGTTTGCGCTTGCAATTAGGTGTAAGCTTAGTCGCCTATTTTGTATTGAATCTTCGCTTAGTAGATGAGGACCATAGATTCTCAATTTACGATAGAGCAGACTGATTAATTGTGTGCATTATGAAAATTGTGTTTAGTCTTTGCTTAATAGGCTGATTAGTGTTGGTTTAGGGTGATATGAGCGCATAACTATTGGTAATCAAGGATTGGATCTGTGTTTAAATTCGTGTTTCAATTTAGTTAAATTCAAGTCATGAAACCACCTTCAAACCCCCCACCATGTGTTTGACCATATTCCTGAACCACATTTGGTCCTTGAGAGATGACCTAGGAGTAATTTCCTAGTATTATACTGCACTTTATTGAGCATTAAATTTGATTCAGGTACGGCCTCTATCGCCTACGTCCAGTCTTCCTTGAATCAACTTAACATGAAGCGATTCAGTATATTGATAGAGTTCTACAAGAAAGACATACAGAGAAAAACCCTCTCAAATGCTCTCATTTCCAACTAATATCAACTATAGTATAAACCCAGAAAGATCACACACTTTTTGTCACCCTTAGAGCAATCATAACTCTAAGAAACTCGAATTCACAAAAGTCCTCTTCCTGGCTCACAACAACAGGAAAACACAATCAACCAGATTGTAGTTGAACAGTGATCTAATAGAGTACTCCACAATGTGCAGAATGATCAGCAATATGACAGCACTTCAATCTTGCAAGAATCTTGATGGATTTCCTTCCAATTTAGCAATCTTGATTTTCCAAGAATATCAGGACGCTTCTGAAATTAAATCTCAACAACCAAGTTAGTTATGAAAGTTTAAGATCATCCAAATCATTGAGAGTGAAGAGAAATGCGTCTATTTATAGCTTTTTCAACTCTAAGGCAATTTAATCGATTAGGCATTTAATGTAATCTTTTAAGCTTTTCTTTATACTTTAAAATGTTTTACATCTGCATAGGATTTAATAGATTAAAATATGCATGCAATCAATTATATAAAACATTTCTTTTGTCATCATCAAAAATTCATATGTGAAATATGGGTTCAGCTGTACATAGCTCCCCCTATACCATTGAAGAATGTGATGCTCCCCTTATCATCAAGCAATGTAGCACTCATGAGCAATATGAGATTTATCACAATTTAAATCAAAATCTCAATAGATCATGTTGAAAACAATATAATAGTATAACAGTGTATATAGATCAAAGTATATATATATATATATATATATATATATATATATATGTATGTATGTATGTATTTCAAGTGATAGCATGTATCATGATGTCTCATGTGCAATATTCAAATACTCAACATGATTTATGCAAATGATATGAAGCATAGAGAATAATTGTAATATTAATGCATGAGACCAGTTTATATAGCAGCAGAATAGATATAACAATGTTAGAAATATTGCAACAGTGGTGCAATTTCCAAAATGAAGCATATGTATATATTTTCAAAACATTTTTGAATAATATGCAATAAAAATATGTTAATCATGTATATAGAAATATTTAAGACATGTTAGGCAGTGAATATCAGCAATTATAAACATGTAAGCCAATTAAGCAATTTTTAATCGATTACATTATGTATCTAACCGATTAACATAACTACAGAGCGAATTCTTCGACAGATTATGAATCCGTTTAATCTGTTAAAATATGTGAATGTGATCAAATGCACAAATTTGATCTTTTAACCATTTAAGAACTATGTATCTCCTACAAAACATAACTTTCTCAACTGTGTTGTGTTAGCACATTTATAAAGACTATAAGACCACAAGTTGTGATGCAATTATAAAATTCATGAATGAATATGTACAAACAGTGAACATATAATAATGTAGTGATTCATTCATACAGATTGCATTCAATCACTTACCAAATTATTTCAATAATTCCATCCAGATATTAAACATCCAATCAATCACATAGATTGCATTCAACTAATAAACACAAGATATGGAATCATCAAAATATCATTCATTCAGATAAAACATCCAAAAAGCAGAATATTATTTTTTTCTAAACAGATAGACCTTATGGCGAAATTACATTCATTAAATAATTAAAAAAAATATTAATCCAACTAAGTTCACTATAATGCACAACAAGCTCCCCCTATCAACAATCTCCCCCTTTTTTGATGATGCACAACAAGAAATCTGTTTTCCAGTTACTCTTCTCCTTTGGGCATTAGCAAAAATAACATAATAAGTAACATGGAAACAAAGTGCTAAGAGATACATCAAAAAGAAATTCTTACAGACCATTGAAGAATGTGATGCTCCCCTTATCATCAAGCAAGGTAGCACTTAAAGAGCATGTGCAATATGAGATTTATCACAATTTAAATCAAAAGCTCAGTAGATCATGTAGGAAATAATATAATAGTATAACAGTGTATACAGATCAAAGTATATATATTTATTTCAAGTGATAACATGTATCATGATGTCTCATGTGCAATATTCATATACTCAACATGATTTATGTAAATGATATGAAGCACATAGAATAATTGTAATATTAATGCATGATACCAGTTTATATAGCAGCAGAATAGATATAACAATGTTAGAAATACTGCAACAGTGGTGCAATTTCCAAAATGAAGCATATGTATATATTTTCAAAACATTTCTGAATAATATGAAATAAAAATATGTTAATCATGTATATAGAAACAGTTAAGACATGTTAGGCAGTGAATATCAGCAATTATAACCATGTAAGCCAGTTAAGCGATTTTTAATCAATTACATTATGTATCTAACCGATTAACATAACTGCAGAGCGAATTCTTTAACAAATTATGAATCCGTTTAATCTGTTAAAATATGTGAATGTGATCAAACGCACAGATTTGATCTTTTAACCATTTAAGAACAATGTATCTCCTACAAAATATAACTTTCTCAACTGTGTTGTGTTAGCACATTTATAAAGACTATAAGACCACAAGTTGTGATGCAATTATAAAATTCATGAATGAATATGTACAAACAGTGAACATATAATAATGTAGTGATGCATTCATACAGATTGCATTCAATCACTCACCAAATTATTTCAATAATTCCATCCAGATATTAAACATCCAATCAATCACATAGATTGCAGTCAACTAATAAACACAAGATATGGAATCATCAAAATATTATTCATTCAGATAAAACGTCCAAAAAGCAGAATATTAAATTTTTCTTAACAGATAGACCTTATGGCCAAATTACATTCACTAAATAATTAAAAAAACTAATATTAATCCAACTAAGTTCACTATAATGCACAACAAGCTCCCCCTATCGACAATCTCCCCCTTTTTTGATGATGCACAACAAGAAATATGTTTTCCACTTACTCTTCTCCTTTGGGCATTAGCAAAAATAACATAATAAGTAACATGGAAACAAAGTGCTAAGAGATACATCAAAAAGAAATTCTTACAAACCATTGAAGAATGTGATGCTCCCCTTATCATCAAGGAAGGTAGCCCTTAAAGAGCATGAGCAATATGAGATTTATCACAATTAAAATCAAAAGCTCTGTAGATCATGTTTTTAAAAATATAATAGTATAACAGTTTATACAGATCAAAGTATATATATTTATTTCAAGTGATACCATGTATCATGATGTCTCATGTGCAATATTCAAATACTCAACATGATTTATGCAAATGATATGAAGCACATAGAATAATTGTAATATTAATGCATGATACCAGTTTATATAGTAGCAGAATAGATATAACAATGTTAGAAATACTGCAACAGTGATGCAATTTCCAAAATGAAGCATATGTATATGTTTTCAAAACATTTCTGAATAATATGCAATAAAAATATGTTAATCATGTATATAGAAACAGTTAAGACATGTTAGGCAGTGAATATCAGCAATTATAAACATGTAAGCCAGTTAAGCGATTTTTAATCGATTACATTATGTATTGAACCGACTAACATAACTGTAGAACGAATTCTTTAACAGATTATGAATTCGTTTAATCTGTTAAAATTCGTGAATGTGATCAAATGCACATATTTGATCTTTTAACCATTTAAGAACAGTGTATCTCCTACAAAACATAAATTTCTCAACTGTGTTGAGTGTTAGCACATTTATAAACATTATAAGAGCAAAAGTTGTGATGCAATTATAAAATTCATGAATGAATATGTATAAACAGTGAACATATAATAGTGTAGTGATGCATTCATACAGATTGCATTCAATCAGTCACCAAATTATTTCAATAATTCCATCTAGATATCAAACATCCAATCAATCATATAGGTTGCATTCAACTAATAAACACAAGATATGGAATCATCAAAATATCATTCATTCAGATAAAACATCCAAAATGTAGAATATTAAATTGCTCAGAACAGATAGACCTTATGGCCAAATTACATTCATTAAATAATTAAAAAATCTAATATTAATCCAACTAAGTTCACTATATCATATCCCTAAGTAAGATATCATCATTAGGAATGCTCTCCTCCTCCTCATCATTAGCATCAACCTCTTCTTCATTCTCATCTTTAGTATCATCCAAACTTTGGATTTCCAGCTTATGTTTGATTGTTGATATGTCCTTGTTGACCTTGTCAAACTGAGATGTAGAGAGCATGCATTTGTCTGATAGAGAATGCATTTGGCGGATCATCTAAAATGCACATAGGACCTCTAACAAGAGCCATGTCTAGAAGGATTCAAGAAGAAGAAGGACCACTCACCACTTTACTCCTATGGAGAATCACTTATTAATCCTTCTTCTCTTTGCTAAATACATTTGTATTGTTTTGTAGGACATAAATAAAGGTTGGAGACCATGCCTAATCATCCTAGGAGGCTTGGCAAGCTAAAGGAAGCAAAGGAATCCAAAAAAGTAGAGGAAAGCATAGTTTCCGGATTGGACTACGTGGCTTCCGGATTTGAAAACTAAATCACATTGCCTTCCGGATTCAAAACCACCATTGGCGCCTAGCGGCTGGGGTCCAGAATTTTTTAGCAGCACAATTTTAATATGGATGGGGAGAAACTTGCGCTCCATCCTGAGAGCTATTTGGTTCATTTTACCTCTAGAATATGTTGGGAAACAGTTAGGCTTCGGTTTTACACCAAGAGGGGGTGAATTGGTGTTGTTTCAAAAACAAAATCTTTTCGCAATCTTTTATCAAAAGTACAAAGCTTTTTACACTTTCTTGAAATGTAAGTAATGAAAATTTATATGCAGCAGAAAAACGTAGTTGACTGCAAAAATAGTAAAGTCGACTGAAATAAAGAGTGCAGGGATAGAGAAAATCAAACGCTGGTTTTTATACTGGTTCGGCCAACAATGCCTACATTCAGTGTCCTTCCAACCCAGGAAGCAAATGCACTATAATGGTTGCAGTTTTTACAACAAGGAATTTATAGAAGACCTCACGTCAAAAATATAAATCTCCTCTCTAACCCAAAACCAAAATATAGCTGCAACAACAAAAACCAGACTTGCAGCAAGAATCCCCTCTTCTGCAATCTGAAACCACGTCGAACAATCCTCAACGTGAAACCACTGTATCACAACAAGTCCAATTCCTAGCAGTCTTCACAAGACGCCAAGCCATAACAAATACAAAAGTCTTCAAAGGATGTCAAGCCTGAAGCGATCAACCTAGAAGCACCTTCTTTATGCAGTATATGATCAGTCAATGAGTGCGCAAGCTATCTCCCTTTGAATCTCTCTCAAGAAAGATCACCACTGTCTTCTTGGAGAATTCTTGGAGCTGTAATCACAGAGAATTCAATCTGAAATAAGAATGAAAATTTTAGATCATCAAAAGTCACTGAACAAACCATGTTCAGCCAATTTATAGATTTCTGTCAGTCAGATTGTTTCTCAGTCGAATAGACTACTAATTCAGTCAACGAAAATCAACACACATTTAATACAGTTGACCAAGTCATCAATGCTTAACTAACTTTTAAAAATATAGCCGTTGGAGCGCATTAACATAACAGAATTCCAAATCAGATCAGAAACACAGTCGAATGTACACCAGACAAAGTTGACTGACACAAGTAAAAACACTTTGAAATTCTTTTCAATTCAAAATACCACAGAGCACTGATTCTCAAAATCTGTACAAAGGTTTTAGAATAGTCGAATCCATTACAGATGTATTCAACTGGACTATAACTTTGTCACACAATTATAAGTTTATAAAAGTGTTGTGATTTTTCACTTTCCAGAATGTGCAGTAAAATATTTTTGATACAACAGTTCATATTGCACATAATCATATAAGCATGTTCCACAAATATATCAGACAATTAACATAGGAACATACAACACAGTACATCAAAACATGTTCAGCAAATGTAACAATCAGTTCAAAATAAGAACATGTAATACAGCAACATGTGTACTATTATTAAGCATAGTGTTGTCATGATTAATAACTTAACCATGTTTGTACAATTCAACACAAGATACAACATAATATCAAGCAAATGAAGTATGAGACAGACTATTCTCCCCCTTTCATAAAGCATTTATACTTAATCTCATACTCTCATATATATCTTTCCCCCTTTGTGCATTAACAAAAAAGGAATGCTTCAAATATTTATGCAGATTTTAAAACAGAGATGCATCAGAAAGATATGCAATTTGTAAAATACAATGATGCTCTCATAACCACAATTTCATCACAAAAAAAATGTTAACTCCCCCTGAAATGTAGGCATGTGATGTAAAATGTGTAAAAAAGGTGATACTCCCCCTGTCATTATGCATAATAAAATCAAATCAGATGCATAATGCAGTATATCACAGATTTGATAGCAGTTTAAGCACAGAGTTGTATCAAAGTCAGAATATCAAACCATATAGATATGCAATCATACAAACTTCAACAATCTCACAATATTATCTTAATTCAGATATTTACAACAGATAAAAGCAGAGATAATAACAGATTTTATTGGATTTAAGAAATCAGTAAAGATAAAACCAGATTCCAGATATGGAATTGTTAACCCAGTTATACGCAGTCGAATGCTTTAAATCACCAGTCGAATGCATTGCTATTGCAAAAGTTGAATTCCAATTGTAGCTTTCAAAGCAATGTCCTTCCTGCAAAACCTTTCAACAACCTTTTCTAGATCAAGCATAATGGTTAAGCAAGAATTATAATCAAATAACAACAGAAGTCAATATCAAAAGATGTATGACAGAATAAGCATAGTTGACTTCACTCAAGACATAGTCGAATATATCATTTTACACTACTATCACTTAGAATTCCTAGTTCATTCGGATTGTAAAAAATCTTTCTTTGTTCAGAGGTTTTGTAAAGATATCAGCCCATTGATGTAGAGTATCAACATACTCAATTTTGATTTCACCCTTATTTATATGATCTCGAATGAAATGATGTCTTATTTCAATATGCTTAGTTTTCGAGTGTAAAATAGGATTCTTTGTTAAGTTTATAGCACTAGTACTGTCACATTTCAAAGGAATGTTTCCTAGCTTAATGCCATAATCCTCTAATTGACTCTTTATCCAAAGAGACTGTGCACAACAGCTTCCAGCTGCTATGTACTCAGCTTTTGTGGTAGATAAAGCCACACATGCTTATTTTTTTGAATGCCAAGAGGCCAATGATGATCCAAGTAAGTGACATGTGTCACTAGTGCTTTTTCTGTCTAGTTTGCAACCTCCAAAATCAGAATCACTGTAACCATTTAGAAAAAGATTTGTGCCATTTGGATACCATAGTCCAAGGCCTTTGGTACCTTTGAGGTACTTTAAAATTCTTTTTACAGTTGTAAGATGTGATTCTTTAGGTGCAGATTGAAACCTAGCACAGAGACAAACACTATGCATTATGTCAGGCCTACTAGCAGTAAGATAAAGTAGTGATCCAATCATAACTCGATACATTTTTTATCAACATCTTTTTCAGCCTCATCTAGATCCAAGTAACAATTAGTTTCCATGGGAGTTGCAGCATCTTTGCAGTCCAACATCTTGAATCTTTTCAGCAAATCATTGCAGTATTTGGATTGATGAATGAATATACCATCCTTAGTTTGTTTGACTTGTAGACCAAGAAAGTATGTTAATTCTTCCATCATGGACATTTCAAATTCTTCCTGCATGATTTTTGAAAATTCTTTGCACAGCACAGGGTTAGTAGAACCGAAAATAATGTCATCAACATAAATTTCCACGTACAGTTTATCCCTATTTGACCTTTTTATGAATAAGGTGGAATCAACTTTTCCTCTTGAGTAACCTTTCTTTATAAGAAATTCACTTAACCTTTCATACCATGATCTCGGTTCTTACTTTAATCCATATAAAGCTTTTTTCAGTTTGTAAACATGATCAGGGTATTCAAAATCTTCACATTCAGGTGGCTGTTCAACATAGACTTCTTCCTTGATGTACCCATTTAGAAAGGCGTTCTTCACATCCATTTGATATAACTTGAATTTCATTGTAGATGCAATAGCTAGAAGTATTTTGATTACTTCTAATCTGGCTACAGGAGCATATGTCTCGTCATAGTCGATTCCTTCTTCTTGACAGTAGCCTTTAGCAACAAGCCTTGCCTTGTTCTTTATGATTTCACCTGAATCATCCATCTTGTTGCGAAAAACCCACTTTGTACCAATAACTTGTAGCTCAGGTCATCTCGATACGAGCTCCCATAGATTGTTTCTTATGAATTGATTCAACTCCTCTTGCATTGCCAACAACCAATTTTCATCATTTAAAGCCTCTTCTACTTTCTTAGGCTCAATTTTGGACACAAAGGCAACGTTCATGCAGAATTGGTTCAATTGTTTTCTTGTAGATACCCCTCTTGAGATATCACCAATAACATTGTCAGCAGAAACATTTCTTGGTACCTTCCATGCTTTAATCGACTCGACTCTAGGAGATTCGACTTGCTCAATTTTATCTTCTTTCTCAATGACTTCTTCAGGAATTTCTTCATCAACTGATTTTTCATCTTCTTCAGCAAAGTTTCTAATTTGTTCAGAATGATTTGGAGCCATAATGAACTCATCAAAGGCCACATGAATAGATTCCTCCACATTCATGGTTCTCTTGTTGTACACACGGTATGCCTTGCTGTTCAAGGAATATCCTATGAAAATTGCTTCATCAGCTTTCGAGTCAAATTTTCCAAGATTTTCTTTGTCATTATTCAATACAAAGCATTTTCTTCCAAAGATTCTCAATTGTGAAATATTTGGCTTTCTTCCTCTTAGCAGTTCATATGGTGTCAGCTTCAATATAGACCTAATGATTGTTCTGTTTAGTACATAGCATGTAGTGCTTACTGCATCTGCCCAGAAATATTTTGGCATGTCCCTGTCATTTAGCATAGACCTTGCCAATTCTTCAAGAGCTTTGTTTTTCCTTTCTTCAACTCCATTCTGCTGTGGAGTTCTGGGTGTTGAGAGGTTATGCATGATTCCCATTTCAGCTAGATAATCATCGAATTCCTTATTCTGAAATTCTCCTCCATGATCACTTCTGATAGCCTTGATCTTGAGATCCATTTCATTTTGAACAGCAGCAGCAAATCGTTTGAAAACTTTAAGTGCATCATTTTTGGCTGCAATGAAATAAGTCCATGTATATCTTGAATAGTCATCCACAATGACTAACCCGTATGAATTCCCTTCGAGACTCTTTATTCTGGATGGTCCAAATAGATCTATATGAAGCAATTGCAGAGGCTTCTTGGTTGACATTTCACTCTTGCTCTTGAATGGCTGTTTGGTTAACTTCCCTTTTTGGCAAGCATCACATAACCTGTCAGTTTTAAATTGAATCTTGGGCAGGCCACTTACCAGTTTCTTGGAGACGAGCTTGTTAAGTTGACTCATACTAATGTGAGCTAATCTTTTGTGCCATAGCCAAACATCTTCTTCTTTAGTCATCAGACACACAACATATTCGATTGAGTTATTTGTGAAGTCGATTAAGTAGATGTTGTTCACCCTTTTTTCCCACAAGCAGTAACTCGTTTGTTGTCCCGTTGCTGATCAGACAGTATTTGGGTTCGAAAGTGATCTTTAATCCTTTGTCACATAGCTGACTGATGCTGAGCAAATTGTGTTTTAACCCTTCAACAAGTAAGACATTTTTAATTTCATAAGATGACGGAGTTCTTATTTTACCTATACCGATGATTCTTCCTTTGTTGTTGTCACCATACGTGACATGACCAGCGGCTTTATACAAAATATCTGAGAACCTTGTAGGATTTGCAGTCATATGTCTCGAACACCCGCTGCCGAGATACCATGTGGAACTTTTGAACTGTTGTTTCAGATTCGGTTTGATAGTTCTGGATTTTGCCATCATATTCAGTTCTTCTTTATTCTTGACTTTCTTGGCATCAACAGAATGATCTTGATTGTTCATATTTTTCAAGAACTTTGTAAATTTTTTGTCCAACAAGATTGATTTCTGCATTTGTGAGCATAGCTCTTCATCTCGGGTTGCCTTGCATTCCAAGTTTCCTATTTCAAAAGTTTCAAAGAAGCCATCAGTTATAGACTTTAACTTCAAATTACAGGGTGCAGAAGCAACATCAATTCTAAAATCATAAGTTCTTTTTTAATGCGAAACAAAAGCCATCCCCAGGTTTTATAGTCGAATACGATAAAAAACAGAGTCGACTAGATTTTCAAATATCTTATGAAAACCAGCTCTAGTGCCAATTGTTGGGAAATAGGTAGGCTTCGGTTTTACACCGAGAGGGGTGGTGAATTGGTGTTGTTTAAAAAACAAAATCTTTTTGCAATCTTTTATCAAAAGTACAAAGCTTTTTACACTTTCTTGAAATGCAAGTAATGAAATTTATATGCAGCGGAAAAACGTAGTTGACTGCGAAAATTGTAAAGTCGACTAAAATAAAGAGTGCAGGGATAGAGAAAATCAAACGTTGGTTTTTATACTGGTTCGGCCAACAATGCCTACATCCAGTGTCCTTCCAACCCAGGAAGCAAATGCACTATAATGGTTGCAGTTTTTACAACAAGGAATTTATAAAAGACCTCACATCAAAAATATAAATCTCTTCTCTAACCCAAAACCAAAATATAGCTACAACAACAAATACCAGACTTGCAGCAAGAATCCCCTCTTCTGCAATCTGAAACCACGCGGAACAATCCTCAATGTGAAACCCCTGTATCACAACAGGTCCAATTCCCAGCAGTCTTCACAGGATGTCAAGCCTTAACAAATACAACAGTCTTCAAAGGATGCCAATCCTGAAATGATCAACCTAGAAGCACCTTCTTTGTGCAGTATATGATCAGTCAATGAGTGCGCAAGCTATCTCCCTTTGAATCTCTCTCAAGAAAGATCACCACCGTCTTCTTGGAGAATTCTTGGAGCTGTAATCACAGAGAATTCAATCTGAAACAAGAATGAAAATGTTAGATCATCAAAAGTCACTGAACAAATCGTGTTCAGCCAATTTATAGATTTATGTCAGTCAGATTGTCTCTCAGTCGAATAGACTACTAATTCAGTCAACTACATTATTACAGTTATAACATACAGTCAACATAGTAGCTCTCAGTCACGAAAATCAACACACATTTAATACAGTTGACCAAGTCATTAATGCTTAACTAACTTTTAAAAATATAGCCGTTGGAGCGCATTAACATAACAGAATTCCAAATCAGATCAGAAACACAATTGAATGTTCACCAGACAAAGTCGACTGACACAAGTAAAAACACTTTGAAATTCTTTTCAATTCAAAATACCACAGAGCACTGATTCTCAAAATATGTACAAAGGTTTTAGAATAGTCGAATCCATTACAGATGTATTCGATTGGACTAGAACTTTGTCACACAATTATAATTTTATAAAAGTGCTTGTGATTTTTCACTTTCCAGAATGTGCAGTAAAATATTTTTGATACAGCAGTTCATAATGCACATAATCATATAAGCATGTTCCACAAATATATCACACAATTAACATAGGAACATACATCACAGTACATCAAAACATGTTCAGCAGATATAACAATCAGTTCGGAATAAGAACATGTAATACAGCAACATGTGTACTATTATTAAGCATAGTGTTGTCATCATCAAAAACTAGATTGATATAGAGTTTGTGTTGTCAACAATCTCAACAGAATATTCTTAGAAATCCTTCCCAAAAATCTAAAAAGTTTGTGAAAATTTTTAGACTTTTTACTTGTGCAAGTTTTTCAAAATTTTTGTGAAAATATTTCCTTCTCACTTCATAGGTATGAGTCATTGAAGCTTACAAGGGATTATGAGGCACGATTATGATAATGTACACTTAAGTGGAGAACTTAATAGAACTCAAGCCGAGCTTCACCAAGCATGGCAAGAGATTAGTGAGCTTAAGCAAATGATAGCTAAAATCAAGGTTAGCCAGAAAGGTAAAAGTCATGCTGAATCTTCCCATAGGCAAAACAATGATCGTGGTGGTAATCCTTCCCATCATAGTGACCAAAATGTTTATAGTGGTCATCATAATGACTACTATCAACACCCTCCTAGGAGACACCACAATCATAGAGATCATCATGTGGAACCAAAACTTGACCTTCCTCCTTTCTATGGTTGAGATAATGTAGAAGAGTATTTTAAGTGGTAAATGAAGGTAGAACAAATTTTTGAGTGTTACCATATTAATGATGCAAGACGAGTTACCTTGGCAACTTTGTCCTTTCAAGTATATAAAACAAACTCAAAAATATACTGAGTACTACAAGTAATTCTTAAAGAAGGTGACCTAGTTTGGCTTCATTTGAGAAATGATATATTTCCCTCTCAACGGAAGTCCAAACTAAGTCCAAGAGGAAATGCTCAACAGGATCAAGCAAATATGAGGACAGATCCTTTTCAAGAGGGAGGGACTGATGGCGGACCATCTAAAATGGATATAGGACCTCTAACAAGAGTCATGTCTAGAAGGATTCAACAAGAAGAAGGATCACTCACCACTTTACTTATATGGAGAATCGCTTATTAATCCTTCTTCTCTTTACTAAATACATTTGTATTGTTTTATAGGCCATAAATAAAGGTTGGAGACCATGCCTATTATTCCTAGGAGGCTTGGCCAGCTAAAGGAAGCAACGTAATCCAAAAATGGAGAGGAAAGCATAGTTTCCGGATTGGACTACATGGCTTCCGGATTGGAAAACCAAAACACATTGCCTTCCGGATTCTCGCCAGCACTAAGCCAAAACCGCCATTGGCGCCTAGCGGTTGTGGTCCAGAATTTTTTAAACAGCGTTTTTTAATATGGTTGGGGAGAAAATTGCGCTCCAAGCTCCTTAGCTTCTCCAGTACACTTCATTTGTATCTTTTAGACACTTTGCAACTCAGAAATGGAGCCCTCTCTTCACCTATAAAAGAGAGGCTCTCTCTCCTTTGTAAAATCCAACTTGGAAAATATAGTGAAGTGCTGTTGAGATTTCTCCAGACCCTATTCTCTGAGTTTAAACCTCTTGTGCTTATTCAGCATCTTCTCCTCTAGCTTCATTCCCTATTGGAAGGCCTTATAAGCTTGAGAGACCTCAAACACTCACCAAACACCCACTGAACCTTCCATCGAACACTTGGTGTGCCCCTCCGTTTTCACTCATCAATCCAATAGGTTGCGTCATTCTGACTTGTGGAGTTGTTCGAGCATGGAGGTTGGACCTGGTTCCATCATTTCTAGTATCTCCAAATTCCTTCTAAGCTCATAAAACATATCCTTGGACAATGCTTTTGTGAAGATGTCTGTTAATTGGTGGTTGGTATCTGCATAACCTATCTCACAATCTTCCTTTTGGACATGGTCTATAACACAATGATGCCTAATCTCTATGTGTTTGGTTCTAGAATGTATTATGGGATTCTTAGTAAGATTTATGACCCTTGTATTATCGCATTTAAGTGGTATATGATCTAGATATATATCAAAGTCGTGTAATTGTTGTTTCATCCATAAAGTCTGTGAACAACAATTACCAACAACAATATACTTAGCATTAGTGATTGATAGGGCTACACAAGCTTGTTTCTTAGAATGACAAGAAACTAAGGAACTACCTAAGAGGTGACATGTTCCATAAGTGCTATTTATATCTATCTTACAACCTCTATAATCAGCATTAGAAAACACTACAAGAATAGGTTCAGTTGTTGCAGAATACCACAAACCAAAGGACATAGTTCATTTAAGATATTTTAAGATACGCTTAACTATAATGAGATGAGATTCCTTAGAACTAGATTGTACCTAGCACATATGCACACACTTTGCATGATATCTGGTCTACAGGTAGTAAGATATAATAAAGATCCTATCATGCCTCTATACAAAGTTTGGTTTACGACCGTACCTGATTCATCCTTGTCTAAATAACATGAAGTTGATATGGGAGTGGATGCCTCCTTAGCTTTGTCCATTTCAAACTTTTTAAGGATTTCCATACAATATTTGGTTTGAGAAATAAGAATACCTTCTTTCATCTATTTGATTAGTAAACTAAGGAAGAATGTCAACTCTCCTATCATTGACATTTCAAATTAACCCTGATGGTCTAAACAAAATCCTCACAAAGAGATTTGTTAGTTGATCCCAATATAATATCATCAACATATACTTAAGTAAGTAGAATATGTTTTCCTACTTTTTTATTCAATAAATTTGAATCAACTTTACCTCGATTAAATTTATTTTCCAAAAGAAAATTGCTATGTCTTTCATACCAAGATCTAGGTGCTTGTTTTAATCCATCTACAGCTTTCTTTAATTTAAAAATGTGATTAGGAAGCTTGTAGTCCTCAAAACCAGGTGGTTGTTCAACATACACATTTTCTTTAAGAAAACCATTTAGAAAAACACTTTTAACATCCATTTGATATAGATTGAATTTCATATGCATAAGTAAGTAGGCATATTGCCTCTAACCTGACAACTGAAGCATATGTTTCACCATAACCAATATCTTCTTCTTGACTATATCCTTGTGCCATAAGCCTAGCTTTGTTCTTGGCAATATTCCCATCTTCATCCAGTTTCTTTCTGAACACCCATTTTGTTCCTATTACTTGATGAGTGTCTTTTCTAGGAATTAATTCTCATATTTGATTTCTTTCAAATTGGTTTAATTCTTCTTGCATTTCTATACACCATTGATCATCTTGTAGAGCTTATTTTACAATCTTAGGTTTTATTTGATGAGACAAAAGCCACAGTCATGCAATAATTTGCCATATGTCTCCTAGTACTTACTCCTTCAGAAATATCTCCAACAATATTGTCTAGTGATAGTCCTTGGGGTTGTTGCCAAGTCGTGGATAAATCTCCGGGTTGAGGATTTTCATCATTTTTCTCTTCACTTGTTGTCTTTTGCAAGTCTTCTTCTTCACCTGCATCTGAAATATCTGACTAAGGAGGTTTTTTCTCAAGGTTCACAATTTCATGAAAGACAAGATGCATAGATTCTTCTATTTCAAACGTTCTCTTATTAAAAGCTTTATTAGCTTTACTTGCAAGAGGAAATCCTAGAAAAATAACTTTATCAGATTTTGAATCGAATTTTCCCAAATTTTGTTTTCCATTATTCAATACAAAACATTTACATCCAAAAATTTTTAAATGTGAAACATTAGGCTTTCTTCCTTTAAACATTTCATAAGGAGTACACTTTAAAATAGGTCTAATAAGCATTCTATTTAAAACATAACAAGTAGTACTCACACCATCAGCCCAAAAATGTTTTGTAACTTTTGATTCATTTAACAATATTCTAGCAAGTTCTTCTAAGGATATGTTGTTTATTTTTAAACTACTTCATTTTGTTGAGGAGTTCTAGGTGTAGAAAAGTTATAAGAAATGCCATGTTCTTCACAAATATTTTCAAAAGAATCATTTTGAAATTCCCCTCCATGATCACTTCTAATAGATTTTATTTTTAAATGCTTTTCATTTTGGAACTTGATTTGCAAATTTTTTAAATACTTTGAAAGTTTTGCTTTTAAGAGTAATAAAGAAAGTCCACGTATATCTTGAATAATCATCTACTATAACTAAAGCTTAATCATTTTCTCCAAAACGTTTTATTCAAGAAGGACCAAATAAATCTATGTGCAAAAGTTCTAAAGGTTTTAAACTTGAAACAATATTTTTAGAATGAAAAGATGATTTTATTTATTTTCCCCTTTAACATATAGCACATAATTTATCTTTTTCAAATTTTAGTTTTGGTAAACCAATTACTAAATCTTTAGATATAAGCTTATTCAATTGTTGCATAAGAATATAAGCAGCTCTTTTATGCCACAACCATGGATTTTCTTCCTTGACTACTAAACATGAAATATTTTTACTAGATGCATTTTCTAGATTAATTAAATAAATATTATTATACCTAATACTTTTCAAAGCAATTTCAGAATAAACATTTTCATGAATAATGCAAAAATTTTTTTCAAAGAATACCTTGAGTCCTTTATCACAAAGTTGACTTATACTTAGTAGATTGTGTTTGAATCCTTCTACAAGCAGTACGTCTTTTATCATCAAGGTATCTGCACAATTTTTGTCAGCTCAACTTCTCCAAAGGTGGCACATAGATCAATATAACCTCTAGTATTCACCCTTTCTCCTGAGAACTAACGATAGGTTCATCATACAAGATCATGGCCTCTTTTGGTAATTGTAACTTCTTATAATTTTTCTAGTATAAGATGTTTATAGAACATTCTTGGTCCACTAAAATCTTCTTGACTACGAAGTTTTCAATCTCTAACGTAATGACCATAGGGTCATCTTGTTAAGGATCAACTCCTTAAAAGTCAACATTTGTAAAGGTGAAAAGAGGCATCCTCCTCATTCTAGTGACTCTAGATATTACATTGACAGATTGCACTACCTAATATCTCTCTTCCTAATCGAAGCCGATGAAACCCCTAGAACAAATCCTCCTGAAATAGTGTTTATGGTTCCTCTAAGCGGGGATTTAGCATTTGAGTGCCTTTCTTCATGTTGTGTTGGTTCTTCCTTGAGGGTTGCACAATCATTAATGGTGTGCACATAATTGTGATGATACGTGCAATGTTTCCTCACATCTATGTTCTGAAGGGTTTGTGACTTTTAAGTGGCACATAAGGTCCGCCTATAACACCTCTTCCAAGACATAAGATCTTGGCTCCCTTTGTTTGAACCCACTTTTATGAATAAGATCTCGTTCTATTGACTTCTTCTCGGACAGCATGGTCTTGGCTTATATTTTATTCTTGAACTTCCTTAATTCCTCCAACTTGTCCAAGTTGGCAATCAGTGTCATGCATCGATCCTCTGCAAAGAGTCCTAACCGTAGTGCCTTGACCATATGGTGTAGAGCTACCTCAAGATGCAAGTTCCTGATGTTAAAAGCACCCTATGTTACTACTCCACAAAATCATGCAAATATTTTCCCTTGTCTTGCCTTATGTTGACAAGTTCCAAAGAAGTGAGACGAGGAGCGTGACTTGTTGAAAACTATGTCCCAAAATGCAACGCTAAAGTGCTGAAATAATCAATGGAGAAAGGAGGTAAGAGAGTAAACCAATTTAAAATTGCTCCCTTTATAGGTGTAGGGAAGACAATGCACATGACTTTGTCCTTGGTTGTATATAGGCTACGTGAGTGACATAAACATTAATGTGTTGGTTCGGTTCTATACTATCATCGTATTAATCCAAGGAAAGGGACTTCCAATTGCCAAAGAGAGAGAGGCTTCCATGATGTCGTCCATGAAGGGATGTTTACAACTTCCTCCCACCACGAGTGATGTATTGGTTGCACCTCTAGTATTTGGAATGGTGTTATAACCATATTCCTCCTTAGTCTTGGGTATAGTTCAAAGGTGGGATGCAACTTTTTGCACTAAATCAATATTCTCCAAGGTCTCCTTCTATTTCCCCTTCTCACAACCTCCTTCTACCTTCCTCTTCAGCTTAGCATTCTCTTGTCTTAATCAATCCATCTCCTTGGTTGTTCTCTTCTTGTACTCGGGAAACTCCCTTACATTTCCACCAACATAGCCATCTTTTGCAATACCTGGTCAACCTCCCTAGTTACAATCATCTTGTTTCTTGTAGACACCATATAGCCTTTTTTCACAAAATACACATCAGCTCTACGGTGGGAGTCAAAATGTTCTTGCAAGACCGAATATACCCTGTAAAGATATCTACAAACAACTCTTCAAGTTTGCTCTAAACTCCAACTTCACACCTTGAAACCGAGATATCCTAAGTTTGTTCCTCCTCAAGATTGACATATGATGCACTTGTAAAAGACACTAACAATCAAGTCAGGCAAGTACATCAGATGATAATAAATATTATAATAATGGAACGTAATTAATCTACATTATTTATTTATAGATAGACCAAATTCATGTACTTAATAACCTTGGTTAATACTCTGTAAATGCGTTTTAGTCATTTACCTTAATTTAATACAATTATCCTTGCTGATCTCTTAATCGACATATTATTATGTTGTCAGAGTATATTTAAGCCGAGATCATCTCGAACCAAGTGGACCGAGATATTCTTAGATATGTATAATACATTGAATTTTTTTTTTATTTTTTACACATGAGGAAAATTAGTGTTTATGAACTAATTATTTGAATAATTTTGAAATTAGTTAATGCTGTTTTTAGATCATGACTTTTCATAGATTTGGTAATCAAAATTAATATTTGTAAAAGTTTAGAAAGATAGTCGATAATTAATTAATGAGCCTAATGAGTGTCATTTTGAAAAAGAAAAAATACTTCCTTTTACACCATCTGTTTCTTACATTTTGTTCTCTTTATCGCATATAAAACTGGGCAATATAAAATTTATGGATTTGAGTTTTAAGAAATTATTTTGATTTTTACCGAGACATTTTAAAGCAATTAAACATAATAATGTTTTGTTTTTTAAATATATCTTTTTTACAAATTATTAACTCAAGGAATAATGTTGTGCAATAATATAATTTATATTAACATTATTTATTTTGAAAATACATATTAGAAAATATAGCTTAATTGAGTTTATATATTATACTTTAATTCTATAACATATCGTTGTAAATTCAAATTCATATAACATTAAATTGAAAATTATGTCAAACTAATTTAACACAGGTCTGTAAGCACCCCACTCCAGCATGTAAAAACTACAAAGCTGTTACATAATAACATTCAAGAATATAATATTTTGAAGGTATCTCTAAATACTAGGTTGACGCAAGGAAATAGTGTTACACTCATGAATCGATCAAGTGCACCAGTTATGTTTTCTCTCTGATTGATTTTTACTCAGTATTTGATATCTCAATATATATATATATATATATATATATATATATATATATATATATATATATATATATATATATATATGCCCAAAATGTCATTTTAATCATCTAAATACAACTAATATATTTTACATATGACACAGAAATGATAATTATCAACAAGGACAGACAATAACTGAATATACAACTGTTAGTCTATATAGTTTCAATTAATACAGGTCCAACCTTAGTAAGAAACAAAATAGTTTGTTTACTCATCAAACTCTGATTCCTCGTCAGTTTCATCAAACTCTCCACTTTCCTGTCAAGTAGAAGAAAATAAATTGTATATTCATTCATAACTGGCCAAATAAGAGTCAGCTCATACCCAAGAAAATTACAGATTGCTTACTATTTTCTTGTTATATTCAGCCATTGCTCTATCAAACTCTGCACGTTTATCTGTTGCTACATCGTAGTATTGAACCTTCTCCTACAGAGTACAACCAAAATGATTTTTCTATTAGCTCAGATTTAAACAAATAAACTATATGTTAACTTGATGCTACATTTTTGCCAAACTTCGAGAACAAGTTCTATATTGATTTGGAATAGACATCAGCAAATGAGCATGGACGCTAATAAGAACTTTGCAGAATGAAACCAGAAAGATAGTAGTAGTTGGAGAGCCAAGGCTTTATTTAATAACCCCACTATCTCATCCTACCAACAACAGCAACACAAAGCTTTGTTTCGCTTAGTGGGGTCAACTACATGGATAAAACTGGTTCAGATTCCCTTGCCTTTTCCATTTAGATTTTCATGGTTTTAGGAAGACCGCAATGATAAACAATGCATGCTGTCAGATCTGACCAAGAACTAATTCAACGTAACAAGATACATTTCCCAATGCCACCAACACTCTAACAAGTGTTAACAGAGGTGGACAGCAAAAGGCCAGATTCAACCATATAAACACGCCATTGTGGCCTATGGCACCACCATAGTGGACCTCCCTTCACAAATTGCCCATGACAGGTTGGAAAATTATCTAACAAGCCATTCCTCAACTGAAGCAATGGCCCCTCTGTTTAACAACAACGTGAAGATAATTTCACAGGTTCTTTTTTGTGATCAATTCTGAGTATATTACTTTCCTAAACCTGATGCAGGGAAGTGTTGTCAAACTCAAGGATAGTAAGGGGGAAAGACAATAAAAGATCGTAACTCAACTCATAAGAATTACGATTATAAAAAAAATTATATCCATAAACAGGTGTATTATTAAAAAAAAAGCTCGTAATAATAATAATTATAACTATTATTATAATAATAATAATAATAAGTTTAAGTAGTAAAATTTAGTACATAAGTCGTGGATAAAAAGAACCAATGAGTGTTGATGTCAGCAGAATAACCAAGGAAACTACATCACTAAAAAGAACCAAAGAATAACCAGAGGTGGAGAGCAAAATAAAAAGTAGAGAAACAGAGGCTAAGCATCGCTGACTGCAAGAGCAGCGATTAAAATAAAGATTTGGTCCTCTTTGTTCTCGATTTCCCTTTTAACCTAATTTCTCTAAGCCAATTAACCAAATCTTTAAATTGTTTTGTAATAATTGATTATATACAAGGGCTATTAAATGTGTTTTTCTTGGATATTCTGATCTTAGAAAAAGGTATCAGTACTATTTTCCAAGAACTAACGATACAACATGTGAAGATGTTACTTGTTTTGAAAGAGACCCTTTGCTTTCATGCAAGTCGTTGATTCCCTTGAACAAGTTTTACCTGTTTAACTCCTTAATTTATCATTGCCCCTCCTACAACTATGGATTCCACTTAAGAAGCAAGTCTCTCCACCCACTAGTCCACCTGACTCCTCTCCACCACCTCTCCTTACACACCATTGCAGGACACCCAGTCCAATATTTCAAGGAGATTCATTTGATTCATGTCTTTCACCATGGACTACCCCTACCATGTTTCATCGTCATTGTTAGATATTGTGTGTTTATGTTAATTAGGGAAACATAGTACCTATATGTTTATTAGGGAAATATAGTCCTTATGCTCATTATATTTTATTTCTACATATTCATTTGTATTTGGGCTTAGCCCACATTCTTATTATTATAAATACATTACCCTATGTGTATGCAAAGACACACAAGGGAGATTGATCCCAAATATAGTTTTTCATAATATTTAACATGGTATCTAGAGCTTAGGTTCGGTTCTACCTGTTCTACAGTCTCCGGTACGCATCACCGCCGCAGTCGCCGCCGCCGTCGCCGCCGTCGCCGGAGTTCCAGAATCGACCGGCGACCACTCCATCGGAAGCGCCTCGGCCGGGCGACCACCGCGGTTCAAAGATCGCGACGATCGGAGCACCCACGCTCCTCCACGCGCCGCCACAGCAGTTTGCAGATCCGCCGCTTCCCGCCGGGCGTGCCGGCGCGTCGCCGGAGCCCACCGCCGCCGACCAGCATCGTCGTGATCGCCTCCTCGCCCTCTTTCTGGATCAGTGGTCGTTGCGTCAATCGGAGCACGTTGGATTTTTAGGGTTTCTCCCTCTCCATGGCATCTTCCGCGTCTACAAACACCTGTGCTAGTGCCCCATCTTCTTCTGCTGATTCCCCAATCTACACCAATTTTGTGAATGTACACTTGTCCATTGACAAGTTAGATGGCACGAATTATGCAACATGGGCATCTGACATCAAACTTTGGTTGAAGAGTCAGGGGTATGTAGATCACCTTACTAAAGATGTGACTAGTGCTACCACAGATGACACTTCTCGCTGGATGAAAATTGATGCCCAGTTATGCATCGTCATAAAGTCCACAATTCACTCCTCTCTGAAACAAATGTTTCGTTCCTATGAAACATGTTCAGAAGTATGGGCTCAAGCAAGGCTATTATACACAAATGACACCTAGCGTCTTTATGGTGTTTGTCAGAACCTATTCACTGTCATTGGTCCACGCAGTCCTGGTCCCATGGCAGAATATTTGGGTAAAGTTCATGCCCTCCTTCATGATTTTAATGAGCTATTACCTCCTGCTTCCACTCCTGCTGAAGAACTGGAACAACGATCAAAGTTCTTCATGTTGTTGGCCTTATACGGACTCTCTGATGATTCCTCCCATGTTCGTGATCAGATTTTGGATTCTCCTGTCATACCCAACTTTACTTCTACTTGTTCTGCTCTTTTGCGTATTCCGAGCAAACTAGTCGTTGAGACATCTCCTCATACTGATGATTCCTCAGTTATGGCTGTCCAACGTGATGATCGAAGTCGGTCTCGCAAGCCAGGTAAAGGACGACCTAAATGTGACCATTGTGGCAAGCTAGGCCACAAAATTGATAGGTGTTATTCGCTTCATGGACGTCCTCCTCGATCTGTAGCAATGGCTAATTCTGATCCACCTCCTCAACTACCGTCTGCAGACCATCCTACTTCATCAAATACTGTAGACAACCCTGCAGTCTTCAACGAATTTCTCCGATGGTATGAGGATCGTCAGCACTCTAGTTCCACTACATCTGTATCTGTTGCCCGCACAGGTACACCTTTTGTTGGTCTGACTCACTCCCTCGGATCTTGGGTCCTTGACTCAGGCGCCACCGATCATATAACTGGTAACAAGTCCTTGTTTTCTTCCTTGTCATGTCCAGATAATTTACCCTCGGTAACAATGGCTGATGGGTCTAGAGTCTCATCTCATGGTATTGGTACTGTTCATATTTTTCCGTCCATATCCATTGATAATGTACTCTATGTCCCTGGGTCTCCTTTCAACTTATTGTCCATAAGTCGTCTAACTCATTCCCTTAATTGTATTATTTCATTTACCAAAGATTCTGTTTGTTTGCAGGACCGGAGTTCGAAACACATGATTGGCACAGGATGTGAGTCTCATGGCCTATATCTTCTCCGCCCTTCTCCACATGCTGGCGTAATCATGGAGTCACCATCCCTTCTTCATGCTCAGTTAGGTCATCCCAGTCTTGCCAAATTGCAGCAACTTGTTCCGAGTTTGTCGAAGTTATCAAGTTTGTCATGTGAGTCTTGTCAGTTAGGAAAGCATACTCGTAGTTCCTTTCCTTGTAGTGTTTCACAAAGAGCGTCATCCCCTCTTTCATTAGTTCATTCTGATATTTGGGGACCTAGTCGTGTTAAGTCCACTTTAGGATTTCAGTATTTTGTTACCTTTATTGATGACTATTCCAGATGTACTTGGTTGTTTTTAATGAAGAATCGTTCTGAGTTGTTTTCTATTTTCCAATCTTTTTTCAATGAAATAAAAACACAGTTTGGGGTTTCTATTCGAATTTTACGCAGTGATAATGGCCGTGAATACCTTTCTCAACAGTTTAAACATTTTATGGCTTCTCATGGCATTCTTCACCAGACCTCATGTGCTTATACTCCTCAACAAAATGGGGTGGCTGAGCGCAAGAATAGACACCTTATTGAAACAACTCGTACTCTTCTCATCCATGGCCAAGTACCCTCGCGTTTTTGGGGTGATGCAGTTCTCACTGCATGTTATCTCATAAACCGCATGCCATCTTCTGTCCTAGATAACAAAATCCCTCATTCTGTCTTATTTCCTCAAGACCCTTTACATCCATTACCTCTTAGAGTTTTTGGGTCTACATGTTTTGTTCATGATTTTAGTCCTGGTCTTGATAAGTTATCTCCTAGATCTCACAAATGTGTCTTCTTAGGATTTCCACGGTCACAAAAGGGCTATAAGTGTTTTTCCCCTTCCCTCAATCGCCATTTTATCTCTGCTGACGTCACTTTTGATGAATCTTCGTTTTATTTTTCACCTCTATCTTCTAGTTCTGTACCTCCACCTATTACTGTTGATATTCCTATTGTCTGTGATCCTTCTCCTCCTTTAGCCTCTCAGGATCGTCCTTCAACTCCACCCCTTCAGGTTTATAGTCGCCGCCCTCGTCTCCCTCATGACTCACCTCCTGTGCCGCCTCCTGTGTCTCCTCCGGCTCCTGCAAATGAGTCTGACTTGCCTATTGCCCTCCGTAAAGGTATACGCTCTACTCGTAACCCTTCCCCCCATTATACTGTTCTTAGTTACCACAGGTTATCTCCATCTTTTTACACATGTCTCTCCTCCATTTCTTCTGTGTCCATTCCCAAGTCCGTGGGTGATGCCTTAACTCATCCTGGTTGGCGTCAAGCCATGCTGGATGAATTAAGTGCTTTACAGAAAAGTGGAACTTGGGAGCTTGTCCAATTACCATCTGGAAAGTCTGTTGTTGGTTGCAGGTGGGTTTATGCTATCAAAGTTGGCCCTGATGGTACAATTGATCGTTTGAAGGCTCGACTGGTTGCCAAAGGATACACAGATTTTTGGTTTGGATTATGGTGATACTTTTTCTCCAGTGGCGAAAATGACCTCTGTTCGCCTATTCATTGCCATGGCCGCTCTTCGACAATGGCCTCTTTACCAACTTGATGTAAAAAACGCTTTCCTTAATGGTGATTTGCATGAAGAAATTTATATGGAGCAACCGCCCGGCTTTGTTGCTCAGGGGGAGTCATCTGGATTGGTATGTCGTCTTCGCAAATCCTTATATGGCCTAAAACAGTCTCCTCGGGCCTGGTTTGGTAAGTTCAGCTGTGTTGTTCAACAATTTGGTATGTCTCGCAGTGAAGCGGATCATTCAGTGTTCTATCGCCACTCAAGTGCTGGATGTATCTACTTAATAGTGTATGTTGATGACATTGTTCTCACAGGAAGCGACTATCTTGGCATCTCTCAGATGAAACAACACCTTTGTCACCATTTTCAAACCAAAGATCTTGGCAAACTCCGATACTTTTTGGGTATTGAAGTAGCACAATCCAATGATGGTATTGTCATATCTCAGAGGAAGTATGCGTTAGACATCTTGGAGGAAACAGGGTTAATGAACTGTAAGTCTGTTGAGACACCTATGGATCCTAACATCAAGCTTCTACCAAATCAGGGGGAGCCTTTCTCAGATCATGAACGTTACAGAAGATTAGTTGGTAAATTAAACTATCTTACTGTTACGCGTCCTGACATTTCCTTCGCAGTAAGTGTGGTGAGTCAATTCCTTAACTCCCCATGTGAAGACCATTGGGATGCAGTTGTTCGCATACTGAAGTATATTAAAGGATCACCTGGAAAAGGTTTGCTATATGGTCCTAACAACGATACAAAAATCGTTTGCTATTCAGATGCTGATTGGGCTGGTTCCCCTTCTGATAGGAGGTCTACTTCTGGATATTGTGTCTCTATTGGTGGCAACCTGATATCTTGGAAAAGTAAGAAGCAAAGTGTTGTGGCTAGGTCCAGCGCAGAAGCAGAATATAGAGCTATGGCATCAGCTACTTGTGAGCTTGTGTGGCTTAAACAATTACTTAGTGAACTGAAATTTGGAGATGTCACTCACATGACACTTATATGTGATAATCAAGCTGCTCTTCATATTAGCTCTAACCCTGTCTTCCATGAGAGAACCAAGCACATTGAAGTTGATTGCCATTTTATTAGAGAAAAAATCATATCCAGAGATATCAAGACTGAGTTCGTTAACTCAAGCAACCAGTTGGCAGACATATTCACTAAGTCCTTGCGAGGACCTAGAATTGACTATCTTTGTGACAAGCTTGGAACATATGATTTATACGCTCCAGCTTGAGGGGGAGTGTTAGATATTGTGTGTTTATGTTAATTAGGGAAACATAGTACCTATATGTTTATTAGGGAAATATAGTCCTTATGCTCATTATATTTTATTTCTACATATTCATTTGTATTTGGGCTTAGCCCACATTCTTATTATTATAAATACATTACCCTATGTGTATGCAAAGACACACAAGGGAGATTGATCCTAAATATAGTTTTTCATCATATTTAACAGTCATGATGATTTTGGTTGGCCAATTGTGCTTAGGAAAGGTTTTGTTCAGCCTATAATCCTCACCCTATTCATAATTCAAAGTTATCATCAGTTGTCTCCTTCATATTTCTCCTTTGCTTCCTCATTATATTCTTTTACTATTCTAAGAAATGTCACAAGCAATTGCTCATTCCAAATGGGGAGAAGTCATAATTGTTGAGATGCAGGCCTTTGAAAGGAGTAGCACATGAGAGTTGTTTTCTCTCCCATGCAAGATAATGACAATTGGATGTCGATGAGTCCACACCATTAAAGTTGGGTTTCCTGGTAAAATTGATCACCTTAAAGCTATATTAGTAAGGCTACACTCAAATATATGATATACCTTTTCTCCTATTGAAAAAATCACAATTGTTCATCTCCTTGTTATGGCTGCTATTAGTTAGACATTAAAAATATCTTTCATCATGGAGAATTGAGGAGGTGATTTACATGGAACAACATCCCGGGTTTCTTTCTTAGAAGTGTGGCTAAGTATGTAAATTGTGTCAATTTCTATATGAGCTACAACAATCTCCAATAGTATGGTTTGGGAAATTCAGTCACATTGTAAGAGTCTGGGTTAAAACATACGTGGATAACGTAGTTATTTCTGAAAATGATGCTGCTAAAATTTCCCAGCTAAAGGGGCACTTGTTTAATCACTTTTGGATAAAAGGTCTTCTTGGCAACTTAAAGTACTTCCTTGGTATTGAGGTAACTCAATCAAAGGAAGGCATTGTTATCTCAAAGAGGAAATATGACTCATATTTTGGAAGAAATGTGCAAGTCTAAATGCTGACAGTACTTTGAATCAAATAAAAAAATTTAATTTAATTGGGAGGGCAAGGTTACCCACCCTTTCTCAAATCCAAAAGGTTATAGAAGATTGGTCGGAAAACTTAGGCCTGACCTCTCTTTTGTAATTTGAGTTGTTAGTCTATACAAGTTAGTCCCTCACACTTATCATTGGAATATTGTGACAGGCATTCTTAAATACATAAATAAGGTTTGTTGTATGAAGATAAGGGAGGTACCCAAGTCCATGGTTATCAAATGGTGAATCGTTTTTCAATTTTTTTAAATCATAAGATACATGATATATAAAATAAGATATTTAAGAATAAGCAATATGAAAAAAACATTAAAAATATCATATATTAGAATGAAGTCAAAATGTCCAATCCATAAGACCAAAACATAAAGTGCATGATATTATTTCTTATATTTAAATCCTACATCTTAATCTTATGGTTTCATCATCTCCAAGATCAATGTCACTTAGATTATTCTTACTCTAATATAACATTCTCTTGCAACTCAACCTTTCATCAACCATCACTTCAATTTCATTGTCATTTACTATTATGGTAGATTTTCCCTTTTTGCCAACCTTAGTGAATAAATTTCTTGGACCTATTATGAAAACAACTTTATAAGTATTATAACATTTATGATTAATTTAATTGCACAAGTTTTATTTCGATCTTCCTTTTCTTGCTTGGTGATCCCCACTCATCATCAATTCAACATCAAATAGATATATAGGATCATAAATATCCCTTTTCTCCTTTCCAACTATTTGCTTCACCTCAAGTTGAAGATTATACATAACAAAGACAAGAGCATTTAATCTTTGTTGCTCCAAGCAATTTCTTTTTTTAGTATGCACTTGATCAAATATGCTTCAATTTGTTTCACATCTAGTAGCACTATAAGTGAGACTCAAAATCCTCATTACTAGATTTTGTAATTCTTTACTGTCTCCACCATAACTTTCCCAAAAGAACTACAATATCAAATAAAAAACAAACATTTACAATTGTGAAATTATTCTTTTAATGAAATCTTAAAAAATTATTAAATGTTATACTCAGTTGCTTCTTATACCTAATGTCTATCTCCATGCTTCTTCCAAATAATACCAGGACTATCTTAAATCTATCAAAGATGAAATCTAATCCTTGTATCATTGGTCTCATACAAATCATATTGATGACCATCACCAAATTGTAATCGAAAAAGATATAGTTTTATAGTTACTTAGGATTAAGGTAATAAATAAAGTCCCATGTAATTGCAAATTCCAATGAATATCAATTATCTCCCACACCTTTTTACATTGAGAACCCTGATTCTTGACATTTGTAGCTATTTGCTCTATCCATAGCTTCACAAGATATACGGCATGACAGGTTTTGAGTCTCCATCTACAAACCTTAATACTTTCACAAGTGGAACTACATACTTCAAACAATATGGGATGAATTTTCAAAATTTATCATTACATACCTCTTGTTTACCTCCAATTTTACTAGCATGTTACTAGTTGTCCATTCAAGTGAAACAAACATAGATCAAAGACCATTATTTTGTTGTGCTGCTATACATTTGCAACTGTTCTTCGAGATAAATCTTTTTCTTCATAATATTTTCTATACAAGTTTAGGACTCATGTTCCTATAAATGAAAGTTTTGACTTTTTTGGCATTTGCAATAATATTGCAAGTTGACCAATGTCTTCAAGAATTAAATCCTGGCATAGACTTGCACAAGGAGATCAAAATAGTTTTGTTCTCATCTCCTTTAACATCTTTCCTACTGACAAAAAATATCAAAAATCTCTATGCATGATAGATGGTGCTTCTAATTTTGTGCCAACAAGAGAGATGTTAGAGAAGAGAACAAAACTATTTTGGTCTCCTTGTGCAACTCACTACCTTGATTTAATTCTTGAAGACATTAGTCGGTATTTTATAATACCATTTGCAAATGCGAAAAAAGTCAAAACTTTCATTTATTGGCACATGAGTCCTAAACTTATATAGAACAACAAAAGAATGCTTTGCTATCTAAATAGACTAGTAATCATCCTAGTAAAAATGAAGGTAAACAAGTGGTGAACATTTTTTAATGATATGATAGATTTTAAAAATCCATCCAATATTGCTTGGAGTGTGTAACTCCACTTATGAAAGTATTAAGACTTGTAGATGGAGACTCAAAACGTGTCATGCCATATATTTATGAAGCTATGGGTAGAGCTAAAGAGCAAATAGCTACAAATTTCAAGAATTATGACTATTGATATAAAAAGGTGTGGAAGGTAATTGATACTACATGTTACTACTAACTATCTTTAATCATAAGTAACTATAACAATATACTTTCTTATATTACAATTTCACGATGATCTTTAATACATATTTTCAATTTTTCTTTTATCAAATTTCTGACAAATACTTCAATGCAAATGTGAAGTTTTATATATTTGTATGAGAAAAGTGAAAAATAATCCCAAATACAAGGATTATATTTCAACTTGATAGATTTAAGAAAACCCAAGGGTTGTTTGGAAGAAGCATAGCAATAGACATGAGGGGTAAGAAGCAACCTGGTATAACTTTTAATTATTTTTAAAGATTTAATTAAAAGCATAATTTCACAATTATAAATGTTTGCTTTTTATTTGAAATTGCATCTCTTTGGTGGTAAAGCTATGGTGATGGTAAAGAATTAGAAAATCTAGCAATGAGGATTTTAAGTCTCACTTGTAGAACTTTTGGATGCAAAAGAAATTGGAGCATACTTAATCAAGTGCATACTAAAAGAAGAAATTTCTTAGAGCAACAAAGATTAAATGCTCGTCTTTGTTAAGTATAATCTTCAACTTGAGATGAAGCAATAGGTTAGACAAGATTATAGGGATACTTATGATCCTTGTTAGATATATATGGAGCAATGGAGATTTGCTTCATATAAATGCTTTCCTCGATGATGATTTCCAAGAAGAAATTTATATGGAGCAACCTCCCATATTTTTTGCTGTTAAATATAATGAAAATTATATATTGGAATTAATCCCTTGTGTTAAATACACACATAGGATTCTCTATTTATAATAGAAGAAATATGAGCTAAGCCCAAAATACAAATAAGAAATAATAACAAACTAACTAAAGATAAAAGATAAATATAAGATAAAGATAATATATCTAACACTCCCCCTCAAGCTTGTGCATATAAATTGTATGCACCAAGCTTGTTACTAATATAATCCATAAAGACTTAAAATATCTGCTTCTACACTCAAGAGACACCAAATTGCTAATGATTTGCAAGAAGACATAGAAGACAAAATACCAACCCAGAAGACTCCCCTGAGTAACAAATCTGGGAGGTTGCTCCATGTAAATCTTTTCTTGCAAATCGCCCTTGAAGAATGCCACCAGTGGATAAAGAGGTAATTGTTGGAGAGTCACCACGGCTATAAATAAACTAACAACAAACCATCTTTTCCATGAAAAAAACATATATGGACGGGTCAAACGCAATGGTGAAAAGAGAGGTCAGAAGAGACAACAGCGGAAGAAGCTATGGATAAACAGGAGAGAGAAACTATAAAAATAAAAATTCTCCAATCAAGGAACCTGAAAAAGGAAAAAGAGCAACTACTACCAAACATGCCACAATGCACGACGAAAAAGGGAGCAAATCCATAACTTTGAAAGGAACTTCGATGGATGAAGGCGTCGTTAATGGCATGGTAGTCACCTGGCCAAGACGATCAAAACTCTGTGATCGTCGGTCGAAACTGAAACTCCGATAATGGCAGCAATAGACAATAGCAGTAGACGACGGCGCCGCCAGCAGCGGTAGATGGCCCCGCCGTCGGCAGCGACGAATGTAGTGGTAGAGGCACCAGAAACTTTTACCTCAGAGAACCTTAGGCTCTGATACCATGTTAAATATAATGAAAATTATATATTGGAATTAATCCCTTGTGTTAAATACACACATAGGGTTCTCTATTTATAATAGAAGAAATATGGGCTAAGCCCAAAATACAAATAAGAAATAATAACAAACTAACTAAAGATAAAAGATAAATATAAAATAAAGATAATATATCTAACAGTTGCTTAGAGGGAGTCTTTTGGATTAGTATGTTATCTTTGCAAAGTTTTATATAACATAAAATAGTCTCCTAGGACCTGGTTTGACAAATTTAGCAATGTGGTTCAACAATTTGGTAACAGTGTGGTTCAACAATTTGGTATGACTTGAAATGAGGCAGATCATTCAATCTTTTACCATCACTCAAGTGCTAGATGCATCAATTTGATAGTATATGTTCAACACCTTTTTCATCATTTTCAGACTAAAGATTTTGGCAAACTAAGATACTTCTTGGGTATTGAGGTAGCACAATCCAACGATAGTATTGTTATATCTCAAAGGAAGTATGCAATATTTTGGAAGAAACTAGGTTTATGAATTCAAAACCTATTGACACACCCATGGGATCCTAATACCAAACTCCTACCAAATCAGGGAGAACCTATTTTAGATCCTAAGCAGTATAAAAGATTGGTTGGAAAAATAAATTACCTTACAATTACTTGTCCTAACATTTCCTTTGCAATCAATGTGGTGAGCAAATTTCTCAATTCTCCATGTGAAAATCATTAGAATGCAGTCATCCGTATATGGAAAAGGTTTGCTATATGATTCCAATAACCATACAAAAGTTGTTTGCTATTTAGATGCTAATTGGGTAGGATCTCCTTTTGATAGAAGATCTACCATCGGGTATTGTGTCTTCATTGGTGGTAACTTGACTTTTTGGAACACCAAGAAACAAAGTGTTGTGGTAAGATCTCATGCAAAAGTAGAATATAAAGATATGACCTCAGCCACTTGTGAACTTGTTTAGCTTAAGCAATTGTTTAAAGAGTTAAAATTTGGAGATGTCACTCAAATGACACTAATATATGACAATTAGGCGGCTCTTCATATCAATTATAATCATGTCTTTCCTGAAAGAACCATACATATTGAGATTGATTGTCATTTCATTCGAAAGAAAATTGTATCTAGAGACATCAAGACTGAGTTCGTTAACTCAAATGATCAGTTAGCATATATTTTCATTAAGTCTTTAAGAGAACCAAGAATTAGTTATATTTGTAACAAGTTTGGTGCATACGATTTATATGCACCAGCTTAAGGAGGAGTGTTAGATATATTGTGTTTTATGTTACTTAGGGAAACGAAGACTTTTGATATTGTTCGATATTGGTAGATATTTTTTTTAACAATATCTTCTATTTACCATATTTATGTTTGGTTGCCATATATATTTGTATCATTCTTCGTTATAAATATATTACCTTATGTATTTTAAGCACAAAAGAGATTAATCCTATACCTAGTTTAACTATATTCAATAATCCTATATATCTATCTGATATTGAATCGATGATGAGTGGATTACTCAAAAGGATGATCCTTGCCTACCAAACAGTGTTTCATGGATGGATATACATGAATCTTTTACACTTGAAGAGGGAGATCCAAGCAAGAAAAGGAAGAGGGATATTTGTTTCTACAATTATCATATACGTTATAATACTTATAAAGTTGTTTGTTTTCTTAAAAGGTCTAAAAAAATTAACCACTAAGGTTGAAAAAAGAAAAAATCTACCATAACAAATAATGATAATGAAATTAAAGAGATAGTCAAAAATAGGTCAACGAAGAGGATGGAGATGAGCCACAAGAAAATGTTATATTAGAGGAGGAAGATGATCTAAGTGACATTGATCTCGAAGATGATCTAAGTGACATTGATCTCGAAGATGATCTAAGTGACACTCAAAGATGATGAATGAAAGCATAAGATTAAGATGTAAGATTTAAATATAAGAAATAGTATCACGCATTTTATTATTATGTTTTGGTTTTATGGATTGAACATTTTCACTTCATTTTAATATATGATATTTTTAATGTTTTTTTCATGTCACGTTTTACTTAAAAGTATCATATTTTATTTATCTGTATCTTACTATTAATAATAAGATTCAACTCACAATTCAAAAAAATTGAAAAACAATTCACAATTTGAACCTCAATTCGATAACCATGCTTCTAGGCAATAGGTGTACTCATTGTAACTTCTTTTTTCGCTTTCTTGTCATCATTTATACATAAACACACAAATCATTGCCAATTGAATGAATACACACACTCAAGCTTTAACCTAAATTATCCTTGACCTTCAACTAGGATCTAGACTCTGTTTTTATCAGCAAATATATCAGCCCTGTTACTAATCAGCCTAAATATACAAATGTAGTTACGATTAATTTCAAATTTGAACAAAACTGTTGTCCTTCTTTACATGCTTAGTTTACTCAGTGTTTAGCCATCCAACATCACAACCATAATAATGCAATTCAAGCAATAGAAAGGAGAGGCTACGAAAGAAAACTAACCTCATAAGTCATTGTTTTCCACTTCTCTCCACATGCCTTGCCAATCTGAATGAACACATGATAGAATAAAAAAAATTATATTAATTTGCAAAAGATAATAATAGAATCGCTAAGTATAAAAACTTCCCACTAATCCTCAAAACAACAGGAAAATATTAAAAAGAGATGCTCAAATTTTACATAGCATTGGCCTTAAAGAAATTGAAAATTTGTAAATAATCAACTTTGCAACAATCTTGCTTCTGGAGAAATTAAAAATATAAACTAAATTAGAAGAAATACTAATAGAATGAATTCTACACATACATCACGCATTGACTTTACATCCGGATTCTTCTCTTGAAATTCTTTACGAAAATCCTCCCTTAAGAATGAAACAGAACTTCCAATAAACATAATAGTGTTGAAGATAGGACATTCCATATAAGAAAGAAGCAGTTGGTTGTTAAATATGGCCACTGTGCAAAGTTCAGTGCAATATATAAAGCAAATAGTAGTATACTGAAGTTGAACATAGAATAATAAACTAAACTAGGAGTAAGTGAAAGTATCACAAGAAAACCATATTTAAATGTCACAAAAATCATGGTTAAAAATGAATGGTCTTTTTAACTCTTGAACATAAAGTGGTGATGCATTCAAAACTGATTAACGTATGTACATCACACAATGACCCTCCTCAATATTAATCCTCTAAAATTAAATATATCCTACTTGCAAATCCTGCATACACTAAAACATTAAGATGCTTGAAATAGAATGAATCTCATCTTCTTTAGATATAACATTACCTGCAAAGGTAATTTACAAGGATCAACACAGAGGAAAAAAAAGATAAGAATATAACACCAATCATACTCTGCTCACTCTAATAATGAACCACTACCTTTCAAGAGAGCTTAATATTTCAAAAACTCAAAACATATTAACAAAGCTATGGAAATGCCAGATATCTAGTAAATACATACAAGAAACTGGCCAAGTTTTGATAAGATTATTGTTTTTCACAAAACAATTATAACACATAAGAAATACAAAGAATAGCTAACAAAAGTAACTGTACAAGAAGTAGAAGAAAGCTGTAGGAGGTTTCTTCGGCTTCATAGCATCAAACTTCCGCTTGTTCTTCTTTAGTTTTGCTTTGGGTTTCTTTCTTGAATTAGTCTGCCGCACGGATCTCTTGATTCCCTCATTTGATTTAATCCTCAAAACTAGTTTACTGAAAAATCCAATGTAACATAACATATAGCTATGGATCAATTTCAGAAATACATATTTATCTGCAATTATCAATCCCCCCTTCCCAATAAACAACACCTGAAGCCATCATTATATTCAGATTCTGGTCCAAAGTCTGAAGCCATTACATAAAAAGCAACAGCATAATCTCACATTGTGACATAAATTATGGAACTATTTCCCCCAAACATAATTATCAACCGCCCCATCCCACTTCCTACAAACCAACAACTGAAGTCAGAGGGGTAACCATATAGAGCCAGTACAACTTCACAACGGCATCAATGTATACAGATTCTGGTTTAAAGTCTGAAGACATCACATAAAAATCAACAACAGAATCCCACCCAACTTTTACTATCTACTTACCCTTTCTTTCCTCAACTTTCGAACAAATAAATGCTGAATTCTAGTCTTAAAAGGGATGCAAAACTTTAACCAAAGAAATAAAGAGCATAACCAAACGACCACCATCACTTGAAAAATGCAACACATGAAAAATGACGACCGAATCCCACCCAATATTTATAATTATTGTCTATTTCTTCACAGAAAGTCCCCCACTCAACAACTTCATGTTGAATAGCCAAGGGGAAAAAAATTATGCAAAGTATAGTATCAGAAAAATTCGAGTGACTACAGTTACATGAAATGAGAAACACATTGACCCAAATGAGAGAAACCATATGGAGATGAAATTTTATTCAAATAAAATACAAAAGTAAAAACTTTATCCTGATACTTGACCGTTCCTTCTTCTGGGTTGCAGTGGGACCGCAGAAAAAGTGAATGGAACCTTAAAACAGTGAAAAGAACAGAGGACGGAATGGAGATTGGGAAAGGGAAAGGAAAAATGTTTACCCAGAAGCGGAAGAGGCAGAGGCCGAAGTAGTAGAGTGAGACCCTTTTGCCTTTTTCGCCATGCTTGTTCGGAGACAACACAGTCTTGCAATTTCACCCAAACTGCAGGAGTAAAATTGCATTTATAAATAAATAAAGGTTTAATGGAGATTTTGGTATTTATATTTACAAAATCTCTAAATTTGTGTTTATGTAGATTTACTCTCTTAATTTTTAATCATTTTAATTTTATATTTTTATTTATTATACAGTTTTATTTGTTTAGTTTTAACTATTTATAATTTTGTTTGAATTTTAGTTTCAAAAAGTTACTATCTTTAATTTTACATTTATTAACATATAAAAACGTTACAAATATCATGCATTTATTTTCCAATCTCATTTATTGTCACGTTTAAATCCAAAGTAATGAAACTATTTTTCTCAATAGCTAATATTTGAAGCGATAACATTTTTAAAATATTAAATAAGTCTATATACTAACCATATGATATCACTTTAATTTTTAACATAAATTAATGTTATCATTTTAAAAAAATATAATTTTGTTTCTGTTTTTTTACTGATGTGGTTGACAATTGTCTTTCAGAGACTCTTTATTAATTTACTTAACAATTTTATATTATTTTAGGGATAAAAAGGATTCGTTATCTTATTTTTAAATATTTTAAAGAAGTAGTAAATAATCAAAGTAGTAACCTGATTTGCAAATTATTTAAAAATCTTCAATTAGCTTAATGAGAATGATGAAAAGGTCTTCAATATCCAATTGAAAAGGATTTAAAACTGATCTGGTATAGGGTTTTGCTAATAAGAAATTTAGAGTATTCTAGTTTAGAGAGTCATGCAGAAAGTTTAAGCGTCTAGAAGGTTTATAGTCTATATAGGATTGAAGATTATTTATTTTTGTAATATCTTTGAAATTATAAAATATCTGATTTAATTTATTTATCACCATTAATCCATATACATTAAGAGATTTTATGTTATGATAATAGGAAACTTTCAAGATTTGAAGATATATTTTTTGTTAACTTTATTTTTAACTCCATCAGATAGAAAAACTTAGTGTTACTTACAAGATTTATCTTCAAACAAAGGTAAAATTAAGTTAAACCAAATTATTATTCAACACGTGAGATTATTATTATTAAAATAATTCAGTTCTTGTTTGTTTTTAGCTTATCAAAATTATATTCTTTATTTAAAATTATATATTTTAGACACATAATTCTTAAGGATTAGAATAATATCGTATATAGATGGTGAGATTAAGAATCAAGGTAATGTAGTATAATCCTGATCAAAACAAGAATAATAGAGAGGTTTTTAAGACCAAGTCTAAAGAGATAGTTTGTTAATACGAAGCCATATAAAGGAAAGAAAAGTTAGAACTGTGATTACCTATCTTTGCACAACAACATAGATGAGTTATTCAAGTTAATTATCAAAATATTTAAAGTTTTAATACAACTAAAATTGTATCACACGATTAGGTACTCCTTCATGCCTTTTTTTTTCTTAATGAGGTTTTGCTTAAGAATACTTTAACAAGGCCTCAATGAAATATTTATCATATTATTTAATCATTATTTTTTTATTATAAGTTAAGCTAAGATGAAGGAAGTTTCATGAGGTAAGCTTTGTCGAGATATACCTGGCCAAGGAAGTTTTTTACCTCATGATCCTTACTTAAAACATCCTTAACGAAGGAAGTTTCATCTAACACAATAATCTCTCCCAAAAAGCACTTAGGCAAGGAAGCTTCATCTCACACGATGATCTTTCCCGAGAAGTAATCGGGCAAGGAAGCTTCATTTAACGCGATGATCCCTCCCAAGAAATATCCCGACAAGGAAGCTTCGTCTAACTCGATGATCTGTTCTAAGAAGTACCTAGGCACGGAAGTTTCATCTAACGTGATGATCCATCCCATAGAGTACCCTTTCAAAGAAGAATTTTATCTCATGGTCCCTACTTAGGGCATCCTTGGGCAAGGAAGTTTCATATAATGTGATGATCCCTTTCGAGAAGTACCCCAGCAAGGAAGTTTTATCTAACGCGATGATCCCTCCCGAGAAGTACCTAAGCAAGGAAGTTTCATCTAACGCGATAATTCCTCGTAAGAAGTACTCCATAAAGAAAGACTGTTAGAAATGAGAGGCCTTATATCACAAGCCTACATCTAGTCCTCCTTCAATAACCTTAATTGAAAGGAATCTACTAATAATGATTTGAGTTTACAAGAATACAATGACAACTCAATTGCACTCCTCACACCACTCAAATCAAAATAACAAGTACAAGAGATGAAAACACTCAATCTCTTACAAATCACAAGAGCAATCTCAGTTCTCCAACCTAGCTATCCTCACACATTTATCCAATATACAGATTGATGAAGAACCTGATCTAAACACACGTCTCAAAAGTGTAGATTGAATCATAAACAATGAAGTCCAAATGTCTTGAATGAAATATTGTTGTGTAATCACCAAGAAAGCTTTGATTCCTCCAAAAATGAGTCTTTAAGAACACCTGTATTCAAAACTCAGAAAATCTGTTAGTATATGAAAATTAGAACATTACTGAAAGAGGTCTCAAGTCAAGTTTATATAGAAAATTCAAATCCTGATGCAGAATAATCAATTATGTTATTTGTACAATCTATTATGTTTTTCTCTTTGTTTTAATAGATTATCTCATGTGTGTAATCGATTATTTGAACACTTATGCTTATAACTGCTTCTTCTAACAGTCTTAACAGATTAGGCTATTTGTGTAATGGATTAAACTATGTTCGTTGTTTTAATCGATTATCAAACTTATGTAATTGATTATATTGACACTTAGCCTCATTAGTCATCCATTTGTAATTCATAACAGATTATATCACTTATATAACAAATTATGGCTTTCTCTCTATTTTAATTGGTTATGTAACTTATATAATTGATTATAGCAGAGCGATTTGCCCCTGTTTAGCTTTCTAAGTGTTCTAGCTAAATCTAACAGATTATTACACTTATGTAATCAATTATTTATATTAGAAACTAGATTTCTAATCTGTTTTAGGCTTGATTCAATCAACATTAATGGGTTTAAACATCTAACACTAACATGTTAAAGATATAAACATTTGTTATGCCATTTTGTTGTGCAAGAAATCATTATTAATCATGTTGATAGGGGGAGCAATGTGAAAGCTAAACTCACATATCCCACATGTGTTTTTGATGATGACAACAACAAAAATGTTTTAATAGTTTCTTGCACACATTAAGCAAGACTGATGTTTATATATTTGATTGTGCTTGAACTATATGTTATGCATATTCATCATGTTTATATCTGTGATATGTGATTATATCTGTGATATGCATATTCATTGGTTAGGATTGATAAAACTCTATGCACATTGCATATTTGTATGAATCAATCTATTACAATATTCATGCAATCTATTAAATTCATCGGATATTAACATTTGTTTAACAATGGCAAATTGTCAATTTTCACTGATTACATTATGTGGATAATTGATTAAAACTCGTGTATTTGCATATACTTGTTTGCTAAGTACATTGATGAGTTTTGGATTAAAAAAGTTTTCAAATTTCTTTAAGTGTTGTACTTAACCGATTACACTATTTTCTTAATCGGTTAAATTGTTCATAAGTTTAAAATTCTTTTCTTGATAAGTCATAACTACCTTAACGATCATATTTTTAAATTTTATGACTTGCATTAATTACTTAATTGATTACATGTTATGCTTAATCTGTTAAATGCGTTAAATGAAATTTTGTTATAGAAGTGTTAATTGCTTAATCGATTACATTAATAATGTAATCCATTAATTTGCGTCAGAGTTGTTGTTTTTATAAATTGATGCATAACTCTCTGCTGAAATGGAACTTTTGGATATTATCTTTCAAATCTGACAAAATTTGTTAAGTCTTAAATTGCAGGAGCGTTCATTCTCCAAGAATCAAGAAGCATTTCATTTGGAAGAAATCAAAGCAAGGATTCTTGAAGAAAAGTTGTGCTTTCATAGTCTAATCAATTAGCACTGAGGTGTTTTACTGGAAGATTAGTTTCGTTTACAATCTTGTGAGATTGTGGTTTCCCTGTTGCCATTGGCCAGGAAGAGAATGGTGGAGTTTTGGTTACTTTGAGAGGGGTATCTCAAAGGAGTTTTGCAAAAAGAGGATTGTTCTTTTAGTGTGTTTGACTATAGTAGATGTGGAGTTAGAGAGGAGGATACATTGAGAGGGTGTCTCTGTATTGCTTGTTGTAAAACTCAATCTATATATTGCATTTTATTCAATCTCATGTTGATTAAAAGGGACTGGATGTAGGCATTGGGGCCGAACCAATATAAACTTAGTGTGGTTCTTTGTATCCTTTATCTCTTTCATTTCATTACATTCTTTATTTGCTTGCATTTTAAGAAAGGCTCAAAGATTTTCAAAAGGTTTTTAAAAGATCATTTTTTTCAAAAGGTTTTTAAAAGATCAAGTTAGATATGTTTCATAAAGATATCTCTATTTTATTAGGATAGATCAAGGTTAGAAAAGGATTTCAAAAGGATGCATTTACCTGAACATCAATTGTATATTTATAGGACTTGTGGCAGCCAAGCCCCTTTATTAACCATGGTTAATAAAGGGGCTTGGCTGCCACAAGTCCTATAAATATACAATTGATGTTCAAGTAAAGACATCATCATTTTTATATCATTTTATATCCTTTTATATAATTTTCTAACCTTGATCTATCCTAATAAAATAGAGATCTCTTTATGAAACATATATGACTTGAGTGCTGGAGTGTCTTCTACAGGTCAACAACTCATCGGAGTTGATTGCGTTCTTGAAGAGGATTGAACGATAAGAAGAGAACATAGCAAGGAAGGACGAACGACCCTCAGAAAAATTCAACTAAAACATTTTGGTGCCCACCGTGGGGTCGTGCGACATCCCCATGAAGCCACGAGGAACCATACGTCCGATCGGTCTCGACATCGCTACTTCGAATCAATACCAGGTTTTGCAACAAGAGTAAAAAGTTCCATAATAATTTCTAAAGGCATCTTTTGTTTTGAGAACTTTCAAGAAGGTTCAGTTCCTTACCACTTGGTCAGTTGAACCACCATAGTTCAACCTTGTCATGAAGGTTCAGTCCTACTTTCAACCTTGTCAAGTTCCAATGACTTTTCATTATAATTTATAAATTATAATATATTGAAGCATTTACTTTATTTTGTTTAACACATATGTTTGTGAGTAAAAATATCCTCCACAGGAAGGTTAAGTCCTACGTTCAAGTTCCAATGCCTTTTTATTATAATTTATAGGTTTAATGTCTCAATAAGTCCCTATTTTTGTCCAGAATTTCAAATAGGTCCCTTTGTTTTTTGGTGTCTTAATTGAGTCCTTATTTTTGCTAATTTAATGCAAATAAATCATTTCCGTCAATTTCATCAAACAACGTTAATTAGTGTGTGACGTGACCTGGTGACATTGTATTTTTAAAACACGTGTCAAAAAAAACGTGTGAATTAATTTTTTTAAAATTTAGAATTAAATATTTAAATAAATATATTATAATTTTTTTGAGATCAAATAAAGAAAGGGCAAAGCTGGAAAATTTGATCGTCCTTTTGCTGAAACATCTCTCCATTACTGAAACATAAAATCCCCAATTTGATTTTGCCCATTTTCCTAATCAGTTTTTTCTTCCTCCGCTTAGAACCCAAAGAGGGCTTAGGGTCTTCTTCATCATTGCCACAGCTTCACGCATCCAGACCAGCGCCGTCGCACATCTCCTTAAGCGGTCAAGCGTCACCGTCGGTGGCGACAGTGGAGGGAGATCGACACAGATGCAGAGAAATCCCCAACGGCGACAATGGAGGGTGCAACAGCTGTTGTGTTGCGCGGATTAGGTGCACATGTAGTAACTACGAGAGTACTCGCTGCCTTTCACTTGTTTTTGGCCATATTTTCTCTGGTAAAATAAATCAGCGTAATGCTTCCAAATGAAAACGAAATCAGCGAGTGTGCCTCCGTAATAGCGCGCTGCTTCCACAATGAACCAGTGCCTCTTTTCTCTTAAAGGACCAAATGAAATGTCGCTTCTCTAAAATGAAAATGATGAAAATGATTCAGATGTGTGCTAAAAGAAAATCACTGTACAGCTACCTCCCTTAATGAAAAAATACATATTCTTCATAAACTTCCATCACCGAATGAATGACCGCATCACCATATTTGGGTTCTAAGTTGTGGCAACGACAAAGAAGACCCTAAGCCCTCTTTGGGTTCTAAGCGGAGGAAGATAAAGCTGATCAGGAAAAAGGGGGCAAAATCAAATTGGGGATTTTTTACGTTTCAACAATGGAGAAATGTTCCAGCAAAAGGAACAATCAAAATTCCACCTTTTCCCTTTCTTTATTTCATCTCAACAAATATTATAATATATTTACTTAAATCTTTAATTTTAAATTTTAAAAAATTCAATTTACACACGTTTTTTTTACACGTGTTTTAAAAATACAATGTCACCAATGCCACGTCACACACTGATTAACGTCGTTTGATGAAATTAACAAAAATGATTTATTTGCATCAAATTAACAAAAATAAGGACTTAATTGAGACGCCAAAAAACAAAGGGACCTATTTGAAATTCTGGATAAAAATAGGGACCTATTGAGACATTAAACCTAATTTATAAATTAAAAAATATTGAATCGTTTACTTTATTTCGTTTAACTCATATTTTTATGAGTAAAAATATCTTGCACAGGAAGGTTCAGATCTACGTTCAACCTTATCAAGTTCCAATGGCTTTTTATTATAATTTATAAATTATAATATATTGAAGCATTTAGTTTATTTTGTTTAACTCATATTTTTGTGAGTAAAAATATCTTGCACAGGAAGGTTCAGTCATATGTTCAAACTTATCAGGTTCCAATGATTTTTTATTATAATTTATAAATTATATTGAAGCATTTACTTTATTTTGTTTAACTCATATTTTTGTGAGTAAAAATATCTTGCACAGGAAGGTTCAGTCCTACATTCAACCTTATGAGGTTCCAATGCCTTTTTATTATAATTTATAAATTATAAAATTTGAAGCATATACTTGATTTCTTTTAACTCATATTTTTGTGAGTAAAAATATCTTGCACAGGAAGGTTCAAACCTACGTTTAACCTTGTCAAGTTCCAATGACTTTTTATTATAATTTATAAATTATAAAATATTGAAGCGTTTACTTTATTTTGTTTAACTCATATTTTTGTGAGTAAAAATATCTCACTAGGAAGGTTCAGTCCCTTCCTACTCTGTCAGTTGAACCACCTACGTTCAACCTTGTCATGTTTTAATGGCTTGGCTCTCATGCGAGCATCAACTGGGCACTTCTACCCTCGTTCAGCGTATCCCGAGCGATGTCTATTTATATTACCATAGTCAATGTTCGCATCTATTTTGCTGGTCACAAGGCAGTAAGCATATACAGCTCATCAGTGACACATCTTAATATAGATTCCTCATTTTGGGCCTCCAAACGTTCAACAGAGGACTGCAGACCGAACGGACTCGCATGCCCGGCCATCCGGCCATCCAGTTTCATAACCTAAATTATTTTGATATTAATTTGATTGGCTACATTTTTCTGACCCTTCAAATTCAAATTGTTATTTTCTCTTTAGTGTAGGTGACAGGACCCTGCGCACAAATCACTCGACGAAGCTCCTCGGTGATTCTATAAAACGAATCCACCTCGACCACAAACGGATGAAAATCTCCTCGGTGATTCTATAAAACGAATCTACCTCGACCATGAACGGACGAAAAGCTCTTCGATGATTCTATAAAACGAATCTATCTCGACCATGAACGAACGAAAAGCTCCTCAGTGTTTCTATAAAATGAATCTACCTCGACCACGAACGAACGGAAAGCTCCTCGGTGATTTTATAAAATGAATCTACCTTGACCAGAATGAATGAAAAGCTCCTTGGTGATTCTATAAAACGAATCTACCTCAACCATGAACGAACGGAAAGCTCCTCGGTGATTCTATAAAACGAATCTACCTTAACCAAGGACGAACGAAAAGCTCCTCGATGATTCTATAAAATAAATCTACCTCGACTCAGGGCTGAAGGAGTTTCAGCGGCAAAATCCTAGAGTCCACCGTTCGGTATAGAAAGGAATGAAGACTTAAAAAGACTCCCTAAATACAACGTAAGTTGCCTCTCTTAAACTCACGATAATTCCTGCACATCTCTTTCAATAAAGAGCTTGCTTGAGCTTGGGAGCTTATGTAATATATGAAATATATCGATCGAAGTCAACATATATTAATGGGTCAGATTGCTTTACGCTTTACAAATATACGATATTAATTATTGATTAATGGGTCAGATTGTCTTACGTTTTACAAATATACGATATTAATTATTGATTATCGGGTTTGATTGCCTAAAAATATACTACACTAATGGGTAATCAAGGGGCTTGACTGCCACAAGTCCTATAAATATACAATTGATGTTTAGGTAAAGACATCATCATTTTTATATCATTTTCAATTCTTTTATATACTTTTTTTTACCTTGATCTATTCTAATAAAATAGAAATCTCTTTATAAAACATATCTGACTTGAATGTCAGAATGTCTTTAGCAAGTCAACAATCCATTGGAATGGATTGCATTCTTAAAAAGAATTGAACAAAGAATTGAACGATAAAAAAAAAACAAAGCAAGAAAAAACGACTTAAACCAATTCAATCAAAATAGTATAAAATAATTAATATATTAATATGTATTCATTAGAGATAAATAACTCAACACCCTTAATATCATGTATATAAATCTGACTAATAAGAATTTAAAACAAGAATTAACTTTGGTTGCAATTGAGTACCAGAAGTTCCCCACGGTAAAGTTAATCAGAATTTAAAACAATAACAATAGGATAAGAATGGAGAGAATTGAACAAGTACCTTGTTTAAAAATGCCGATAAAATATAATTGGTTTTCTAAATACACTCTCCGTTTATTACTGAAGTATTTCAACTAGGGGTGGCCGATGAGTCGTGGTTCGCAAGTCAGCTCGTCACTTAAAATAGGATATCTGAGGATGAGATTTTTAATTTGTCAATTTATTTTGGTTTATTTCGTTTAGTCTCTCAAATTAATGAGTCCGTTCGTTTTTATATGTTGATTTGTTTTGTTGAATATTTTTATTTCTTTATTAAAAAATTTAAATAAAAATAATAAAAAAAATTAAATTTTTATATTATACCTTTATAAGAATATTAATACGTAATATTATTATAATTTAAATCATTAATCTTAAGAATTTTTATTATTAATATAGAAAAATAATTTAATATGTAAATATAATAACTATTTTAATTTATCTGATTAAAAGTATTAATTGATTAATTAAACATTTAGAAAATATTTATTTGATTAAATATACTTTAAATATTTATTTATAAATATATATAAACAAATTTAAAAAATAAAAATTAAAAAATTAAAAAAATTAGAAAAGTTGACTAACCAGTCCAATCAGTCCGTTTTTACTGACTAAATAAAGACAGTATCGGTCGAAACGTGGGCGAGACGTTTTGCCACCCCTAATTCGAACCTTCATCTTTCTTCCCTACGAACGAGATAGGTTGTTGAAGTGTTTGTTTTGCAGCCATGGCAAAGAGAGACCAGCACTGTGACAAACTCTTTGTAACCCAAGAGTCCTTCAATAACTACAAAGACGGATCACAGGATTTCCGAAAGGCCTCGATTAGCGCCCCAAGAGTTGTAAAGTCCTTCAATAATAAGGGATCAGGTTCCCAAAATTTAAGGGGCTTAAAGATTCATTGCGATGACAAATCTGTTTTGCACCATTTCCGAGCCCGTGTCGGCAGTGGGATATCTACACTCTTCAACTACAACGGGAACGGACTTCAGGAGTTCCCTGGCTTCAGCTTTTTAAAGTATCTGCGAGACTTAACCCGTGTGCGATGAGAGGTACCTTAGATATTCATTTTTTCTCCAGCAATATTTATTTGGTTAATTTACTTCAGTTATGGCGAGAGTTAAGACTAGACAATATGTTTTCAGAGCAATGCTTTTTCTTTTTTTTCCTTTATTGCTTCGGTTGTTCTGTTTTACTCTAGTTAAATCGTGCGTACAGCATCTGTCACTATTGTGATAGGCTTTGTGAAGCCAGGAAAGGTTAAAACAAGTTAATCCCAGTTTTAACTTATTGAGCTTTATTTTCTGCTTCAGTCCATTTGTATTTTTCACTCTTCTGTAAAAGACTAGTTAAAGTTGCTGCAATTTGGCCATATCCATGTGTTCTTTCAAATTTTTTGGCCGTGGCCATTGTTGTACAACTACAATTTTATGAGGATCTGGTTGCACCCTTGTTGCTGAACTCTGATGTCCCAAATAATCCACTTGTGACGTGCCAAAGTTGCATTTCTTCAGGTTTAGGACTGATAGAACTGCGTATTAATGCTGCCTACACCAACAATCACTCTCAAGGAACAAATGAAATCACAATTCTGTATATTGTTTAATGACATAAACAAGGGTCTTATATAACCACCTTCAAAACCACAATAGGGTCTCCTATTTTTATCTATTACAACTTCATTGATGAGGGTCTAAATACATTTCCAGAAATGTTTAGAATAGCTAAATTTAATAAAGCATCTGAGAATTGGATGTGAGGAATATGATATTTTATATATGTGTCAAGTTTGAAAGCCAAAATGCTGTGAATTATGTGGTTTCCGAATGTAGTTATGGAGTCTGAATCTTGGTTTAGCATATGATTGATGTGCGATTATATTATATATATCATGTGTGATATATCTCCTGCATAACTATGTATGCCATCATAACCTCACTCCTCCTTTCTCTTTGTGTTGCTTGGTTCATTGCAGCTGAAATACGGAACTAGGGAATGTAGTCATGGAGGCCTAATACTACCCTAAGGATTTTCTCCATTCTCAGTTTGTTTGTTCAAGACTGTCTTTATTTTATATCCTCATTCAACTTTCAGTTTAAGGATGTATTCTCGTGGGTGTGACTTTGTTTTATACCCACATTGAACTCTCACTTTGGATTGTTACAACAAATTTTAACTATACTTTATTATGTACATGCAGACCATATATATGTATATATATTGATTGCTTTAGCCACATTAATTACGCTGAATATTATTTTGTTGGATTATTTGATTTTGTTTTATTACCATGATATTACATTCTTTCACACAAATTTTCCTCATTTTCAATTTTTTTTTACCTTATTTTTTATTATGAAATAAATTAGGTAGACGAAGAACGAGTAATCTTAAGTGTTGAAAATTCATATTTATATATGGGACTATTTCTTGTATTTTCAAACGGTAAAAGCAGCATGCGAGTCTCTAGTATGCATATATTGTAACAGGGTCCCGTTGCTTTGACATCCATATTTTGACACACACTTGACACCGACAGGTGTCAAACTCCAATTGGTTGATATTTTTGTTTTTTTTTTGAAAAATCTGTCCTGGATTTCAAAAATTATTCGTTCCAATTATACCCTTGGTTGTTGTTTCATTACGTTTACTCTCTCAGATATCGTTCTCTCTCTCACATTTCGTTCTCCCGGCGTTTCCGTTTTCTCAGCGTTTTTGTCCTTCCCCTTTTGTTCTCTTTCTCACAGTTTTGTGGAAATGGGAAGTTCCGTATTGGAACTTCGTTGGAGCAAGGTAAATGCCTTCTCAGACCATTTAGATGTAGCTTTAGGTATTGAGTTTTACGTTTGTGTTTTGGGTTTTACGTTTGGGTATTGGGTTATACGTTTCTTCGACCCCTTTTGGTTTGTTGGTTATTTCCTTTGGTGTTTTCATTTGAGTTATTTTCTTTGGGCAATTGACCGTTCGTCATTCATTTTTAACGATGTATGTTTGCACTCTGAACGAATGGTTGACAGAGGAGCAACGATCAATCATTTCGAAGACTCCATTTGCTTGGTTTCTAGACTTGAGTGGTAAAGTGAAATTCAATACTAAAATTTTGCGGGAGTTAACGATGAAATGGGTGGATTCGAGCAATGCTTTTGTTATTGCAGACAAAGTTTTCAATATGAATGAAAAGGATTTTTGTTCAGGATTAGGGTTGAGTTTAGATGGTCAAAGTATAAACTTAAAGGATACAATGGGTAGTAGTAAATGTGTGAGATACTTAGTAAGGAAATTAAAGATTTGAATTTCATTTACAAATTCTTGTTGAAAGAACATAAAGAAACCATACCTTGTGAGCATTTCTGTAGCTTGTACATATTGGTGGGAATATGTGAGATTTTATTTCCAAATCGTAGTGGACGAGTGTTTCCTGTACTGTTTAAAATTGTTGATGACTTAAGTGGTCTGAGTAAGTATTGTTGGGGTAGTTTAGTGTATCGTTATTTGTTAGAAAGTTTGAGCAAAGCTTCAGATTCTGTGAAGAAAGGCAAAGCTGCAACCAATGTTTATGTCGATGGTTGTGTGTACATGTTGCAAGTAGTTCTTATTTTCTCATTTGACAACTAAATTTTAGAATATTTGTTATTTGATTAAGAGTAATTTATAACAATGACATGATTTATAGGTTGAGCATTTCTTGGGTCCCGAAGGTGCAATAGAGAAATTTCCAAGGATCTTGCATTGGATGAATACAAATGTTGGAGACAACATTGTAAAACATGTTTTCGAGATGGGTGTGGTATGTGTTTGGTTTTTTTTAGTTGTGAATGTTATGATATATGCACAGTAGTTATATAACATATCATATGTTATTAAATTTCAGGTTCATGTTGTAGATGATTTTTGTGCTGTAATGCATGAGAATGATGTCAAAGGAAAACAACCACCACCAAAAAGCAATGATGAGCAACGATCAACAAAGAAATTGCTTAAAAAAACGCAGAGAGAGTTTGATGCGAATTGTAGAGGAGCATAAATGTATAATTGAAGAGCTTAAAAGGAAGGTCAATGTCGTAGAGGCAGAGTTGGCCAAAGAGAAGGCCAAAAGAACACCTAAAAGGACAAGAACAAATGATGGTGTACAAAGTGTTGGACGTCCTCAAGCATTCACTAACAGTAGCAATGCATTTGTTTCCCCTGGTGGAATGTCGAACGACGAAGCGGGTGGAATTTGCAACACTGAACAAGGTGGAAAGTCGCCAAATGTACCGGGTGGAATGTCCAACAACCAATCACAATTGAAGACGTATGTTAGAATTGGATCAAGAAGACGTTATAAGAGCCAAGCACTTAGGACACCATACACCGCAAATGTAGTAGTTAGAAAGAAAAATGAGTAATTATTGTACTAGTCATCACTCTTCGGACAAGAACAGGACGCTGTAATTAAACCTATTTCGTTCAATCTATAGAACATGCATGTTTGGTTCCATCTATTTATGTAATTGATAAACCCATATTAATTGTGTCTGTTATTGAATTGCTTTATATTTTGATTTGCAAGAGATAGTGTTTGTGAGAAAAAATGAAGTAATGCTTGTGCTTTGATGAATTTTGCTGAATTGGTAAATATAATGGTGCTAAATTGTGCATTGTAATCATTTACTATGGCCCTGTAAACGATTATGCGAGTCCAACTTAGATTATGGACAACCTCTGCTGTGAAAATGTGCCGTGTAATCGTTTACAAGCAGGCTGTAAAAGATTACGCGAGTCTGAACACGATTTTGGACAACCTTTTGAACTGAAGGAGCCACCAGTCATTACATAGGGGACCACAGTGGTTTTTAACCCAAATGCAGTGGTTTTAGTTGTAATTTGAGGTTCTTGAGTGAGGAGAGGCTTGAAGCTAATGTTCTGGGTCCCCCATGATGTAGGGGGGACCACCCATGCTGAGAATCTTGAGTCAAGTGAAGTTGTGCTATGTCTGCTGTCAAAATGTGCCTTGTAATCGTTTATAGGCAGGCTGTAAACGATTACGCGAGTCTGAAAAAGAATTTGGACAACCTGCTAAACTGAAGGAGCCACCCGTGATAACGTGGGGGACCATAGTGTCTTTTTAACTAAATCCTAAATTTTATTTTTAGGTTCTTGAGTGAGGAGAGACTTGAAGCTAATGTTCTGGGTCCCCCATGATATAGTGGGGGACCACCCATGCTGAGAATCTTGAGTCAAGTGAAGTTGTGCTATGTCTGCTGTCAAAATGTGCCTTGTAATCGTTTACAGGCAGGCTGCTGAACTAAAGGAGCCACCAGTGATAACGTGGGGGACCATAGTGTCTTTCTAACCATATCGGGGACCACAGTGTCTTTTTAACAAAATCCATTGGTTTAAATTTTATTTTTAGGCTCTTGAGTGAGGAGAGGCTTGAACCTAATGTTCTCGGTCCCCCATTATGTAGGGGGGACCACCCATGTTGAGAATCTTGAGTCAAGTGAAGTTGTGCTATGTCTGCTGTCAAAATTTGCCTTGTAATCGTTTACAGGCAGGCTATAAATGATTACGTGAGTCTTAACAAGAATTTGGACAACCTACTGAACTGAAGGAGCCACCCTTGATAACGTGGGGGACCACAGTGTCTTTTTAACCAAATCTATTGGTTTAAATTTTATTTTTAGGTTCTTGAGGGAGGAGAGGCCTGAAGCTAATATTCTGGGTCCCCCATGATGTAGGGGGGACCACCCATGCTGAGAATCTTGAGTCAAGTGAAGTTGTGCTATGTCTGCTGTCAAAATGTGCCTTGTAATCGTTTACAGGCAGGCTATAAACGATTACGTGAGTCTGAACAAGAATTTGGACAACCTACTGAACTGAAGGAGCCACCCTTGATAACGTGGGGGACCATAGTGTCTTTTTAACCAAATCCATTTGTTTAAATTTTATTTTTAGGTTCTTGATGGAGGAGAGGCTTGAAGCTAATATTCTGGGTCCCCCATGATGTAGGGGGGGACCACCCATGCTGAGAATCTTGAGTCAAGTGAAGTTGTGCTATGTCTGCTGTCAAAATGTGCCTTGTAATCGTTTACAGGCAGGCTATAAACGATTACGCTAGTCTGAACAAGAAAATGGACAACCTGCTGAACTGAAGGAGCCATCAGTGATAACGTGGGGGACCACAGTGACTTTTTAACCAAATACATTGGTTTAAATTTTATTTTTAGGCTCTTGAGTGAGGCGAGGCTTGAACCTAATGTTCTGGGTCCCCCATGATGTAGGGGTTACCACCCATGTTGTGAATCTTGAGTCAAGTGAAGTTGTGTTATGTCTGTTGTCAAAACGTGTTGTAATCGTTTACAGGCAGGATGTAAATGATTACGCGAGTCTGAACAAGAATTTGGACAACCTGCTGAACTGAAGGAGCCACTAGTGATAACGTGGGGGACCATAGTGTCTTTTTAACCAAATCCTTTGGTTTAAATTTTATTTTTAGGCTTTTGAGTGAGGAGAGACTTGAACCTAATGTTCTGTGTCCCCCATGATGTGAGGGGGACCACCCATTTTGAGAATCTTGAGTCAAGTGAAGTTGTGCTATGTCTGCTGTCAAAATGTGGCTTGTAATCGTTTACAGGCAGGCTGTAAACAATTACACGAGTCTGAATCAGAGTTTGGACAACCTGCTGAACTGAATGAGCCACTAATGATAACATAGGGGACCATAGTTGAATATCAATGTTCTTTGACCGTTATTGACATTCTTTATATGTAATTGGTTGTATATAAGTGATTTAGAACTGTTTAACTGTCCATTAAATACGCCATTATGTGACTACTTAACATTTTTGGAAATATAATACGCGAAACATTCAACCAAAATTTAACACGAAACTATGTAATTCCGATACGCAGTTGAAGTAATAAAAAGAGTACAATATTCCAGTAATGCATACAAGTTCCAAATGAAAGCAAATACATGTCAACACCAATTTATAACTAGGAGGTGAAATGATAAAATGGGGTGGGAGATTGTTGCAGTCGGTTCTCAATGTTACCAACTCGTGATTCTAGGCCGTCCAATCTTGTGCCAATGTAGGTCTGAAGTTGGTCAATGCGTTGTATGACATCATCTAGTGTTGTAGAAGAACTTGGTTGATCATTATGCTGCTATTGTCCGCGTTGAATCTGTTGGTTGGGTGTGTTGTCTTTGGGAACCCATATTTCGTCTACATTTTCCACATAACCAAAGGAGGCTATTTTGTCATATCCCACCTTTTGTTTGTCCATTATTTCTGTAATAGGATCAAATTGAAGAGGCACATGAAAGTGTTCCAAGAATATAGTTACCAAATGAGGATAAGGCAGCCTTGCATTGTCCGATAAAGCCCTTTTCATCCTATTGCGGATGACATGTCCCTAGTTAATTTGCTTTGAATTGAAAAGGGCCCATAACAACATAATATCCTCGTGGGATGCCTGGCCGATATTTGTGTAACAAGGAATTAATATTCTAGTTAGTATATAAGGAGTAATCTTGGTTGCACCTTCAAACCACCAGAAGTACTCTATTAGTTAAGTCAACATCTTCCTTACAAAGAAGTTGCCTTGCAGTGATGGAATTGTACTCTTCTTTCCAGTCATCAACAAGACCCCGTTCATAACGAACTCCGGTACATGGGAGGGAAGCGAATTGTTGAAAAAGATTAGGGCTGACTCTGATTTTAACCCCTTTGACTTCGCTTCGAATAACTCCCGTATCAGAAATGTCCATGTTGGTGTAGAAAACTCTAACTAATTGTGGGTAGAATGATTTTCTCAAAGAAACAAATTCGGTGAGTCCAGCGTCTCGCAAAAGGTCGTAGAAATCAAAATTGCTCACCTCAAAATAATCCTCATCTAGGTATTTGCTTTCCAATATGTCTCGAATGACAAAATGCATTGCAAATTTTTCATATTGTGTAGGCGAAGAGAACAATTCATTTCCTGGTGGTGGAGGGGATGTTGATGGACATGGTGGTGGGGATGGCGTTGGACTTCGACGGCGACGTCCACCATGGGAAGAAGTTGCCCTCTATTTCTTCCTTGCGCGATCAACCATGGAAGGAGGACACAGTGTTGCGAAAGACAACCACGAGTGCACGAAGGTTACTTGAAGACCTGAAGGAGTGGGCGGTTAAACCTTAACAGGGGAACGTGGGGAGAAAAAACCCAACTGTTCCATTATATATGAAGGCAGCATCTGATGTAATCGTTTACACAGTTATGGTAATCGATTATAATTACTATTTTCAGCAGTAGAAGTGTATTTAAAGAAATATCCCCTGTCCAACATTACAAAGTACCAATTTTTTAGTAAACCTATGTTACAGGGGTTGTCAACACTGGTCATGAAAAAAATTCTTCAAAAATAACTTCTTCTTTTGATTAAAGTAACATTTACATAAGCATTGCACTTTATTAAAAACATGAAATTCATAGGTAAAAACCAAGAACAAAGTTATATACATCAAAGAATGTTATTATCAAAATTGTTATGCACAGCCGATAACAAAGACAAAAATCCCGATGGGGCCACTCCGGATTGGTCTGAAACTTGGTAAGATTGGGATGCAAATGGAATGAACTAGCACTTTGTATAACATCAGACACTGTTGTTTCCTAAATGAACAAAAATTCATTTACAAAACATATAAAATTGAAGTGAAGTAAATGGAAATAGCACACAATATAATCACTCACAGAGTCTTGTACGAATGGTGTTGATGACTTCGTTGCGGAAGCTATTTTTGTTTTTCTTGTTCTTATCTCGACGGTAGACTTTAACCTGTTTGTGCGCGGTCGCCCTTTTTGCTTCACTGCTAAAGGGTTGCGGACAAGTACGTCATCATTTCCCCGTGCATTTTCAGATGTTGGAGCGCTGATCGAATTTTCATATGTGAGTTCATCTCCATCACTAATGATGTTAGTAGTCATGGATGAACTGCAGCCATATTTATTACCAAGTAAATCAAGTTCTTTTTCTAACTGATTTGAAAGAACTTCTAACTCACAAGCGACCTCCGCTATTTCATAGAATTTTTTACACAACAGTTGGTATCTTTGCATGGTCGGTTGAAGCTTTGAGGTAGTGTAAGCTGCTCTAATGAGCGTGTGCCTTCTACGAATATTTTTACTCCAACGCCGAAGAACGTATTTGGATGGCACATTGCAAACATCTTCTTAACAAAATACCAATAGCGAATGACGACAAATGATGCCTTTAAACTCAAATAAGAGGCAAGAACATGTGGTATTGTTAGTGAGTGGATCAAATTCAACTGTATAAAATTTATCTGCACATTTACCCTCAAACATCCGCTCCTCTTTTATTGTGTAAGTATTCATATAAATGTCATTTTCAGTGTTTTTGATAAAACAATTCATCCTAGAACGAAATTCTGTTTGGACCTCTTCAAACTTTTCATGTGTGTACTCCAATTGAAATTATCTTTCAATTGGTGATTGGGAGCCACAACCAATCGTGGTGTTCAGGGAGGAGAAGTCAGCCTGTATTTCTTTTTGTGCCTTTACTTTAAGGGCATTGTCGAATTGAACCACAAACTATTGTAATGTCGTGCTTGAAATCCATCAAAGAAGGCATTCATACCCTCACTTCTTTGTGTCTGCCTAGAAATCACTCCTTAAGTAACAAGGTACCCATTTTCTTCTTTCCTCATAAAGATGACATAACCAATCATTCCCCTCCAATGCATGCTTTGAAAGTAGTTCTTCCCATCCATTCTCAAAGTCCCTTGGTGCATGTATTTCTATTTTCATGGCAACGTAATTTTTGAAGCCTTGAAGTTTTTCGGGCAACTTCTTCATTATGTGCCATAAACACCATCTGTGTCTTGTATTTGGAAAAACCTCTTCAATGGCATTTGCCATTGCCCTGCATTGATCCGTTAGAATGCCAATAGGGGCCTTATTTCCCATGCATCTCAACCAAGATTTGAACAACCACACAAATGACGCAGTGTCTTCGGAAGAAAGCAATCCACATCCAAGTAAAATTGAGTGACCATGATTGTTAACGCCTACAAATGGCACAAAAGGCATGTCATACTTATTTGTCAAGTATGTGGTGTCAAAGGACACAACATCACCAAATTATTGACACGCCGCTCTAGTTCTTGCATCTGCCCAAAACACACTACATATTCTATTGCCTTCCTTCAATGCAATGTCATAGAAGAATTCGTTGTTTAAAGTTTTCATTGATGAAAAGTGTTTTAAGATGGCTTGACCATCACCATCCTTACATAAAGATCTTCTGTGTTGCACAACATAGTTCCGTGTATTTCGTTCCACGAATTCCATATTCTCAAATCCACCTGCATCGCTAACGATGCTAAGGAAACTCTTATTTATCCGTACTCCCGCATTGTCATTGACCTCCAATGTGTGTTTCGCTTGCATGCTCAATTTTCTATTCCCTGGAATTAGCTTAGATGTATTAGGGCATAACTCATGACTGTGATGTAGTTCGACGGTCTTTATAAACCATTTATTGTCCTTCCTTTCAATGGTAATGCTAGCTGGACATTGATTTGTTTGACTTGCAAGTGTCTTCACCTCAGGTTTGATGGAAGATACATATTTCCCTTCTCTTGAACAAACTAATCGCAAGTAGTAAACATTGTTGTCCTTATCCTTTTTTGAAGATCTTGTCCTCACAGCAAATCCAAGTGTAATGGCGTAATTTGTGTAGAATTTTTTTGCATCTTCCATTGTATCAAAACACATATGAATCCTAGGTTCATTGTCCAAACAGGTTTCATTAGACTCAGGAGTATTTGTATTGCACTAAGGCAGGTCATTCACATTAGTTGTGCTTGTAGCCATCATAAAGACGACAACAAAGTCTGATCATAGTAAAAAGTATCACAAATTTTTTTCATAATTCCAAAAATGTTAAGTACTATAAAATTTAATTATTTTAAACTCAACAGAACAAAATACTTTAACAAAAAATGAAAAATATCATTAAAGAAGATGAAATCAAATCAAGTGCCTTCTTAAATGAAACAAACACATTCATACCTACAAAGTGCCTTAAATGAAGGTGTAGTGGTCCTCAACAACCTCATGCGAAGGAGTTAGCGTCTCCTCCTTAAATGAACTTAAAGTAGACTTCACCAAAGTCCACATCTGGGCAATAAACACTCTGGCTTCAATGAAGATAGGTAGGTGGTTGAACAACGTTATGGGAGAAAGAGGCAGTGTTTTGGAGGGAAGAAGTGTGTGTTGCAAGGAATACAAGCAAAGTACACATTCACTAAGAAAAGTTAATTTTATTTGATTTCATGAAGGATCCTTGCATTAAATGTTGTCATCAAAAAGTTTTTCTCTCTCCTTCCCCACAATTAATGCAGCTCACTTTTCATTCCAAACATTTAATGCAATGCCATTCAAGCAAGTTATTACACTTCTTCTTTCATCAATTTGTGACATAAAGTGAGTGACTCGTTCATCAAGTAATGTATCATCATTAAAACCAACATCAAATCATAGAAACTCTTAATATTATCTTTTATTAATAAACATTGTTGGGTGCAGAGGTGTTTATATATCTCGCTCATACCCATACTTATTTCGTGGAATAGTTCATTGTATTTGTGAGATAACTTATTTATTATTTGTATTTTATTTTCATATAACTTCCTTTGTAATGTTGTATTGTCGTGATTTCAAATTGATGCAGGTTAATAAAGGATTATTATGGATGCATGGGAAGACCTTGTCTATGATGATGACGTCTTGGAGTCATTTCTTAAAAAGTGTGATCTACTTTGTCCCTTATACCTGGTCCTGCGGGTAATGTTCAAGCGGCCATCCTGAATAGGAAAAATATTGAAGAACAGAAATCCACACAAGAATTTGTTAATGATGTTGCTCAGGCAACATATGAAAGAGATTTCAACTCCAATGCATGGAAGTGGGTTGAAATGTTTATTGAACACCATGGTACATTATCTGTTCAAATAATACAAGTCAACTATCAATTTTAACAATATAATTGGTTATTCAGATTATGTCGACAATTTTAGGTCTCGTTACTGAGGGAAAAATGGAGAACGTCAATCCACTTAAAGAGGCCAAATCATTCCAGATCCTTCCATTTGTTGCTTGCTTAGTAAAGGAGTGCAAGCCCAATGGTCTGGGAGACATGTTTTTGACTATAAAGGTATTATTTTTTACAATGTATAACTTTTATTTTTTTAAAGAACTAATCATTCACTGAATGTGAGCAGGACCCATCAGCTATCATGAAGGCTTCATTGCACCATAAAGTTCTTGAAGATCCTCAATTTGGAGATAATATCCGACTTGGCTCCATCATACTAAATCTTGTAAACCAATCATTCAGTACTTCATTTAAAATTTTAGTACTAAATACCTTTGTTGTGGTTTGTTATATTAATTTCATATTTAAGTAGTATTTTAATTTCGTACTGTTGAAATAGGTTTAATCCTTCAGTGCATTTGGGAAGAACCACTGCCAGAATATCGTTCACCACAACGTAGTGAAGGTTTTTCCACCTGAAATTTGTCCTCCATTAGTTGACCTGGTCAAGGAAACGCCAAAACCTGTCATTCGACTTCCGATGTGGGCAAAAAACAATGTCAATGTGGATGCCATCCTCCGTAAATTTGTCCCGCCAACTGACCCACCACCACCATCATCATCCAAACAAGCGGACCATTAGTAGATAATATTAAATATGGTTTCATTTATCTTTTCGAGTGCAGGTGAAAGTATGAATTTAATGGCTAACTGTAATAGTATGTTATGACCTCTAAAACTGCTTATTGGATGACTGTAATTTTATTAAAGTAGACTTTTTCAATGTTGTTGTTGTGCACTTTTTAATCTTTTTAACATGTGATGTAATGTTGTAAGTCTAATCATGGTATTCAACTTAATGAAATCATTCATAGTTATTTTGTCAAGTACAAAGCAGTGCATTTGTCTTAAAAAACACACAAAATCACTAGTGGTCCCCCACGTTACCACAAGTGGTTCCTTCAGTGCAAAAGGATGTCCAAAACACAAAATAGACTCGCGTAAACGATTACGAGCCCCTTGTAAACGATTACAAGGCTCTTTTTTGTGCCACAGGTTGCATGACTTCAACCAACTGCCCCTTATCAGCCTGGGAGGTCCCCTACTCCATCATGGGGTTTCCCAAACATCACCTACAACCACACACTCACACTTATACCAAATACAGAAGTACAAAGTAGTGCAATTCTCTTCAAAAACACACAAAATCACCAGTGGTCCCCCACGTTACCACAAGTGGTTCCTTCAGTGCAAAAGGATGTCCAAAACACAAAACAGACTCGCGTAAACGATTACGAGCCCCTCGTAAACGATTACAAGACTCTTTTTTGTGCCACAGGTTGCAGGAGTTCACCCAACTGCCCCTTGTCAGCCTGGGAGGTTCCCTACTCCATCATGGGGTTTCCCAAACATCACCTACAACCACACACTCACACTTATACAAATACAGAAGTACAAAGCAGTGCAGTTCTCTTCAAAAACACACAAAATCACCAGTGGTCCCCCACGTTACCACAGGTGGTTCCTTCAGTGCAAAAGGATGTCCAAAACACAAAACAGACTCGCGTAAACGATTACGAGCCCCTTGTAAACGATTACAAGGCTCTTTTTTTGTGCCACAGGTTGCAGGACTTCACCCAACTGCCCCTTATCAGCCTGGGAGGTCCCCTACTCCATCGTGGGGTTTCCCAAACATCACCTACAACCACACACTCACACTTATACCAAATACAGAAATACAAAGCAGTGCAGTTCTCTTCAAAAACACACAAAATCACCAGGTGTCCCCCACGTTACCACATGTGGTTCCTTCAGTGCAAAAGGATGTCCAAAACACAAAACAGACTCGCGTAAACGATTACGAGCCCCTTGTAAACGATTACGAGCCCCTTGTAAACGATTACAAGGCTCTTTTTTGTGCCACAAGTTGGAGTACTTGGCCTAAATTGCTATGTCACTTTTATACATTGAACATAAACAAACCTGGACATCAATCATCAATCAACAATCATTTCTACATTGCACATAAACAAGCTTGAAATCAATCATCTTATTCCAATAAGAATTTGTACAATGTCTTCATATATATAAAAAATACATTGTCTTCATATACATTATTCTATCTTACTATGTTCACTGCATCTCTACACAGGACAACTATCCTACTACAACAATTCATACACCGCTAGCGCATCCAGTATTCTTATGTTCTCGTCGTCCAGGATCCAATCACGTATATATTGCTTTCTAATTCCAAGAAATTCTTCCTGAAATGAAAAGATTCAAATTGTAAAATCATTCCAATCATCAAACAATAAAGAAAATCATAGACTTACATTCGTATATTGTGGGATGCTTTCCCATTGTATTTATCCTCTCCATCCCAAATTTCCATAGCTTTTAACATGATAACTCCACAGTCATGTCTGAAACAATAAAAATATATCGTCAACCACTTATGACAAAACACGTCATTTACAACAACATATGTTTAAATTGAAGGGTTATAACAACTTACAGGTTTGGTTGGGATGGGATATTTGGTTGTAGGACTGACAAAGCTCCAATACTCCATTCCAGCTTGCTTACTAACCCTTCAGCAATTAAAGAATTTCCATTTCCTACCAACACATGAAAATTTGGGACTGGCTCAATGGGTAATTTAAGGCAGGAAGCTAATCGTGGTTGGAGAAAATTATCGGAGCTGCCACTGTCAAGCAGAACTTGAATCATCATGCCTTGGATAGAGCCTTGAAATCTCATTGTGTCTACACCAGAAGACCCTTTTAACGCATTAAAAGACAAGTGGTGCTCAAGATTATTCATAGGATGCAATTGGGAATTGGGGTCTGGTGCTTCAGGTTCAACCTGCCGATTTTCATCATCAACAATATGCAAGAATAAGTGCTGTTTATTGGGGTATTTATGAGCAGAGAAGTATTTCTCATCACACGTAAAACACAGTCCCTTCTCTCTACGTAGTTGAACTTCAGCGGGTGATATTTTCTTCACATTGGAAGGTTTGAAGGTCAAGTTTGGGGGTGTCGGAAGGAGTGCAGGGAGGCCAGTGGACTTCACTGTTTGACACCTTGAACGCGATTAGCCAAGGCAGTAAACTGGACATAATAATCATGAACAGAGCCAGTTTGCATCAACTTAAACAGATCAGACCTAGGACATTCATATGGGGAGGGTCCAAACTCGAGCTCAAGAGCTCTAGTAAAGCCAGTCCATGAGACCCAAGGATTAGTGCGAGACATCATTTAATACCAAGGGACTACCTCCTTGTCAAGGTGAATCGCAACAATGGTTAAGCGTTGATCATCCGGTGTATTGTAATAATTGAAAAATTGTTCCGCTTTGAAAATCCACTACAATACGTCAAAACCATCAAAACGCGGAAAGTCGATTTTCACATTTCGCACCTGAAACGGAGGGGCCCTCACGGTTGAACTGGATGAGGCATCCACAGTATTCTTCTCAATATCATCTATGGCCGTTTCAAGAGTGTGAAAATGCAAGTTGTAATCAGCGTTCTGAGATTCCATCAGCTCCAAAATCTTTCTAACATTATTTACAAGGTTCTTGAGATAGGTGTTGTCAGCCATGAGAACACAAGAGCACCAAATGTTATGGAAAAAGTATCAGAACAGTAATAAACTGAATAATATGGAATTTCATTGAAAATTTTATTGATGGCAGATTCTATTTTGTTCCTTCTCTTGCTATCATGGATAATCAGGATACAATGAAAGCAAATAAACAACCATAACAGAAAGCACAGAGAGAATTTTCTAGAGAGAGACGAGACAAGTTTTCCTTTTTCCTCCCCTTTTTCTCTTTCTTCTAACAACATTTGTACTCATTGTCAACACTCAAATCCACGTAATTTTGAGGTGGCCACTTCACACGTGTGCTTCTCTTGTAGTCAGCCTCTTCTTTTGATTCCATCTCCTTTTCATCCATTACAATTTGTTGAAAGAAGAGGTTGACTAATCCTATGGAAACTTAATTTTTGATAATTTTTTATGCAATAAACAATGTTAGACCTAACATTGAACTATCTACTCTCTAGACGGTCTACTTTATATTTGAATGATCTATTAGTACATTGGAAAATAATCTTGCACATGATATAACTTCTCTAATTTTATATAACTATATTATTTTATCTTTTTAAAACTAAGAGTTATAAAATCTTACGCAATAATTCATATGATTGAATTATATTTAAAAAAAAAATGTTTGGTCTTCTATCTAGATAAAATTTGAACATTGAAAATAAAATCAAATAGTTTTTATAAAATATTAGGACTAAGTAAAAAGAAAAGAATAATAAAAGTATATAATAAAAAGAAAACAAAAAATATAATTAAAAACAATTTATTTCAAAAGTATATATCAATTAATTATTAAAAAGATATTAATATTAATGTATATATGTTGATTATAAAAAATATTTAAAATAACCTTCTAATAATATCTGAAATCTTATAGAAATAAAAGAATAAAAAAAAAAGAGAAACAGAAGAATATAAGAAGATAAAAGATAAAAGTCATCCCTTCAAAAAATTGATTGTAAATGGATGGAGTGAAAGAGAAGATGAAAATAAAAATAAAAATAAAAATGAAAGAAGGGTAAAAATGAAATAAAATTTGGAGCAAGGAGCTCAACGAAATTTTAATTTTATAAATATATTTTTAGAGTGATACCCCAATCGGGTAAAAGTAAGTGAAGTGAGATCTTCTTATATTAATCTTAATAAAATTATTTGTTTTATTAAAACTTCATTTATTTTGGATTATTTATGATTTTATTTATTTTCATTTAATTTATTTTTTATCTTTATACTCTTTATTATTTATACATATATTTAATAATTTATCTCTATGTCAACAATAATTATAGTGATTCCAAAATTGTCTCCCAAATAATATAATTATAATTTCAATAAAATAGAATCATAATAGTGTGTATAGAAAACATAAATTAAAAGGACCAGTAAATCAAATGAGGATTTGCGGTTTTTGAAGACACTAATAAAATAATAGAAATAAAAATAAATAAATAAGGGGATTATAATAGGAATAAAAAATTAAATAAGCACGTTGATTACCCATTCTTTCACAATTGATTTTTTCACTAGTTATTATATAATTATTGTTCATCCACTTTCCAAACTAATCGAATTAATAAAACAAATGTTAATTAGCACATTAAATATTTTACATGTTTCTAATTATCTACTTATTAAATTATTATTATTTTATGTCGTGAATTAAGTAAACATTAATTGTTAGAATTAGGAAAAATAAATTACAAGAAAAAAATATATTATCTACTACATATATAAAAATTTGTAAATAATTCACAAAATTCATAGATAAGATAATTTTATCAATAAATTATCAAAAAAAGAACGTAAATAAATTTATCATAATTAACTTTATTTATGAATTTATTCGTAAATATTATTTACAAATAAATTTATAGATACTATGCACGATTAAGAATTTTTTTATATATAATTACCTTAGGTGTTGATTAGTTTTATTTTTGAATTGTCTTAGTTTAAAAATAAGATTATGAATGAATCTATTTTGTTCTTAGTATCTCCTACTAACCTCACCCATCCACAAAAATTATTCTAAAGCTTTGAATAATTTTGGACGAGGAATGATAGAAAGTGGACAAATATTCTATCGTTGTTTTCCTTACACAACCCGAAAAGGACAGACAAATACTTAACTAGTAAGCACCATTGGTCAATAGACCCATAAGAAAAAGAAAAAAAAAACACGATTAAAGACAGAGAGTCGGTTGAAAGAGATAGGTGAATGAACATTATGATAATATGTTCTATTATAGAAGAAAAGTTACTAGGGGCTATGAATAAACATTATTCATAATCCCAGTTTCCACGCACCCAACCAACATAGTAGAGCATTTCTATTCAAATTAGTTTTGGCTTTTGACCTTTAAGGCTTTCAGTTAATGAAAAAATGTGTGAACAGAATCGAAAAATTCAAGTTGTCATGATCTACTGAATGCCCTACGCGTCAAATTAATCTATTATTGTAAAGGGTCTTCGAATTGTGTTCACATCACATATGTGACTAACTATTACATCTATAAGATAAAACAAATAAAGAATATTCATAACAAAGAAATAATGTTCATCTATTGTGATTGCAATTATTTTCTCGTTTATGAGAGTAAAATGATTTGTGATTTGAGGAAGTATGAAATATGATAACCAAATCTATGCTCCCAGAGAACATTATGTTTTGTCTTATGAAAGAACAATTATTTAGTGTTTAAAATTAGACAAGTGTACCTCCTCGACAAATCTCTTCAAGAAAATTAACTTTAAAAATGCAACTAAAGGAAACCAATTACGCCATAGAATTTTTGTTAGATTCTCAAATATACACTATAACAAATCTTTTAATTTCTAATGGAATTTTATCAAAAAAAAAAACTTCATCTAGAAAATGTTTTTTTTATCAAAATAAATTCATCCATAAAATTCATTGACAATTTAAAATTTGAATTAATAATTATTCATAAATATTTATAGATAAATTCTATCAATATAATTTATTATTGATAATTTTTTGTTTGGTAAATTTTGTTGGTAAAATCGGGTTAAATTCTCCTATTTGAGGTTTAACTATTTTATGGTAAAATTCGACAATAAATTAGTAACTAAATTCACTAAAAAAAAGCATGTATTACCGATTGTCAAAATTTATTAAAAATATAAAAAAATTGTAGATAATATTTTTTTTTACAAATTTATGATGGATGGGAATCTATCAATAAAAGTGCAGTTGGTAACATTTATTGATGAAAATTATCATTAGTGCAAAAACTGTAATAAATAAGACATTATTTCATTAGAGATCATGAAGTGAAAATTGACTTTGTTGATACTTTGCATTAATGGGCTGAAATTTTTACTAAACTTCTGCCAAAGAAAAGATTTTAGGGAAATGATAGTTTGACACCGTATGAGTGACAAATTTTTGACACCCATGACGTGTCAGTTTTTCGTTGGTTGAGCAATTTAAAAAAAAAATTTTTTTTACTGACGTGGAAATTGGAAGCAAGGAGAAGGAAAGGGTTTTCCATTTGAATTTCATTTTCAGAAACGTAGAGAGAGAAGGAGAACGAAAGCTCCGAACGAGCGAAGCCCACTTCCCGACTCCACCGTGTTTCCCCGTTCGACGACCACTGGAGGTCCACCGCCGATCATCTTCCGCTCGCCGCTCGCGTGTCTTCCCACCGATCAACTTCGCTGGCACCGTGACCGTCGCTTTCTCTTCCTGCCGTCCCAGTCGTCCTGTTTCCACCGCTCTCTCACCGTTGAACGGCGACGGGAAGACCACCGTCAATCGCCGTTGAACCGCAACCTGAGGACCACCGGAACACTGCCGTTACTGAATGACACTCTGTGAATTTTAATCATTATATTTCGATTACAAGGAAGTTAGGATTTCAAAACAAATGAAAGATTGGTAGTTGCCCTCTTCGTGCAGAAACTTATGTTAAACTACCCACTTATAACGCCCTTGCTACCACTTTATTTCCAGCAAAATAATTTGTCAAAAAAACGTTGTCTCTGCATACAATTGGATATAAATTTGTTATTCAATGATACTCTGTGAATTTTAATCATTATATTTCGTTTACAAGGAAGTTTGGATTTCAAAACAAATGAAAGATTGATAGTTGCCCTCTTCGTACAGAAACTTATCCTAAACTACCCACTTATAACGCCCTTGCTACCACTTTCGTTCCAGCAAAATAATTTTTCAAAAAAACGTTGCTTATGCATACAATTGGATATAAATTTGTTATTCAATGATACTTTGTGAATTTTAATCATTATATTTCGTTTACAAGGAAGTTTGGATTTCAAAACAAATGAAAGATTGGTAGTTGCCCTCTTCGTGCAGAAACTTATCCTAAACTACCCACTTATAACGCCCTTGCTACCACTTTCGTTCCAGCAAAATAATTTTTCAAACAAAACGTTACCTGTGCATACAATTGGATATAAATTTGTTATTCAATGATACTTTGTGAATTTTAATCATTATATTTCGTTTACAAGGAAGTTTGGATTTCAAAACAAATGAAAGATTGGTAGTTGCCCTCTTCGTGCAGAAACTTATGTTAAACTACCCACTTATAACGCCCTTGCTACCACTTTCGTTCCAGCAAAATAATATTTCAAAAAAACGTTGCCTGTGCATACAATTGGATATAAATTTGTTATTCAATGATACTTTGTGATTTTTAATCATTATATTTCGTTTACAAGGAAGTTTGGATTTCAAAACAAATGAAAGATTGGTAGTTGCCCTCTTCGTGCAGAAACTTATCCTAAACTACCCACTTATAACGCCCTTGCTACCACTTTCGTTCCAGCAAAATAATTTTTCAAAAAAACGTTGCCTGTGTATACAATTGGATATAAATTTGTTATTCAATGATACTTTGTGAATTTTAATCATTATATTTCGTTTACAAGGAAGTTTGGATTTCAAAACAAATGAAAGATTGGTAGTTGCCCTCTTCGTGCAGAAACTTATCCTAAACTACCCACTTATAACGCCCTTGCTACCACTTTCGTTCCAGCAAAATAATTTTTCAAACAAAACGTTGTATGTGCATACAATTGGATATAAATTTGTTATTCAATGATACTTTGTGAATTTTAATCATTATATTTCGTTTACAAGGAAGTTTGGATTTCAAAACAAATGAAAGATTGGTAGTTGCCCTCTTCGTGCAGAAACTTATGTTAAACTACCCACTTATAACGCCCTTGCTACCACTTTCGTTCCAGCAAAATAATATTTCAAAAAAACGTTGCCTGTGCATACAATTGGATATAAATTTGTTATTCAATGATACTTTGTGATTTTTAATCATTATATTTCGTTTACAAGGAAGTTTGGATTTCAAAACAAATGAAAGATTGGTAGTTGCCCTCTTCGTGCAGAACGGTGGAAACGGGACGACTGGGACGGCGGGAAGAGAAAGTGACGGTCACGGTGCCAGCGAAGTTGATCGGTGGGAAGACACGCGAGCGGCGAGCGGAAGATGATCGGCGGTGGACCTCCGGTGGCCGTCGAACGGGGAAACACGGTGGAGTCGGGAAGTGGGCTTCGCTCGTTCGGAGCTTTCGTTCTCCTTCTCTCTCTACGTTTCTGAAAATGAAATTCAAATGGAAAACCCTTTCCTTCTCCTTGCTTCCAATTTCCACGTCAGTAAAAATTTTTTTTTTTAAATTGCTCAACCAACGAAAAACTGACACGTCATTGGTGTCAAAAATTTGTCACTCATACGGTGTCAAACTATCATTTCCCAAGATTTTATATTGTAATAAATGAACTAGGCATTCTTGATCACAATTGTCCACAATAATCTAAATCATATCATATTGTTATATGATCATTGCTTATTCATATTCATTCATAGATCATATATTGCTTCACAATTGTTGCTCTTATCATGTCACTAACACTCAACATATAGTTGAGAAAGTTGTGTTCACAGGTTGTCACATGATCATCACTGGTTAAAAGATCAAAATTATGCATTTGATCAACTCTACGCAATTTAACAAATTAAACGGGTTTATAATCTGTTAAATATTTCTCACTGCAGTTATTTTAATTTGTTACATACATAATGTAATTGATTAAGTGGTACAAATTGGTTTACATGTTTATAACTACAGATCTTCATTGTTAAACATGTTTTAAATGTTCCTATATACATGTTCAACATATTATACACGTCATATGTTTTGTATTGATCAAAAATGTTTTTGAAACTCATTAAATATGCTTCATTATGAAAGAGACACCACTATTGCAGATTTACTAATATTTGTTCATATATTCTACTACTGCTATATTAACTGGTATCATGCATTCTAACTACAATCATACTCTGTGCTTCATCTCAGTTTCATAAAACATATTGAGTATTTGCAGATTACACATGATATCACATGATTCATTCGAAATCAATATTTGTACTTTGATCTACATAATGTTATATACTGTTATACTGGTTTTAATGTAATAAACTGAGCCATGATTTACACTATGATAAATTTGTTACCGCTCATTCTGGTTAAGTGCTACATTACTTAATGATAGAGGGAGCATCACATTCTTAAATGGTTTGTAAGAATTTATGTGTGTTTTGATGATGAACTAAAGAAATGTTTTATAGTTTCTTGCACAATAAATGACAAAACAATTGATTGATCTTTACTTTGTGTGTGCTTGAAATGATTGGTATATGCATTCATTGTATGGAAATGAATCATACGTTGAAACATATTGCACATTGCATATCTAGAAGAAATAATCGATTAAACCATTTATATAATTTGTTATATTTTTTTAGATTTCAGTACATGCTTAACAGGAGCAAAATAGCTATGTTTTAATCAATTACATTAGTTGTATAGTCGATTAAAACACATTGCTATGCCAACATGTGTTTGCTGAGTGCTTTGATATGTTTCGAATGGAAAATGATTTTGAAATTTGCTTAAGTATGGAACTTAACCGATTACATAAGTTTCATAATCGGTTAAATTGTGTATCTTGTGAAAATCATTTTCATTTAAGCCATAATTGTCTATAACGATCATATTTGTTTGTTGTTGGCTTGTATGATTTATTTAATCCATTGCATGCACCATTTAATCTGTTAAATCTAAAATAGGTGTAAAACTGTTAAAGTAGAAAGAAAAGCTTAACAAATTACATTAATAGTGTAACCGATTAAACTGCGTCTAGTTTGAAAAATTCTAAATAGACGCCTTGCGTGTTGCTTTAATAGGAATTCATGTACTTACACTTTCATAATTGACTTTTTGTTAAGTATTGATTGTAGGAGCGTTCTAGACTTCTTGGAGAATCAAGATCATTCATTTGGAAAGAAATCATCAAGATTCTTGCAAGATAGTTGTGCTTATACATTACTGATCATATTCTACACTTGAGGTGTAGTCTTTGAGGATTAATGCCTACATTAGAATTAAGAGGATTGTGCTTTTTTGTTGTTGTGAGCCAGAAGAAGAACGTGTGTGTTCTGCATTGAGGGTTGGGATTGCTCTCAAGGTATACAAAAATTTGGGATTACTTTCTGGGTTGTGAGATTGAGAGGTGTTCACATCTTGTGCTGTAAGTGATATTGAGTTAGGGAAAGAGAGTGCATTGAGAGAGGAATTCTTTGTATTCTTGCTTGTATAACTCTATCATTATAGTGATTTCCTTCAACTAAGGTTGTTGAAGGAAGACTGGATGTAGGCTTTGCCAAACCAGTATAAATCTTTGTGTTGATCTTTCTTTCCTTCCCTTTTATTATTGTTGATATACTTGTCAAATTGATTCCAAGAAAACTTAAAGATTTTGAAAAGCATTTGAAAAGAACAATTTTTTAAAAGGGCTAGCCAATTTAACCCCCCTCTTAGTTGAGATACAAGTCATCATTTTTTCTACAACTCTCTTTGACGCCTTGACTTGTAAGTCGTTTAGCGTAGTGTCTGGAAGCTTTAACCTAGTTGTCTTTCGTATAATATAACCTAAGGCTTTTCTATGATGATGGATAATTGGGGATTTGTTCCTAACACTTATGTTTCTACCTATCTTATTCTTCTCGTTAAACATTTTCAAATTTTTGTTTTGTTTAATGTTATTTAATTAAACTTCAAAATATAAGAGCGTTTAGACATATAAATCTTATAGATAATTTATTCTTAACAAATATATGAGTCATTTTCTCAAATTTTCACCATGTTGAGTTTCTTTACCATTCCAATTTGAGTTTAGTTTCTCCTAGCTATTGTTTCCAGCTTGGTCTAGTATAATTACACATTATAGAGTGAATTTTATCACTGCCTAGTCTATAGAATCAGATTTGGTGATGTGGTGGAATCATTTTGTTGTACAATTGGCTGTTACAATGTCCAATTTCGAAATACTATGATTCTATGCTAGAATCTAGTTTAAACAAGTCCAATTCATTGTTTAAAGTTGAAAGTTGCTGAAAAGGTATAATTGAAGTTATAATAGCTTGTGTGTATTTTAGTATGTGAAACCACCACTTTTGAATCATTTTTTTGGGAATGGCAAAGTGAATTTTCAAAATACTTTTGTTTGCAAAATTTTAGTTCAACCAAGTCAAAATTATCGAATCATTGATGATGAACTTTTATTATGACATCCAGAGGTAAAAAAAAGTTAACTGATGTTCAACCTAATAAAAATATAATTAAATAATAATGAAATATGTAAATATATTTTCTTCTTATAGTCACTTTCAAAGTTTGTTTTTATCATTAAACTAAATTATATACATATTCTTGTCACTGCAGTCTAAAAAATTATATAAAACATTTTTTCTAATAAACGGTGTGTAGAATATTTTCCATGAAATTTCATACAAAAGTATAATATAATATCTATGTATTATTTGATAGACAAGATATTTTATATAATATAACAAAGTACAGAGACAGATTAAATATATATTTTAATTTAGAAAAGAATATAATTTTGAAAAATATTTTAAAAATTAAAAGAAGTCATTACTCTATTTGTATAAATTATTTTACCTCCTTAAATAAATATTTTGCGAACGACAAAAATATATTTATCTTTTTAGATAATTATATGTCTCGGTAGTGAGCAATGAATGAAGTATTAGATTTAGTTGTATATATATATATATATATATATATATATATATATATAGTGGGGATAATAATATGAATATGTTTAATTCTAAATATATATTTGGAGATAGAATGCAGTAGTGGATAATTTGGTAAAATATTGGAGGCAAAGAGTAGTAACTGTGATTTATTTATAGTGGAGAATTCATGTACTTAGTACTCCTTTCTCTTTATCTCTGTCCCCAAGAGTTTGCTACTCTTTCCTTTTGCTTTCTCTTTCCCTTTCCTTTCCAATCCATGGCAGGAGAAGACGCCGCCTGTGACAAAAAAATTGGAATAAGAAATGCCTTCATTAACTACAAAAGCGGATCACAGGATTTCAAAGACGCCACGATTGAGAGCACGGCGGTTGAATCTGCCTTCTTAAACAAAGGATCAGGCAAACAAATTTTCATTGGCTCAAAGATTGACTGTGGTCCATCTATTTGGGAAAAATTCAAACGCTTTAAGTTTGGGATATCTTCGCTTTTCAACTACGACGGAAGCGAAACCAAGAAATACGGTGATTTTCCAGAGCATCTACCCGCGGAATTGACGGTACGTTGTCTATTCATTTTTCTCTGCTTTTAACTTTAACTTTAATTCATATACTCACTCTCTATAATAATCTATGTTTCGATTAATTTTTTAATTATTTAGCTTCATCCAAATAGAATATAACTTTCAAATTTTTTATTTTATACCTTCAGCAAAATATTCCTGCCATAGAGGGAAAACCTGTTAAGGTGGCGAAAAGGTCTTCAACCATACCCAAGCCCAATCACGAAACTTCCACTTCCAAACGCTGATGTGAGAAAAAGTTCTTTCAAAACTACATATTATAAATATCACTAACTATGATTGAATAAGTATAATATATATATATATATATATATATATATATATAAACACCCACTTAGCAACATTAATGATACTTTGCAGATTTATTTTCTTTCATCATCTTGATATTACATTACTTTACAATTTTCCCTGTTCTTGTTTTAATCTATTCAAAAATAAAATTAGTTAATTAAAGGTTTTAAAAGCTAAGCTTTGGTGACGTGACAAGTGTATTAAAAAATAAAATTAGTTAATTATTACGTCTTTATTTTTTCTTTTATTACATTGTTTTTTTTTAACTTGTTATGTCTTTGAAAACTAAGCATATGATATTTCTTACTATTTTGTTCTATCAACTTGATTGATTAATTAACCTATGAAACTTTAACACATAAAGAAACTTATGTGATTTAACACAAAGAGGTACTAGTGCAACGAGAGGATACGATAACGGTTGTTTTGGGTCTATGATAGTGATTGTAGAATCGAGGTATATTTAAGTGAGGTAAAAAATCGCAGACTTTTGGTCTTAATTCAAAAACCAAAGTACAAAGGTTATGATTTTGCCTTTCTTCAAAAAATCTGAAGCAATAAACAAAGAAAAAAATTAGGTCTATTACCTCAGTTCTGGTTCCAATCGAGGCCGTAGACCCTTGAAATTAATTAATTAAAGGGTTTATGGCTTCGGTTGGATCCAGAGTCGAGACAATAAACCTCTTTTTGTCTCGATTTTTATCAAAACTATTGTTTAAAGTATGTTTTTTTTTTAAAAAATGTTTGTTTTTGTAAACATTCCATAGCATATATTCTAGAACTCAAACCCAAAAACACAAAAATAGTCCTTCACAGAAAACAGACCTCTACACAAAAATAACTATTTAATGTGATTTTTGGTTTTCATAGATATTGTCATTATCTTTGAAAGAAAATTGTATTGAGCACTCTTTTAAACTCATATTTGAGGAGAAAAATCCTAAAAGCCCTTAATTTGGATTAATCTGAAGTTTAAAAAATATTTGCATTTCAAATCTTAAAATGATCCTAACTTTTACTCCGATTAACCGTTTTCCTATTATTATATATGCATTTCAAATAATTTTTTTTTTGATACCGTGGTAGCTCACAAAGCCATATAATCCTTCCAGATGTCCCAGAAATCATTGTTTTCTCCTAGAAAATGCTATTTTTTTGAAAAATTTGAAAACATATTTAAAATAGTTAGACTTTGAGTTTTGAGCTGAAATTTTTTGTGAGTCGTTTTCATGACTTTTTGGACCTTCATACAATTTTTCAAGCCATTTGTAGTTCATTTGAGCATACTCTCAGTTTTACCTTTACATATGAATAACTAACAAACACCCAAACGAAAACATTAAAAACGTAAATCGAAACTAACCTTGAAGGTGGGTTTGGTGCTGAAATGAATTGACATAAACATCCAAAGAGAACCTGTGAACAAAAACAATCAGTAAAAACGAAAGAAAATGGTAGAGAAGCAATAAATCAATAAAAATGAAAGAAAAAAATAAAGAAGAAAAGGAAGATGATGATCAGAGCAGTAACGACGCATCAGATTACAAATGTGTAAGAGACTCTGTTTGTGAAATTTAACTCTAGAAATATGTTATTACCTCAGTTCAAATAATAACTGAGACAATAAGGCTCTATGGCCTCAATTCTATTAAGAACCATTGCTTAAAGCTTTTAAAAAAATTATAAAAAAATTCAGTATTTTATACCTCTATGGCCTCAATTCTATTAAGTACAGTCATAGACCATTTTAGGCCTCTGAGACATATATGTTTGTGATAATTGCAAAAATGTTATACAACATTATTTTATGCTTCGATTGCATTGAAATCAATGTCAAATGCATGATGTAAAATCCATATTTTTTACTAATGAGGACCACTAGAGCAGGAAAGGTTTTAACACTAGTTGTTTTTGACATTTTATTTTTGTATTAACTAAAACATATTGAAATAAAGTAAAAAAAAAGTTTTCTACGTTGGTTTAGAACCGAAATATAAACTTCTATGAGACTTTAATTGTCTTTAAATCTGAAATATAAAATAATAAAAAAAAGATGGATAATATAAATAAATAAATAAAAAACTAACTTAGATTATAGTACTATCCGTCTAATCCCTTTTTAATTATAAAAATAATTTAAATTTAAGAAGAGAAGAGACTTCGATTCTGAAAAACCGAAGAATGTAATTGAGTAGACTTTGGTTTTTCTACCCTTAAATTTAAATTATTTTTAGAAATAGAAATGGATTAGACTTTAGTTATACCAAAACCAAAACCTATTTTTCCTTTTTTCTTTAGTTATTACCACAACCAAAACTTTTAGAAGTTCTTTTTTTTTTATCTACCTATATAACGAACATGAACAAAATAAAAACAACAGGAACCAGTACACAAAATCCAGATCAACAATATATAAATGATAAATCAATGTTTCACATGTCCTAATTACAAATTATTGTATATTTTTATTATATATTTTGCACAAACTTTTTTTACATATTCTATTGACTTCTCACACATTGGTGTGAGATTATTGAATATACACGAGAGACAATAATTTAAATTATTATATAAAAAAACAAATTTGCAATTGATTCAATTAAATTATCACCTTTTTTTTCAATCATTTGTAATATAAGTACGAACCATTAAATTAAAATTAATGTACAGTTATCATTTATTTTCATCAACAACAACACATCAATTTATAATTATAATGTATAACTTAGTGTGAGACTAATTCATGCAAATGTACGTTATTTATATTTTAATATTATGTCTACTAATATTTATAAAAAACAAAATTTCTTTTAATATTTAACGTGGACTTAGTCAATGCTACTTATTTATAAATAAAAAATATATTTTTTATTATTGAACATAGACTTGACCCATACTATTTCTTTTTGTAGATTAAAATTATTTCTTCGACATTGATTTGACTGCCACGATTCTTTCATAAATAAAAATATTGTTTTTATTACTTAAGGTGGGTTTAAACGACATTACATGTATGTAAATAAAAATTAATTTTTTTTATATATTACTTAATGTGTTAGCGTGGATCTGACACTAGTATTTTATAAATAAATATTAACATTTTGTTTATTATTTAGTGTGGACTTGACCCACACTAACTTTTTATGAATAAAAATTAAATTTGGTTTTATTATGAGACTGACTTTAACATATAAAAATGTGTCCAATACCGTTGTTATACTATATAAACCAATGCTGCATTGTGAAAGCTAATTCATTGATATCTTTTATGAATTTTTATGTTAGACACAATGCATATGATGTCTGATAAGTTTGAGATCAAAGATAAACATATTAGAAAAAAAAATTATAAAAAATGGTTACCACACTTTGTTAAAAAAAAAACATGTTATCAAACTTTTTCCACAAATATATCAGAATCTAGCATAGATTTTGGTTATCCAGATTTAATCATTTTTTCATATATCTTCATATTTCATACTTCCTCAAATCTGTATTCTATGTATTTCTCCTTCAAACGAGAAAATAATTGGAATGAGAACAAATGCACGTGAGTCTTTGTTATGAATCTATGTTTGATCTTATAAAAGTATTATTAGTCGCATGTTTTATATTATAAAGGTAATCATTAGTATCAAATGTTATGTAATTATTGTTTGAAGACTTAGTGGGTGACTATTGGGTTGAGCAGCTTTACGTGAATTCATTTTAGACGTTAGTGGGACCATCTTAATTATGAGTATTGGGGCATTAATACGCTTTATAATTGGCATATATTAATACTCTCATGATGGAAGTAGTGGTAAAACCCAATCATATGATAAATTAATTTGACGCGTGGTTGAAAGATAGGCATTGAGTAGATCTGAGAACTTGAATTTTTTTCCATTCTGTTCACACATTTTTTCATTAACTGAAGGCCTGAAAGGTCAAAAGAAACGACAAGTTTGGGTTTTGGTCTAAAACGATAAAGATAACGAGAGTAGTATGTTGGTTGGGTGCGTGCAATCTGGGACTATGAATAATGCTTATTTATAGCCACTAGTAACTTTAGTTCTTTAATACTATTGGCAATGGTGCTTACTAGTTAAGTATTTGTGTGTCCTTTTCTCCATGTCTGTTGGTGTAAGTAAAACAACGTTAGAATAATAATCCAATTGCTATCTATCCTCGTCAAAAATATTCAAAGCTTTTGCATTGATGCCAGGAATGCCAGCTTTTCGAATAATCTTTGTGGACGGGTGAGGTTGGGTAGGAGATATTCAGAAGAAAACAGATTCATTCATAATCTTATTTCTAGATTAAGAGAATTCAAAAATAAAAGTAATCAAACTCTAAAGATAATTGCATAAAAATAATAGGATCAACAATAAGAGAATCGTACAAATTAGCTCTTCGAAAGTTATCTACACCAACATCACGTATCATGTCCTCTAAATGATCACTCATCCATTCTTCCACATAATTTGTTCCTCGTGACGTCATAGGCTGGTCCAGTACTTCTCCATGCCAAGTCCAAATGGTATACGTTCTCGTTATGCCGAACATGAATAGATGATCATGCAAATTGCCCAAGTCTTGTCGTATTTGATTAAGACAACGAACACAAGGACAAAAATATGTCTCGTTCACAGACTTTGCATTTTTTTAACATATTGCAAGAACACAGAAACACCCTTCTCATATTCTTCAGATACGACGTGCATTCATCCAGCTTCGATCCATACTGTGTTCGTAACATAGTTCATCAGTATAAATTTCTTAACTCTCACAAGGTTAGGCCGTACCCATTCAGGAAAAATATTTTTCATAAATTGCTAAGACATGTGCAAAGAAGTCTACATCATAAATTTGATAAAATTTCGGCAGCATTTCGCATTGGTCTCCGAAATACACGAAATGAGAGTAGTCACAAGAATGACCACAATCAAATATGCATTCGGAGAACAACACAAATAATGAACCAAAATTTCATCAATCTTATGCATAAACTCATACGTACATGTTATAGCAAATTTATGAAAAATAATTTTCTCAAACTGTCCGATCGGACAATTGAAAATTTAATACAAATGATTAAAAATTTATCGTTTGAATTAAATTTCAAACGGGAACTAAGTTTCACTCAATAATTTGATACTTATAATCTAACATGCCAATTATAATAACACAGCTAAAATTTATCACATGCATATTCAAAAGCCGATAACACATGCATACCTAAAAGCCAAAAACATGCAAACGCAAAAGCCAATAACATGCATACACAAAAGACAATAACACACATACAATAAAAGTTTTCAACAAAGAAGCTAACCTTTTTAGCAGATTAAAACAACAATGGAGGGAAATGGAGGACTGCACGCCAAAAAATATAGGCCAAAAAGGGTCAAAAACGTCGCCCAGAACACGCCACAAACTGCATCAAAACGCAACAAAAATGAATTTAATGGGTTCAAATGGAAGATATTTCATCAAAGAGTAACTTAATCAGAGTAAAACTGAAATTAACGGTGCAAAAGAGAGAAAATCAACCTGGAAAGCAATGCCGCAACAGAAAGCGCGAGGAAGAAGATGATGAATAGTGGTAACTGCTCGCGGGTTCACGTTCTGTACTATAAAATCCTATAGACGTCGGTTACGTTAGTCCACCGACGTCTAGAATGTTATAGACGTCGGTGCTTTCACTAATTTGACGTCTTTATGATTTAAATATTATTAATGACGCGGATTTTAGGCGTCCATTGCATGGCTGACCGACGTCTCAAATGTTATAGACGTCACCAACTGTCTGTCCACCGTCTATAAAGCGAAAAAATTATTACAATTCACCTAATTGTCAGGCTATAGACGTCCGTTCTTAAGGGGCACCGACGTCTATGTGCACGAACATTAATTACATGCATCAACCTGTCAGGACACAGACGTCAGTGCTTAGCTACCCGACGTCTACGTGGCGACTATTGACCTTCCTGGCATAACTAGAGACGCTCTTGTTTCCAGGCGACGTCTAAGGACGAGTGTAGACGTCGGTGTGGTTGTATTAGACGTCCATATGACGACTATTCACCTTCCTTCAGACCTTTTAGACGTCCATGTGCAGTGTACCCGACATCTGTATTGTTTTGAGACATTAGTTGCACAGGTAGCCGACGTCTCCTAGTTTCAATTATTTACGGGTATGCCACCGGTCATCATATTACGTCGGTGAACATCTAACCGACGTCTATGAGCTGACGTTAAACTGCGTTTTTCCACTAGTGATATTTCATACTTCCTTAAATCTGTAATCTATGTATTTCTCCTTCAAACGAGAAAATAATTGGAATGAGAACAAATGCACGTAAGTCTTTGTTATGAATGTTCTTTCTATGTTTGATCTTATAAAAGTATTATTAGTCGCACGTTTTATATTATAAAGGTAATCATTAGTATCAGATGTTATGTAATTAGAATTTGAAGGCTTAGTGCGTGGGTGTTGGGTTGAGCAACTTCACGTGAATTCATTTTAGGTGTTAGTGGGACCATCTTAATTATGAGTATTGTGACATTAATAGGCTTTATAATTGGCCTATATTAATACTCTGATGATGGAAGTAGTGGTAAAACCCAATCATATGATAAATTAATTTGACGCGTCGTTGAAAGATAGGCATTGAGTAGATCTGAGAACTTTTATCAAGAGAGGACAAACACTTGAAAGAAGAAAGGAATTAGGGGCTGTTTTTGCATTTTTATTGGCTATTAATTTTGTATCATGGAACCTTTGTGTTCTTGTAATTTTTTTAGTTGATTTCATTTTCTATTTGCTTGGTGTCTTGGGAAAATGTCTTTGGTACAATCCCATCTCCATTGCTAAAATTGTGTAATAGTTTAGTTTCCACTCTTAGAAGTGAAGGTGTGTCAAGTGGCTCTTAAGTGTCATTTGCATCTTCACATATGATCGTTAGTTTACTTGTTTACATAACATTCAATTCTTTCTACTTTCCTTTTATACATTGTCTTGTTTATCTTTTAAGTTTCTGTGGTACTTAGGTTGTTTGAAAGCATCTTATATAAACCTTTATTTGGTTTTAGGAGCATTCTTTGCATTTGCATTTAAAAACAAGAAAAAAGTTTTGGAAGATTTCTTCTTAGAAGCTTAGGTAAGGCTAACTCAAGGACACTCTGTTTAGGAAAGACTTGGTGATGGGTTGTCGCACCCCATGCAAATTTAATGTGCATAAAGAATGCAGTATAGACTAGGAAGTGACTCCTAGGTCGTCTCTCAAGGACCAAACTGTGGTTCGAGAATCAGGTCAAACACGAAGTGGTGGGGTTTTTTTGAAAGGTTTTGTGAATGCAGATGAATTAAATTAAAACACAGATGCAAACAGAAATGTAAAATGAAATGAAAACAGAAATGTAAACAGAAATGCAAACAGAAATGTAAAAACAGAATCAAATACAGAATAAAAACGGTTGGTCATTAACTCAATCACTATGCTTCCAATCATAGATTAACGACAAGTACACACTACTCTAATCCAAATCCGACATGAATCACCCAACTAAGCGAAGGCTAATTCGGTCTTCAGAATTGCAAACTAAGCGAATGCAATGCACAAATTTAATTAGTCAAGCACCATACAGTCTAATCAACTAAGTGAAGATTAAACACCGATTAGGCAACTAAGCGTATACCAATCGCAAGCACACAACAGATTAAAATTGAGCCAAATCAGAGCAGCAGTATGACAATTAAAGTGCAAGAGACTCATGAATAAACTACTCTAGCCTCTAATCCAACACAGCTAACCGACTAAGCGAAGGCTAATCATGCTATCATAATCACGAACTAAGCGAACACGATACACCTATTCCATCCAATGTGTTGTATACAGATCAATCAACTAAGCGAAGATGCAATCACCAATTGGGCAACTAAGTGTATACCCATTGCAAGAACACAGTCAGATTTTATAGAATGTCAGGCAGAGCAGAAT